>JACEFZ010013888.1:115000-317500 GCA_014155875.1 Cepaea nemoralis | reverse complement strand
GTTTTTTTGTGCCGATGAAGGCTTTCTAGAAACCATGCCCATTCTGTCACTTGTAATTGTGCTCTTATAAAGTTGACCAATTTCATGTTCCCTTTCTGTTGATTTACTCATGGCCGACTACGGGTTGATGGCCATTATGAACAGGGATTCTGCAGTCTGGCTTATCTTTCAGCCGCGCTCCTTTCCCCAATGCTTTCCTAATCAGATTATGGACTAGGACTGCTCACTGTCTCAAAGAGTCAGCTAATGAAGTTAGAGCGCATACAGAACGAAGCTATGCGGGTCATTCTGGGATGCACCAGAGACACCCCACATAGTCTGTATGCGTTACATCCTTGGTGTGCCGACTGTTGCTGGCTAGGCTCAAGGTGATGCAGGCGAAGGCATACCTCAGAGTAGCTGCTAGACACAGATCACCCGTTGCATGAGGCGCTGGACGCAGTTAAGGGTCAGCGACTGATAAGAGGGAAATCATGGATGGCTCAGGCGGAGGATACGATCAGACAGGTGTGCATCTTGGAGAACATTAGGCGAGGAGAGGAGTGGGTCAGAGTGCCAGCGGAGCAGTCAGACTTGTGCAGAGTTATAATCACATTGAGCCGGGAGTGCAGGGAGTGGCCAGCAGGGGCCACAGAAGTGGAAATCCAGCAACTAATTCAGGATAATGCTCGCCCGGGTGATGTGATTATCTACACAGATGGTTCGGTGTTGAGAGGTAGGAGAAGTGCCTGGGGATTCTTAGCAAAAGCTAATGGTCGACGTTTGGTGCAGGAGAGCCTGGCATATGATACCACAACATCTAGCTTAAGAATGGAGGTGGAGGCGGTCAGTGCAGCTTTCCGCTGGATGGAGAACACGATACATACACACATCGTGATTGTAACTGACTCAGAAAGCATGCTGAGGAGGGTGAGGACAGGCAGGCTTCGTGCAGAGTGGCTTGCTTCGCTTCGGAGGTCACGGGTGGCAAGCATCACCTGGATCTTTTCTCCGGGGCATGCCGGTGTGCTGGGGAATGAACAGGCGGACAGATTGGCTGGCTCGGCAAAACTTGGTGGAGTATTGATGCATGACAAGGCAGACGTGGTTGCGGCCTTGTGGGAGCACGTGTACACCTCGGAGGAGCAAATGGATCACCATAGTCTGGCAAGAATGAGGCAGCGAGGAGTGACGAGGGGATCTGGCTGACGCTCGACGCTCAGAGGAAGGGCGAGACGGACATATAATCAGATTGCTACTGGAACTATTGGTGTTGGAACTTTTCGCTGGCTGCTGAGGATGGGGCTTATGGGAATGCCCCGAATGCTGTGATGTCGGTTCCTAAATCAGTCTATCAATCAATCAATCAATCTTACAGAGCACGTTCTTGGGCATATCTATTTGGAAAACCTGGTGACCTTACATGATGTGCTCTCTCTCTCTCAACGTCGCTAATAGACACGAGGAATGAAATACCCAAAGCAGTTTCACCCCAGGTGCGTTACAGATGCTCCTAACGGAAGTAACGAATAGTAAAACTAAACTACCAGGCATGTCTAAAGAGGCGTAGAAAAGTTTAGCTACGAAATCCAATCAGCTAGTCTGAAGATAAGGAAACGAGAATAAACCAATCAAAAAAGATGAAAAGAGGCTCTTCTAGAAGATGAGAAAGTTGTAAGGAGTCTCGATCGTTGACTTACACCCTTTCACCTAGGACATTCTCCATGATTGGCCTGGAATGTTAAAACTGTATGCAAGAATACAGGGTTGTATTAATGACATCACATGAGCTGCCAGAACAGTGTTGAGATCCACACATAGACCTTCTTAGGGATTTCATTTCCGGATATTTTGTTTCATGGTTTACCCCCGGAGCCTTTCCCAAGTGTGGGTATCCTACAGCATAGGTTTGGAAGTGGAGTTTACCTTATTCTATATGGGCTACTAACCCGACTAGAACCTTCTACTCGCAACAACTGGATATTTCAAAGTACCATTAACTCTTCTTTCATTTCCCTCTGTTAATAGAAACAGTTGCCCTGGGTTAAAACAGAACCATACTGTAAGCCTTGGAAAACAGGGTTAAATGGCAAGAGAATCGACTTCATTGCACTGGGTTGTATCCCATATGGCTCGATGTTTTTTTTTGGTTCTTTACAGGGTGCCTTGCCAAAATCGTCGCACAAAGCGCGTAGTTCATGAGTCCAGCAACGACTCCAAGGACTCTTCGAGGAAACTGCACTTGTCAACTGAACAAGAAGAGAGTAAATCAGAAATGATGAAATACTGACTAAATTGGGGGTTATAGCAGCGCTAGATATAAGTAGAAAACAACATGTTAAATGGTTCGGTCATATAACTAGGCTATCAACTAACAGTACACCACAACAAGCAATGATGTGCAGACCAAATGGAATCAGAAGAAGAGATCGACCATGTAAGCGATAGACAGACGAGTAATAGAGTCCACGAACATCTCAATATATGAAGCCCGTAAACGGGCACTCTCCCGCTGTTTATGCTTCACTTCGACACTGCTAGTTACAAGATGAGATGAATAACCGAACGACGTAACCTGTAATCGAACCCACGACCTTCAGAGTAAGAGGCAGGCGGTTTAATCACTTTATAACCACTTCCTTCTGTAAACCTCTTTAATCCCCGACATGGATATCCGAGCAGGCGTGTTATCACTCCGATGAAACAATCGACCACCGTCTCGTCAAGTGATCTGCACGATCACATTTCAGGAGAAAGCTTATACTACCATATGCAGTATTACAAAACTCACCCCAGGCGTTCCTGTAAAAGCTGCAGATGATCTGCATCTTCATAGGGATGAAATTGAGCTGTCTTGAGTAGACAACCCTGTAGCTTGGTATCAATAACAACAGCAGCAGCAACAACTATAACAATAATAATTAGAACAGCCCAATCTCACACGATGAGTGGTATGGGTTAGTATCATGCAGGTTAACTTTACTTCATCATAAATTTTCAGGTACTCATTTTTTTTTTATGGGTTTACATGAGAGCCCCTTCTTAAGCAATACCCTATGTAGGGGTCGCGAGGGTCGTACAGTCTGTGCTTGCGCAATGGCGATTACAAAATGGCTGCCCCACTATTGACTTGCACCATGGAAGAACAATGAGGCGCTATTTGTTGTTGTTGTTGTTGTTTTGTTTTTTTGTCAGAGGGTGTGAAAAACCTTGTGAAACCTACAGAAGAATGATGGTTCAGTATGGGGACAGTTGTCTGAGTCAGTGAAAAGTCAATGAATGGGTAGGACAATTTCAAAATTAAGGCTGTATTATCTTCCCTTGTCTGGTTTACATCCTCAGAGTTGACATGAAAGGCATGTCCAAAAGTATGATAGAAGAGGATGTTGCCAACGAGAGAAGCATATCCTGGGCTCGCCATCAGATGTATGTGACCAAGCGAAAGGACGAGGAGGACTCCGGCAGCTCCATCTATGCCGTGCTGGACAGCCATAATCCTGTGGTCAAGTTCACCGACTATTATGACGATGATGAACCTATTGTAGATGAGGTATGTGCGATGATGAACCTATTGTAGATGAGGTATGTGCGATGATGAACCTATTGTAGATGCGGTATGTGCGATGATGAACCTATTGTAGATGAGGTATGTGCGATGATGAACCTATTGTAGATGAGGTATGTGCGATGATGAACCTATTGTAGATGCGGTATGTGCGATGATGAACCTATTGTAGATGAGGTATGTGCGATGATGAACCTATTGTAGATGAGGTATGTGCGATGATGAACCTATTGTAGATGAGGTATGTGCGATGATGAACCTATTGTAGATGAGGTATGTGCGATGATGAACCTATTGTAGATGAGGTATGTGCGATGATGAACTTATTTTAGATGAGGTATGTGCGATGATGAACCTATTGTAGATGAGGTATGTGCGAGGATGAACCTATTGCAGATGAGGTATGTGCGATGATGAACCTATTGTAGATGAGGTATGTGCGATGATGAACCTATTGTAGATGAGGTATGTGCGATGATGAACCTATTGTAGATGAGGTATGTGCGATGGCTACTTGCTCTTCTTGTTTTACTTGTTCTGCTTGTGGTTCTTCTATCTCCAGATCTACCACCACCTCTTTCTCTTACTCCGTGTCCTCCTTCTTCTTCTTTGTCTCTCGATGTATGCCCCTGGCACCATGGTGCTTTGTTGGAATGGAATGAACTGATCAGGAAACTTCACGATCAGCCCAAGACAAGAAATACTTGTGATGATGAATCAAGATGATGTTTTCTATCATCATACTTCTGTGTCCTGTCTTTCCTTGCTCGGTTTCTCAGTGTCTTGATGTATATATTGTTTCCAGTAGCATGAAATAATTCCGCTGTCTCTTTCACTAGGATTTGATGGTGTGGGTTAGCAGTGGACTGCAGCACATCCCACATACGGAGGACGTTCCTAACACACCGGCTGTTGGCAACCACATCATCGTCCAGTTGTCACCTCATAACTACTATGAAGAGTGTCCGTCCATGGCATCACGCGACGCTATCTTCATTGACTACAAAGATCCCATGGACCCATCCAAGGGGGTCAAAGTTGATAGGTAAGTCACACACACACACACACATACACACATACACACACATACACACACACATGTGCGCGCACACACACATAGGGGAAGTCAATAAGTAAGTCAGAAATGGCCGTAGAAAAATAACTAAATGCGATAACAGCTTGAAATCAGTTTATTTGTATACATACATTGTCCTTTTATTCCTCAACATAATTTCCACCAACATTGATGCACTTATTCCCATCGTTTTATCAGTCCTCCCAAACCGGCTTCATAGAACTGCGTGCTCTGTTTTCTAAACCACGTTTTCACTTCACATTCAACTTCGGCGTCATTCGTGAAATGTCTCCCGCCAAGGTGGGTTTTCAGTGGACCAAAAAGGTGGAAAAGGCTAGGGGCTAAGTCGGGGCTGCAAGATGGATGTTTCAGAACTTCCCACCTTAGTTGGTTAATTTTCTCCTGAGTTAACCGAGCCGTATGTGGTCTGGCATTGTCATGAAGAAGCAACACTTCTCTAGTCATCAGTCCTGGACGTTTTCTTCGAATTGCATCATGAAGCATCGATAGAACTTCACAGTATGATTCAGAATTCACATTGCCATCTTTCTTCTTGAAATTGGTTAAAAGTACTCCTTGACAATCCCAGAACATTGTCAGCATAACCTTCCTTGCTGATGGCGTAACCCTGAATTTTTGGACACAAGGCGAAGAAGGATGTTTCCATTGCATTGAAGCACGCTTTGATTCGAGCTGGTAGTGATGCACCCATGATTCGTCCCCAGTAAAAATCCTGTTCAGTATGCCTTCTCCCTCATCTTCGAATCGACAGAGATGATGCTAGGACCGGCAAAATCGGTTCATTTTGTGTTCCTCCTTCCATTGTCTGGGTACCCACATTGAGCACACTTTCTTAAATTTCAATCGATCATGCATTATTCTGTATGCTGAACCATGTGAGCAGATTGCAGATGCTAATGAGTCTATCGTTACTCGCCTGTCACCTCTAATGATCTCCACTCGCTGCACGGATGCTTCTGTTGCAATCTCAACAGGACGACCAGATCGGATTTCACCAACAATTTTAGAGCGTCCTTTAGAAAAGTTTTGTACCCAGCTATGCACGGCTTTACGGGACAAACATTTGTCAGCATAAACATGAAGCATTTCCTTATGACTATCCTTTGCAAGCAGTCCTTTTACCATCGAAAAAACAAAGGCACAACAGCACGTTGCTCTTTAGTTGTACACTCTGCAAGTACAGTCGCCATTTTGTTTATGCGCTGCGCATGCGCATAATACACCTATCGCCACCTGACGAACGGGAATATAAAGTTTGATGTTGGTGTCACCTAATGACACCTGCAGAAAACACCAAATACATTTACCTGCCATCCCACAGAACTGTGTGTCTTCGTATAATGCATTTGAAGAAAACGTTTCAAGATACAGATATAAGCCCTTATTGTCAGATCTACTAAATCTAAATATAGAATAAAACTGGTCCATAAAAATTAACATGTCATCGTCAACTAAAATACTTTGGAAATATTAAACGTCGCAGTTGGTTGGAAAGAACAGTGATGGAAGGCATAGCGCCCGGTAGAAGAGACAGGGGTCACACAGGACACTGCAGACACCTTTGACATGATGGTGCATGCGGCGGGAGAATTGGCCAGAGATCGAGATGCGTTCCGACACTCCGTGATGAGAGCGACGTTTTGCAAAGATGATGATGATGATTGGCGGTTGTAAAAGGAGATAACTCGAAACAAGGAGAGTTATTTCTCTCTTGACGCTCTGTTAGTGTCTGACTGTTTGGAAGGCTGTGGGTGGTGTACCCATTAGCGGGCCCTGCCAGCTGAAGCATCTTAGCGAGGCAATCGTTTCGATAGCGTGACCAGAGCTTGTTGCAAAAGTGGTCGAGTAGTGTTTGGTCGGAGTTACCAGAGCTGGATCAAAATAGTTGCCATGTGTTTAGTCAAGTCAAAATAGTTGTCATGTGTCAGCGTCTAGCGGTATTTGAAGGTAAAGGGTTCAAAACAGGTAAATAGTACGAGCACAGATGAAACATAAATCTAGGCGTCAATAACATATGATTTATTGTTCTCAACTATAATTACAATATACTGTCTCATCACTCGCTAACAGCGTTCATTCTCGCACTAGTCATTATACAGCAATCATGCGGCAATGCAACATTACAATATCAATTTCTACACTCGCATATCACAGCCCCACACACAGACATAAGTCACACGGCTCAGCTATTCAATAGCTCTGAAGTACTAAGTAAAGTCTATCCTGCCACACTCTCAGACACACGTCCTCTCTCCGTCCTGTCTAAAGCCCGACTGACTTTCCTTCCACTGCCCAGTGGTCACGAGGTGTTTTGCCCCTCGTGCAACCCGTGGGAAGTCAGCTGCCTCGAATACGCCGGGTTGAGACTAGGCGTATTGTGTAGTTCACTTTCTGCTGACCTGTCCTTCACGGTTACAGTCCGGTCTTTCTCATCTGGACTTTTCTAATTCCCCCTTGCTCACCCCATGTCCCGATCTCTAACATCTGTCCTCTCTTACGTCCCCTTTAGGACCTTGACACATGTGTGTAGTCAAGTCAAAATAGTTGCCATGTGTTTAGTCAAGTCAAAATAGTTGCCATGTGTTTAGTCAAGTCAAGGTCTCTTTCACACACTTTTGGCTCATCGGGCATATGGTGGTAGGCTCATATTTTTATAGACCAATCAGAAGTCCGCGGGGGGGGGGGGGGGTATGGTCAGTGTCATGTCAGCCGTCTTTATTTCCCTAGATATTTCCAGATACCCGTTTGATAAAATGCAGCGTTTTGCATGTTCTATTATTCTTTATCTCTGCGTTAGATCATCTACCATATATTATCCATGTGCCTAGATTTTAGAATGGCTGTACTTGCTCAAACTAACACCATTTACTTTAAATGTACATTTATGCATGTTTTGTAACTTTCATTACTTCTGTCTTCCAATTATTCACACCGAAGTCCATTTTCTCACTTTCTACACCCACTCTATAACTTTCTAAAGTTTCTTCTAAACTTGTTGCTATCTAGATAGTGTCATCAGTATACATTTGTGTGTTTGTGTGTGTGTGTGTGTGTGTGTGTGTGTGTGCGTGCTATCGCTCGCTGTGAACGCAAGCATAGTCCATATACATTGCTACAATTTCTAGTGTACTCGACTGATTTTCGCTTTCCCTATTACCAGTGTCCCTCGCCATCAGGCGACTTCTGATGTACTTATAATTTACCTCCCCAAATTAAGGACGAGAAATCAACATTTTAGACCAACTAACCGGTGTAGAGGTTGAACCCCCTGCTACCTCGCCATCAGCACACTAGAAGTTTAAGAGTAAGCGCTCTTATACACAATTAAAATACAACATTAACTTAATAACCCCTCTACTGTGCTCCAACTTGAAGACGTAGAGAGTTTGCGTGCCAACGGTAGCATAGCTACTGGTAGGGTCTGCCTTCTTGAGCACGTCAAGAGATAAGAACCAGATGACGAGAGACACAAGCCTGCTGGCCTGCAGATAACACTGGATACAGTCAAAGGCTAGGCAAGGCAAACCTGAAAGAAAATGCTTGTCGTAGTCGGGTACTGAGCTAGATGCTTGACAAAACAGTGCAACGTAATTCACCAAATATCATATTAATACCACATGACATAACCTGAAATGTAATGTACCACATTTCTTATCACAGCCTGCGATTCTGAGATAAGCAGTAAATTTTTTTCTTTTCATTTTCTTTTCATTTTTCTTATTTGTATTTTCATCTTTCCATTCTACTCATTCTGTTCTTATGCCTTAATGTAGTCAGTGTAGTGTCTTCCTCGTGTTTATATGTTGTGTTTTGTGTATTTGTTTGCTGATGAAGGCTAGTCACCACAACATCCCAAGTTCTCCATAATTGTGTTCCGTAAAGCTGCATGACTTTATCAATCCAGGAACGGTAACTCCAGGGACCAGTGCGTGCTGCCAAAATCCACCCTAGAGGAAGATCTTGAGCAGAACCCAGACAGGATTTTGGAAAGCAGAAGACGCAACCCCACAGACTTTTAAGTCTTATAAGACTCTCTGTTACAGCCAGAAAAACCAGAAGTGCTTGCAGACCAGCTAATGCTGGTGATGTTCAGGGAGTTATAGAGACTCTTGCTGTTGCTGAATGTCTTGAAGTGGTGAATGTTTTTGGGAGCTGTTATACGTATATTGCCCTGGCTCCTCAGTGTATGTGCACGCATTTACTCTTCAGTGTTGTCAGTTTATGATGTATTATTTGTGGACGGTGTTTGTGTATTGACAGTTAGTGCTGCTGTCAAATGATATCTACCTAACGCACGAAGAATAACAGTCAGATTAAATATGTGCTTGCGAGAAAACATGAGGGGTTGTCTTTATCATTTGTATTGGCGCTAAACATGTGTGTGTGTGTGTGTGTGTGTGTGTGTGTGAGAGAGAGAGAGAGAGTTTGTGTGTGTGTGTGTGTGTGTGAGAGAGAGAGAGTTGTGTGTGAGAGTTTGCGTGTGTGTATATGAAAGAGTTTTTGGGTGAGAGAGAGTGTGGTGTGTGTGTGTGTGAGAGAGAGAGAGAGAGAGAGAGAGAGAGAGAGAGAGAGAGAGAGAGGGGAGTTTGAGTGTATGTGTGAGAGAAAGGGTTTATGTGTGATGGAGAGAGTTTGTATGTTCTTGTGTGTGATAGATAGATAGATAGATAGATAGATAGATAGATAGATAGATAGATAGATAGATAGATAGATAGATAGATAGATAGATGGATGGATGGATGGATGGATGGAGGGAGGGAGGGAGGGAGAGAGAGAGAACACATTTTACTTACAACAGGTCACAAAATTGGGCACGCAGGCCCATCCTACAATCGACCCTCCCAGTCACTCATCTTTTGCACAACAGTTACCTATCATGAATGTTACATTTACACTGAGCAAATATTGTAACATGAATGCTGTAAAAATATACCAAACATGAACAATTCATATTTCAACATTATATTGAGAGAGAGAGAGAGAGAGAGAGAGAGAGAGAGAGAGAGAGAGAGAGAGAGAGAGAGAGAGAGAGAGAGAGAGTATATGTGTATGAGAGAGAGAGAGAGAGAGAGAGAGAGTATGTGTATAGAGAGAGAGAGCGAGAGAGAGAGAGAGAGAGAAAGAGAGAGAGAGAGCAGCTGATTTTTGGATTTTCATAATTTACCAGTCTATATCTTTGGTATTCCATAATCTACCAAGGTGGTTAGCGAAGCGTTCAGAACGAAAGAAATCACAAACAGCTAAAAAAAAAAAATGCGGGGATTGACTGCGACGTCCTGTAAAGGATATGCAACTTTTTTTTTTCTTTTCTAATGAGACGAAATACGCTGGAGAACTTGGTAACAACTTGCAAGATTGATGGGAAAAGAACAAGGTGAAGGCAGAGAAGTAAATATCTGGATAACTTCGCCACGTGGCATGGTTCGAGATAAGATCATGGAGCTGATCCACGACTCTGGTGATCGCATGAAGTGGCGAAACATGACAGCCCAGGCTTATCGGCATGGCACATAATGATGATGACTGTAAGCTGTGTCGACTAGGGAGCCCAGGTTATTATTAAAAGATTGAGTTTGAACCCACGACCACCGGACCGGCATGCTGACGTGCAGCCACTACACGATCGTGGTTCCCACAAGTGTATCTGGTCTTTTATAATTTAGCATTTATCAGACAAATTCAGGAAATTTCAAAAATGTCATTTTGATGTCCCATTATTGACTATGAATGTAGCAACTAGAGCAAGGCACCTTGTGGTATTTTTAAAAAAATCGAGCAAATACGACCTACAAATTCAAAATATGGCCTTAACATTTCAAATATGACCTTAACACACAAACACGATCATTGACCCACTTATATTTATTAATGCAAAAATCCGACTGCTTCATTCTCAGATATTAAATTGGGAAGTATACATTTTGTTTCATTAATGTGATAACACTATCACAACAGAGACGTATATCAGGATACTGCTACCGGATAATTTATTTATTTATTCTAAAACAGGAATAAGTGGACAACTCTGCAGCTGAGCAGAGCAGGGCACTCACTTTTCCATACAGTCGGAAATGGCTATCAAAGGAAGAGGTAAAAGACCACCATGTGGACGTGGAAAGCAAGGGGAAACCACCACATTATCTTCCCAAGACTTCATGGCAAAAGATATATCAGAGTTAGTGAACGACGTTAATGGCTGTCTTAGGACATCCTCGTCCGGTAGGGACAGTCATGAGCCACAGGTGACACCAGACCGTCATCCAGCTACTGATGGCAAAATCATAAATAAATTTAGAGTAGGTACATGGAATGTTAGGATATTAAATTATAGTATGTCCACATTTGGTTGCCTTCATTCACGATCAATTATTTTGAAAACTGTCTGTTGCATCGTTATGAAATTTTTCCAGCCGTCTTATATTTACCCCCACCCAAGGAATATGTCTTTGAAAGGTCCAAAAACAACTTAAATCATTGAAAGCGGCGACATTCCTTTGATATTTTGCTGAACAACTAGTGATTTCTCGCTAACGAAGTTATTTTTACGGTAATGTGAGACATGTCAATTCTGTTGACACACAAAGGCGTATCCGGATTCGTATGAGAGTGGGTGCAATGAAAGAAGTAGCTTAAAATCGACAGGGTCGGCTGCATTGCACCGGGTGTTTATCCCATATGGCTCAGTTTCTTTCCGCAGCGCGGAAAGCGTCGCACAAAGCACGAACTCCGTAGCTCCAGCGACGACCCTCGGGAGTCTCCGAAAAAATTCACTCGTGAAATGAAGGACGCGGCCCGGAATCGAACATACAACCTTCGGAGCCCGAGTCAGACGGCTTGACCACTTCACCACGGAGAATCCCGAGAGGGGTGCAATGTGTAATATTAGTAAAGACAGAGAATTTACAGAGGCACGGGGTAAATAATTTGTAAATTAACAGGAAAGTAGAAGGAATATATTTCTTACCTTATTTTTCATTTCCTTCTTGTTTCTTCAATTATCAGTTATCAGTTGGGGTATCTTCATTGCACTCCGGACATGTCCATAGGTGCTCAGATCCTCCCCCCAGCATATGCATCAGCGTTCCGTGGCTAATAGTGCCAGTTCTGTGTTGGTTGACGAGGCGCCTTGTTTTCCCGATGTACCTCTCGCATCTGGCCGTGCCGAATTCTTACTCCCAAGTCTTTCATCCTGGACAGCGATGTGGATTCACTGACGTCAAAGTCCTCTGTTCTCGCCATATCTTTAAGGACGTTAATAACATCGGCACGATCCATGGGCTGGCCATCTACAGAGGGTGCAGAGCCAGCCAGTTTATTCAGCTCGTTCATTTCCCTCGACTCCCGCATGTCCCGGGACGAAGATGAAGGTGACTTTACGAACAACAGACTTCCGCAGCGACTCAGTCCACCGTCTACGTACAGATCCAGCTTCGATCTTCTGAATCATGCGCATTGAGTCACTTAGTACACACACGTTGGTATAATGCTGTGATTCCAGCCATATAAAAGCCTGTGTAACTGCCATCACCTCCATCGTCATGCTGCTCGAGGTCATAGAGTGGGCACCACTGGATTCTTGAACGGTTCGGCCCGCTGAATGGGCTGTAAATGCCCACGCACTTCTGTGCTGCTTTACAACAGATCCATCTGTATAGATGAGCACTTTGGGGCTATATGAGTGTTCATAGATGAGCGCGTTGACTTCTGCATTGACAGCGACAGGGTTCTGCTCTCTGCACCGTCTGTCGAGTGTGATAATGCAGGAGAAAGTGCACTTAAAAGCTGGAGGCACCGGCACCCATTCCTTGCCGGGGTTGATACTGGTAAGACTGCAGACCTGTCTGACGACATCTTCCGCCCGACCCATCCATGATTTGCCTCTCTTTAGCCTGTCACCCTTTTCTCTGAATATAGCGTCATGCAGAGGTGCTGCTCATCTGCACTTATTTTTAAGAATGCACGAGCTCTCCAGATCTTGATCCTGTGTTCCATTGTCGGGAAGTCAAGGAGGTATCTCATTGATACACAGCTGGTGTCTTTCGTGCAGCCCAAAATGATGCGCATGGCTTCGTTTTGTACCTTTTCAAGTCTTCCAATCTGTGTAGGGCTGACAGTGAGGATGGCCAGGGCATACTCTGCTCAGACCTTAATCTGTGTCGGACGATTCCAGTAGGTTGATGATTGCTCTCGGTTGCATAAAATTCAATCCATCCTTTCTCCAATAGTCCTCTTCCTCTTTCAACACATGGTCCTCACATTTTTTCCAGTAACTTTTATCAATATTTAATAGCGCGGACTGGGTTAGTATCTTGACGTCAGACAATTTGAATGTAGTATTGGCAGCTGCCACTTGTCCTTTAATTTTAGCCCACACAAGTTCTATAGGGTTTAAATGAGAATGATACGGCGGAAGTCTCAAGCACCTATGGCCATGCTCTTCTATCAACTTGTCAATTTGAAATTTCTTGCTTTTTTGCGTCTTTTTTTACAAGGGACAACAACTGTAGCTTGAAATATGTTTCTGGAAATGTTATATTTTCCTTTCAGAGCCATATCTTTATTGCTTCCTTTGTGCTCGATGCCGTTGGTATTTTGTCTACTTGGGCAACAACATTGTGATATGATGCATTGTCCATGATTAGACAAGACGGTCTATCAAGGGATGGAAGTACTGTATTCTCGAGCCAATCTCTAAATACATTACCATTCATCTCATTATGATAATCACTATTGTCTGTATGCTTTGATACGAACACGAGCCAAGCATTCTGTAGTAAGCCATTATGAGTACTACCAGCATGGGCTATGACCAAACGCTGTCCTTTACTACTGGGCACATAACGTTTTATCTTTCCATCCATTGATTGCCATTCCTTTTCACTTGTGTGGTGCGCATTGATCCACGTTTCATCCAAATACACTATGTCATAATTTTCTTTGCGCATTTCCCTTATTTCACGTAGGTATCTGCTTCTCATGGCTCCTAAATGCGGTTGCTCGCAAAGGATATTTCTACCTCCCTTGTACTTTCTAAAAGTGAAGATAATGTCCTTATAATTTTCAACAAAGTTGTTTTGGATAGCTCTATGTTATTGTCCTTTCTCAACAAAACCCTAAGTTTTCTTACACTCACTGTTTCTTTGGCATCCATCATTTTTATAATAACTCGTCTGATGACATCCTTGTCAAAGCTGTCTACAATTGCCTTTCTACCTACCGTTTGCTTATCGCGTGTTGGCTTCATTCCAGATTCTTGCACCCATCGAGGAAACGATCGTTTACTCAAACCTAATGCATGCACTGTTCTTTTTTCGGGATTTGTAACAGTATGAAACAGTTTCCTGCGATCAGCTTCTTGACAAAAATATGTGTACAACTTCATAGCGATGTTTTGAAGTGTACACAATTTCACTTTTAATCCTATTGAACAGTATTAACACATTCAAATATTAGCTATTAAGATTACATTAATGGTAAGATTTATTTATATAATCCCGTTTCATGAAAGAACCCACAGTTTGACGACGCCTCTGAACTATAACACCCAGTCTGTCAAAAAACGAAAGACCGCCAGACAATTTTAAAATTAGCGCGAATGGGTCTTGCTGAGCTGTAATACTCTAAAAATTAAGGCATTCATGGCGGGGCGATAAAATATATACCTCATATAAGCAAAAATTGAAATCTGCTGTACAATCTCCAGAACAAAAATATTTTTGTTGGGTGGACATAAAGATAAGGTTATATACTAAATCTCATTATTTTCCATCAGTTGGTTACTGAGATATTCAATTTTATATTGAGGCAACAACAAAAAAACACACTATAGCTAGGAAAGTTGAACAATGTTCTAAGAGAAACGGATAGCATGAAAATGAATAAACTAGGCGTAGTGAGATGATATGGAAGGGATCGGGCAAAACTATAGCTGACAACTACACAATAATTTATTCTGGAGGGGATACACATGCAAAAGGTGTAGGAATAATACGTGACGAAAAAACAGCCAAGTCACTTAATGGATACTGGTGTATTTCAGATAGAGTTATTTTGGTTAAAATCAAAGGCAAACCAATAGATATAAATATTATACAAGTATATGCACCAACAACAAGCAGTAGTGATGAAGAAATACAACACTTTTACAACGAAACAGAAATGGCGATGGCTCAAATTGGATCACAGGAAATAAAAATAATACTTGGAGATTTTAATGCAAAAGTAGGAAAGGAGAAAATGGAGGATGTAGTGGGGAATTATGGTTTAGGTACAAGAAATTAAAGAGGGGAAAAGCTGATAGAATGGGCAAATATCGATGATATGATACTTGGAAACACCTGGTTTAAACACCATAAAAGACGACTATACACATGGAAAAGCCTTGATAAGAAAATACGCAACCAAAATGACTACATACTTATTAATAAAAGATTTAGAAATGATTATTTGGTTGTTTCGGGATTTGAAATTTAAATATTGAACACAACCCACTACTGCTGTTGCCAGTAGTGGGTTGTGTTCAATATTTAGATTTAGAAATGCTTTAATTAATGTAAAGACAATGCCTGGCGCCGACTGTAATAGTGATCATGTACCACTATGTGGACAAATAAAAGTAAGATTAAAGAGAGGGGGAAAATGGTTAGGAACATGAGACTTAATAAAGAGGTTCTGAAAGTAGATAAAGAAATTCAAGAACAATACATAGTGACTGTGAAAAATAGGTACAATGCAATAGCTAAAATACAGAGTATAAATGAACAATGGGAAATGTTAAGGGACTCCATTCATCAAACTAGCAAAGAAATATTACCGGAGAGAAGTCAAATAGCTAAGAAAAAAATGGATGAATGAAGAAATCTTAATGCTGATGGACAAAAGAAAACAGAGTAAAAATGACAAACAAGAATATGCTAAGATAAATGAAGACATAAAAGATAAATGTGGGAAGGCAAAAGTAAGTTGGTTAAATGAGCAGTGAATAAAATATGAATTAAATGCCATTATAAAGATACAAAAAAATATGCACAGACAAATCAGTGAGCTCACGGGAAGAAAAATAAGAATAAATACAGGGTGTTCGAAATCAAAAACAGGAAAGATATTATTGGAGGAAGGTGCTATAATGAAGAGGTGGAATGAGTATATAAGAGAATTATATGATGGGGAAAGGGAAGAATTAACAGAAGAAAGTAACTTAGAAGGTCCACCTATTCTAAAAGAAGAAGTCGCTGACGCTATGAAATATATGAAGAAAGGAAAAACAGCTGGACCAGATGAAATCACAATAGAAGAATTAGAAGTATTGGGGGAATTTGGAGTAGATATATTAACCAAAATGTTAAATGATATTTATAGCAGTGGATATTTACCCAGTGATATGCTGAAATCTGTATTTATAGCTATACCAAAAAGACCAGGAGCAATTGAATGTGAAGATTTTCATACAATTAACCTCATAAACCATATCACTAAGCTTCTACTCAGAATCATAATGAGAAGAACCAGAAAGAAAATAAAAATGGAAATTAGTGAAGAACAGTATGGATTTGTGGAGGG
The DNA here is from genome assembly GCA_014155875.1 of Cepaea nemoralis. Lineage (NCBI taxonomy): Eukaryota > Metazoa > Mollusca > Gastropoda > Stylommatophora > Helicidae > Cepaea > Cepaea nemoralis. The sequence continues at coordinate 301,301 of JACEFZ010013888.1, read as the reverse complement.
AAAGGGCACAAACAATGCAATATATACATTACGGACACTAATAGAAAGGTCAATAGAGAAACAGAAAGACATATATTTGTGCTTCATAGATTATACTAAGGCATTTGATAAAGTAAAACATGATGAACTGATTAAAATGTTGGAAGATATCAACATTGATGGGAAAGATTTAAGAATAATAAAGAATATTTACTGGAACCAAGTAGCAGCAATTAAAATGGGAAATAAAGAGGGTAGTTACGAACAGATAAAGCTAGGAGTACGACAGGGGTGTGTCTTGTCACCAGATCTCTTCTCCCTATATAGCGAAGTAATAATGAGAGAGATCAAAGAGATGCCAGGAATACTAGTTGGAGGTTAAAATATAAATAATATACGCTATGCAGATGACACAGTATTGGTGGCAGATAAATCAACAGACCTACAACAATTGTTGGACACTAGTAACAGAGAGTGCAAGGAAAGGACTCTCCTTGAATATCAAGAAAACAGTAACAATGGTGATATCAAAGAAAATGGTGACACCAAAATGTGACATAGAAATAGAAGGAAAAATTCTTAACCAAGTGGATAATTTTAGATACCTAGGGGACATTTATAACATCAGATGAAAGATGTACAACAGAGATTAAGAGCAGAATAGGGCAAGCAAAAGCCGCATTTCAGAAAATGAAGAGTATCTTATGCAATAAGTCACTATCACTGAATGTAAGAAAGAGAGTGCTGAAATGCTATGTAGAACCAGTTTTGCTGTATGGCAGTGAATCTTGGAATGTAAATGAACAAATTAAGAAGAAATTAGAAGCAACAGAGATGTGGTTCCTGAGACGAATGTTGCGAATTCCTTGGACTTCCAGAGTAACTAACAACAACTGCCTGAAACAGGCTAATGAAACTAGAACACTACACACAACAATAAGAAAGAGACAAACAGCTTTCTTTGGTCATGTAATGAGAAGAGAGGCATTGGAGAACATCGTGACAACTGGAAAGATCGAGGGGAAGAGAGGCAGAGGCAGACCAAGAGAAATGATGCTGGATGGATTGAGACGGTGGCACGGAGGAATATCAGCAGCAGAGTTGATCCAGAAAACCAAATACCGAGATCTGTGGAGAGCCATGAACGCCTACACCAGCTGGAAGGGCACTTGATGATGATAATTATAAAACAAGAAAAGGCATTCGATAGAGTATTATAGAGAAACAAGCTGTGGGAAATCCTTAAACAATATGGAGTGAGTATACATCTATCAAACTTATGTAGATGTTTATACAACAGTGAATGCATAGTGAGAGCACTGGAGGACACTCAGAACCCTTCACAATAAGATCTGGAGTACGACAAGGTTGTGTCCTGTCCCCTCTCTTGTTCATAACATATATAGAAAACATATGTAAAGAAACCAGCCAAACAGAGACCGCAAGAATACTGCATGACGAGAACACAGAAGAAGAAGCATCTGCAAATCTAACCATTAGAGAACTCCTGTTTGCTGACGACCAAGCACTAATAGCAAAATCAGAAGCTGAATTACAAGACCACATGAATAGTCTAAACGGAATGTGTAGGGAACATAACATGAAAATTAGCACAAGCAAAACAGAGGTAATGACTATAAGTAAAGAAGAACTCAAAACAACAATTCACCTAAACGAACATCCCTTGAAACAAGTACAGAGTTTCAAGTACCTAGGAAGTATAATATCATCAAATGGCAGATCAGAAGACGAGATCGAAAATAGGTGCAATATGGCAAACCAACTCATTGGACAAATGGTATCAAAACTAAAGAACAAACATGTACCAATAACTACCAAGAAAGCACTTTACAACACAATCTTCCTACCAACTCTATGTTACCAAAAAGAGAAAAGAAAAATTACAACAGAAATGAGATTCTTGAGAAGAATAAATACTCAATGTATCAAGAAGAGATAATATCAGAAATGAAGAAATCAGGACTAAAGTGGGGGGTTATAGCTGCACTAGATTTTATTAGAAGGCAGCAAGTCAAATGGTTTGACCATGCAAGTAGGTTACCAACTAACAGTATACTACAACAAGCAATGATGTACAGACCAGAGGGAAGCAGAGGAAGAGACCGACCACGTAAACGATGGACGCAGGGAATAATAGAGTCCATAGGAATATCGATACATGAAACCCATAAGCGGGCACTCTCCCGCTGTTTATACTTCACCTCGACACCGCAAGGTACAAGAGGAACATGATGAGAATAGATGAGATGAGTCTATACCAGCACAAGCGCAACATCAAAGAAGATCTGTTACGAGAGCAAGAGGACGCCCGAGAAGTAAATGGATTGACTATATCAAAGATATTCGATGATCATAGGGAACAACACTATTCAGTACCACCAATCGGGAACTGGGAGGTCAACTATTCCCTCTCCACAACTCTTGCAAAACCTTGAGCTGAAATACCCAACCAATCATCAACAAATATACAGTGGGCTTGGGGTCAGTTGGATCAGGACATATGTTCCATTGAGAGATAAAAAGCCGTAGAACAAAAGACCAGTCAACCCAGCCTAGTGATCGTAGTTTCCTGATCAATTTAAAAAATGTTTGGCAGGGGTTTTGGAAGAATCTAAAAACTGAGAGGGAAGACCAGGAGAACTTTCAATCAGATAGCAGTGGGAACGATTAGTAGTATGACTCTTCGCTGGCTGTTGAATTAGGGGACGGAGCACGTATGGGAATGTCCTGAGTGCAGTGATGTCGGTTCTTAACTCAACTTAACTCCACTCAACTTTAACAAAATTTCCCGTAGAGAAAGGCAGAAAAGAAAGGAATTGCCACCCATCTCAGAATGCCTCTTATTTACTTGGGTGGAGTTTGTAAAATGCATCATTCTTCTGTGGACTGGGTGATGTTATTCCGACGTGGTTCAACAGCCATTTCTGATAAGCCTCACAGTTTGTTGTCTTCCAGGAACCTTGTCTTCCATTTATTTTCCCCACTAAACAACTTTAGCCTTAAAGTAAAAGGGATTATTTCTACGTCTGAGTATATGGTGCCACCCACATATTTGTTGTATACCAGTCATCACTGAAAGGATGATGCCAAGATCACTCCGGTCGCATATACTTAACTTTCCAGATCGTTTCCTGGTACCACTTTTAGGCTGAGCAAACATGCGAGCTCAGGTCGGTATCCCCAACACACGGGAAGAACGAACGAACGAACGAACGAACTTTATTTTCAAAGGGTAACAAATTGGGCACGAAGGCCCGTCTTACATTCGGCCCTTCCAATCACTCATCTTTCGTTCATCCGTGCATAGTGCATTCACATCGGAAAAAAAACATTGTCAAATGAATGTTGTAAACATAAACAATGCATGTTAAAATGTTATGAGACAAATTCCCCACCCACCCATCCCCTATCCATCCGCGTGTCCCCCACACACACATCCACCACCCAACCACACACATGCCCACAAGCATATACATGGCCCATCCATCCACCCATCCCCCAACCCACAAATCCCACACACACCGCCACATACACCATCTCCCCACCCACACACACACACACATCTCCGCCCACCACACATCCCGCCACACACACCCCCCACCCACCCACACACAAACCCAGGCACACATGCATGCATCCACCAATCCATCACCAAACCACACATCCCCCACCTTCACACATCCCCACCCACACGCACACATCCTCCACCCATCCCATAACATACCAACACTCACCCACCCACATATCCTCCACCACCCACCCACAAACCCCCAACCACTCAGCCAAAAACACATCTCCCAACCACATATCCAACACCCACACACACATATTCCCGCCAACTCCTATATCCCGCACCTACCCACACAAAACCCGCACCCACCCTCACATCCCCCACTTACACACATCCCCCACCCACACAATCTCCCCCACCCACACATCCCGCACCCACACACACACACATCCCCCAGAAGAAGCATGAGCAAGGCTGATGTAATCAGTACAGTATGGACTAAGTTGGCGGGTATTGACAACACTCCGACGCTAGCCCAATTACACGAACTGGGGAGTGAAACTTGGTCAGGCACGTCAATACAACCTTCGAGGGAAAGAGAAGAGATACCGTAACCAACTCTACATGGGAACCTTGAGGAGAAATATTTTGGGGTGGCTATTGCTTCGGGGAACTGAGCAAGCCTGGGAATACCCTAAGCGCAGTGACGTCGTAATACATAGCATAACACAACATAACATCATCAGCTGTTGATCAGTTGAAGATCCCACACTTTTATTTGCCTGCCTGTATCTTCGTACAGAAAAGCTTTTTGATTATCGTGGACCAAGATTAAGACACCACTGACATTCTACCAGATGTGAACATCGAAGAAAACTGTACAAAAACAACATTATGTCTGGGAAACTGAAATATTTTGGCCACAATAAACGTCACAGTAGTTGGGGATAGCTGCGATGAAACGCATGTTTATTGGAATTCTTCTTCATCTTTCGATCGCCTGAAATATATTTATAACTGCAATGTTGTCTCTTGTATGAATCCAACAGTCTTTTTAGTTCACTCAGCGGTCCATAGAGTTTATCTTCCACTGTTGTCTCTCTAGACCAGAAGGTTTCCCTGGATATGTTGTAGTTTGGGCAATCCTGGAGTATGTGCTCTGCTGTCTGCGACGCCAAACCACATGTGCACATGGCTGAGTCACCAATCTTGAATTTTGTATACATGTGGTTGCGTAATCTATTGTATCCTGTTCTGAGGCGCAGAAGAATGACCTGTTCTGATCTGTCCATAATGTGGTAGTCGTCTTGTGTATTGGAATAAATGGCGGGGATCGATCAGCACGGAGAATAACACAGGACACCGCAGATACCTTCGGTGTGAGAGTGCATGAGGCGGGCGACATGGCAAGAAGTCCAGACACTTTTCAAGCGAGCCGTGCTGAGAGGTTCATATAGAATAAACTAAACAGAAATATCTTCCAACACTGGCTTGAAAAATGTGCAGTAAAACAGGGAATATCAATACTGGCCAGAAGACACATGGTCAATACAGGTGTCAGCAGGCGATAAAAATGAAAGTGCTCACCAAAACACACCATCCCTCCCCTCCTCCAATCCCACCACAGTCAGCGTCCTTTATGTCATGCGTTGACCGACACAACTGCATCGCTTAATGGAGTTTACAATTTATAGACTAGGCGTGTCGTAAACAGTGGCTAGGTCTGTATAAAAGGTTGGGTAGGGTGGTAGAACCCTCTTCTAAAGCCTGCAGGAGACACCAGGACAAGTGTGGTCGCTGAACTAGCATAAAATACAGGTACAGTGAATGAAATGTATCTATGGGTATTTAGCGTAGTGGTTAAGATGTCGGCCTCGTACTCTGAAGGTTGTGGGTTTCGATTCCGGACTTCATCGTTGAGACCACGACTTCAATTTTTCTGGAGACTGCTGGGAGATATCACTTGAGTTACAGAGTGAGTATTTTGTGCCAGGCTTTCGACTGCCGGCCTACCGTTGTGCGGAGACAGATAAGAATTTCCAGTGTCCTATAAAGAGCGCCGTGATCAACCCCATGATTAATTATTTAGTACATTCTACGAATAGTGGTTTGTCATTGTTTCTGAACGAGAAGCCAGTGTAACTATAATGTCGGTGTAGGCGCTGAACTGCCCAAACCGCCATCACCGCACCAGACGCTTAAGGGCAATCGCTCTTAACCTTTTGGCCACCACGACGTTTGGAGAGGGAGAGAGAGAGAGAGAGAGAGAGAGAGAGAGAGATCTAGCCAGAGGTAAAACACGGTGCAGTGAAGTCGATAATCTGGCCTCTAGCCTCTAACCTCTCATGTCATAGAATGAAATCAACATTTCCAGCATCAAGATATGTCAATAATGAGCCGTTGAAAGGAGTTTGCTGGTACCTGGCAGTCTTGATAGACGATAGTTCGTTATATTGTGCTTCACAAAAAGGCATACTAGATACAGTCCATGGGGACCACGAATGGAGTTATACCTCTCCATAATACACAGCCTGGGCTGAATTGTAGAGACCATGTGTTGTCCATGCAGCATGACCTCTCTCTCGACCTGCCTAGTATTCTCCAGAGGAAAGGTCACACTAATATGCATGAAACAAGACAAGCCACAGCAGCTGCCGGATCAGCAAAACAATGCTCTATCAGTCAAGCAATGCTTTACCTGTCCGCCTGTCTGAGCTTCGATCCTAGATCAGTTGCTAATCAAGGCTTAGGGTCTGGTTTGCCCTGTAATGACATTCAATTGTTAGGTTGCATTTCCTCGCACTAGGATATGGCCTCTCAATTGTGCCCCTCCGCCCGAAGCCGTTATCACAATGTGTTGATATGTCGTATTAGGTCAGTAATCACTGTGCATATCTGGTCTAGAAAAAGCCACGGAAGAACACTTGCCAGCCAACTTACCTACCAACCCTGTGTCTGAATGTTCATGAAGGCGAATGTTTAAAACTGTCCTTGGTGCCTGGATCGACTCAACTAAAAATGGGTCTCAGGAAATGCATGGGAAAGGTGGCCGGTGTATATACTAGATAAGGGATGTCACGGCAGCAGCAGAATGTAACAAAACAAAATGAAAACAGTTAGGTATGCGTGACTCCGGCGAAAAAGTGAGAGATTATAAAACACAGACACCGTGTATACAACGAACTCAAAACGGACAAACGGAAATCACAGGGTAAAAATAACAATGATAATAATAGACAATAAGATAAAAATAAGTTAAACCACAACCCAGGGTATCGACGTTTCGATTTTAGTGATCCTCGTCGGGAACAACACAAACAGATATACAGAAACACATAAAATTAGAAAATTGAATTAATAATTATAAGAGAAACAGAAACAGTTTTGGTATGACACGTTTCTAGGCCATTGCTCATGCGCCGTTTCTAGGAAGGCTGCGTAGAAGTTCAGTTGTGAAATGTGACAAATAAGAAAATATGGAGCCGAAGGTGTACAAACAGATATCGACAAGGGGGATGGGGATGGGGGGGGGGGGGGAATCAGCAGATGTATAATGAATGTATACAGTGACATATACAACATTATTGATTCCCCCTGAATAGAGGCATCTCAAAGAGTTGATTAACTGGCTTTTAATTGTAAGCCAAATTAAGCTGTTAGAGTAGCGTGGCGATAATAACTACATGACACACTTATTACGAAATGGTCTTTTCCATAAGCCGTCTCTTCATATCACGCCATTGTTCTTGATGATGTTTCTTCTGCTCAGCGCACGTCTCAGGCCTAATGCAATTCTGTGCTTATGTGATGTAGTTGTTTCTTTGGTATCCTCTTTTGCCCTCGGATATTTTCAGTGGTAAAACTACAGGCCTCATTTCGTGAACAACCCTGTATATTTTTAAGTTTTGCATGTCTTTTGAAGGACGTGGCAAATAACCAGTTTGATCTTTCAGGACAATTTTAGGTTCAAAAGTTCACCCTTGCTTTCTGAACGAGAATTCAACGCCAAAGTCCAGCTGACTTGTGTGTGGAACGAACCCATTAAACCCGCCATCATCGCACAGGAAGTTTAATAGCCAGCTCTATAAACCCCTCGCTGATCTCTACCATAAATTAACATGCATAATGTATATCGTGACATTTCCTCTCCCACAGATTTGAATACATTTGGAGTCGAAGCCACCTAGCGGTGAGACGTCATGTTTGGCTTTACAAGCGCGATTATCCTTCTGTCCTTGAATGTCCTCATTGTACACGGGAGTGGAAGCTCCGATACATGGAAGCATGTGTTTCCTGAATGTGGAGCAACCAATCCCAATGGCCATTCTATTGACCAGACTGAACCGGCAGATCCTGCCCCATTGCACGACCTCACATCCGACGAACTAAGAACGGTACGGATTCCAATAGAAATCCTAAATGATAACCGACCTACTTACTTAACGTTTGTCCGTCCGTCCGTCCTTCAGCCTGTATATCTGCTTGCCTGCCTGTCAGTCTATCTATCTATCCATCTAATTAGCTATTTATCTGTCTGTCTGTCTGTCTGTCTGTCGATATCAGTCTCTTTTCTATCTTTTTGTCTACCTGTCTGCCTCTGTCTATCTATCCGTCTACCTGTTTGTCTGCCTGTCTATCGTCAGGCCTGTCTGCCTCTCTGTCTACCAATCTGTCTATCTATATGTCTAGCTTTCTGTCTATCCAAATGTCTGTTTAATCGTCTGTCTGTTCGTCTGTCCGTCTGTCTGTTCGTCTGTCCGTCTGTATTCCTGCATACCTGTCTGTTTGTCTATATGTCAGTCTTCTTGTCTGTCTGCCTATATGTTGTACGTCTATCTTTGTGTCTATCTGTCTTTTCCAAGTGTTCACCCGTAATACCATTCGATGTGTCCCATGGTTGTCATGAAGGAAGCATCAACACGCAGCATTCCCCAGTTCTCATTGATAAATACTGGAAGACCCCGCTTAACGTCGATGTTATGTTCTTGGAAAACGCGACTTTAAGTGAAACGACGTATAGCAAAACACTATACAGGTGTATACATATGTGACGACGTTATGGCGGAACGTAGCGACGTAAAGTGAAGTTATGTCACAGTGTGACAATGACGTTATAGCGAAACGACGTAAGCTGTAGCGACGTAAAGCGGGGCCTTCCAGTATTCAGAAATACGACCAGTCATTGCTCTTTTCGGTCTGGGGTTTGCCATGTCTTCTTCCGCTCTGTTTGCCGTATATAATCACACATCGCCGTGTGGCGTTGGTGATCATGTCTATCCACAGATGGCTAACTGTCCAGATTCTGCTCTCTTGATATTCCCCAACCTCTCTTCATCTCCAACTTTCCCGCGTTGACGACATACTTCAACTTTCCCGCGTTGACGACATACTTCATCTTTCCCGCGTTGACGACATGCTTCAACTTTCCCCTTCCCACGACTCCCCCATAGAATGTGGACTGTTTTCTTCTGATGCGAGTAACCAGTTCTCCTTGTGAGTTAACTTCCTTCAAGATATCTTCATTGCTCTTTCTATCCGTCCACGGTGTTCTCATAATCCTACTATAAAACCACATCTCCGCAGCTTCCACATCATCCCTCCCTGCCTTCTAGCTATAATTATACGAGTGCATACAGCAATGAAATCTTCACCCAGGTACGGACGTATCTGGAAAACCACCCCAAAGTCAAAGCTGCGAAGCCCGGCAAGGCTAGACTCAACAGTAGTTATATCTACAACGTTGAGCTGATGCTGCCAAAGAAGGAAGAGGTCTTGAGCTATCTGGACAAGGGAGGTAGGTCGATCAATTCCGGGTAATCCTTCACTTTGGTTGCCTTCTTCATCTGTCCAGCCATTTTTACTCAGATTGGTTAATGAATGGTTATCTAGAATCGATATTGCGCGATCTGCCTGTCAGAGTGCAGGGTACTAATTGGTTCCATAGCGCGTTGATTATGAATGCAGCTACGTTGTCCCTCGTCTGTGATCTCGGTAGCTACCGCCACTGATTACAGTGGTATCTGAGTGACCTCCGCAACTGTTATGTGAGGTACATTATGGTTACTATTTCTACGCTTGCTCGCTATCAAGTCTAGCATAGTATATACATGCTACTTTTATTCGCACTGGACAGATATTTTCGTGTGGATCAGCTTTCCCTGTTACCAGTTTCCATCGCCATCTAGCGAACCCACTCCGACCCAGAGGTACTTGTAATTTACGTCCTCGAGTCAAGAACGAGAAGTCAACATTTGCTTCTATGAGTGCCAGTAAAGTTTTGTTGTTTCTTTACACCATAACCACAGTGATGTATCTGTTCTCGGTTTTTACATTGACTGGTTATAAATCTAGTTGCATGTTCTTCTTCTTCTGCGTTCATCCGGAGTTTATTTTTTCGGACGTGACTGCGTTGTGCCTGTTTACAGCAGAGCTGCGTTCTTGCGCTTTAGACCGACACATCCGACTTCTGCGGGCATTTTTGACCGGGTTAACCTTCCCGGGGTAGTTGCATGTTGATTTGTTATGAATCAGGCTGTTTGTTGATTAGTAATACATCCCTTTGCATGTTGACTGGTTATAAATCCAGTAATATTCTTTGACTGAATTTAAATCTAGATGTATGTTGCCTGGTTATAAATCTGGTTTTATGGTTATAAATCTGATTTTATGGCTATAAATTCAGTTGTTGGTTGATTAATTATATTTTCAGTTTGTATGATTGATAATAAATTCTGTTTATTGATTGGTTATAAATCCAGTTGTAAGTTTATTGATTGTAAGTCCAGTTTTGTTGTGATTAGTTATAAATCCAGCTGCATGTTAATTGATTATAAAACCTGATATATGTTGTCATAACCCCAATTGTATGTTGCTTTCTAAGAAATTAGGTTGTATATTGATTGTTTATAAATGCAGTTGTGTATTGACTGGTTATAAATCTAGTTGTATGTCGACTGTTTATACGTTCAGTTGTATGTTGACTGGCTATAAGTTAAATTGTACGTAGAATGTTTATACATTTAGTTATATGTTGATTGGCTATAAATCTTGTTGTATGTTGACTGGTTATAAGGTCTGATGTACGCTGAACGTTGACTGGTTATACATCTAGTTGTATGTTGAGTGGTGTATAAAAATAGTTGTATGTTGAGTGGTTATAAAACTTGTTGTATGTTCAATGGTTATAAAACTAGTTGTATGTTGACTGGTTATAAAACTAATTGTATGTTGACTGGTTATAAAACTAGTTGTATATTGACTAGTTATAAAACTAGTTGTATATTGACTGGTTATAAAACAAGTTGTATATTGACTGGTTATAAAACTAATTGTATGTTGACTGGTTATAAAACTAGTTGTATGTTGACCGGTTATAAGTTCCTATATACGTTGACTGGTTTAAAATCTAGTTGTATGTTGACTGGTTATAAACCTAGTTGTATGTTGGCTGGTTATAAAGCTAGTTGTATGTTGACTGGTCTTAGATCTTACTGTATGGTGACTGGTTATAAGTTTTGATGTATGTTGACTGGTTATAAATGTAATTGTATATTTAGAAGTTATAAATCTAGTTGTGTGTTGACTGTTTATAATCTACTTGCATGTTGATGGACGAGCCTAACTTATTGGTGCGCTCTTCTTTCTGGCCACTCCCACCCTCAGCCCGGATTTTAGCTGACCTTCCAAATATGGACGTTGGTTCAGCCATGTCTTCTGTTGATATTTGTAATGATCCTTGCCAGTGGTCATGTGTTTCAACCACAATCGAGACAGGTCTTAAATTTGACCTGGGCTTACAGGTCGACCCCATACTAAAATAGATACAAGGAAATGACATGGTAAGTAAAGGCGACCACAGTGATGTTGACCCCATCATCCATCCAGTGTCGAATGGTCTAGACAAATTTGAGACTCAGAACCATGTATCCAATATGCGACAAGTCGTGTAAAATGATTTTATATTTGTAATGAGTAATGAAATTATGTTATCAGACAGACAATGGGTCAACACCTTGTGCCATATAAAGGCAGAAGATCGAATGGTTCAGTCATCTCGCTAGAATGGAACAGCATCTACTGCCAACACTGGTCCTACATCAAAGAAGATCTGATACAACAAGAGGGCACCCGAGAATAAATGGGAATGATGACATCAAAGACATTGCGCGCTCATGCGGAATGACATCATTCAGCGCCACCCATCAGGCGTTGAAAGGTTAACTATTCGTCTCTAGGACGCCAGACCTGACTTGGACCGTCGCCGTGAATTTTGCGTGTAAGGGCTGTCTTTTTCCCCCAACAGAAAATAACAATTTCATCATCTTACCGAGGATTCGAACCCGGGTATTCCGAATGAGAGCACGGCGTTCTATCCACTCGGTCTGACGCTCCTCGTGAGCAACATAGATTTGATTAAAATAACAAATGACAGAGTGGATTTGGGAGTCTTGACGGCCGAGATGTCTGCGCCCAGACAAGGTACTCGAAGAAAACATTTTAGCAATCCACGATGCCCAATGTCTGCCACAGACAAAGATTTTGAAGAAGAAGAATACATTTTGGCAATCCATGTACGCTGATATCAGCTACAGACAAAGTGCTTAAAGAAGAATACATTTTAGCAATCCATGTACGCCGATATCTGCCACAGACAAGGTATTTGAAGAAGAATACATTGTAGCAGTCCATGACGACCGATGTTTGCCACACACAAGGTACTTAAAGAAGAATACATTTTAGCACACCATAATGGAAGAAACTCGAAGAAGAACAGCTGTTAGCAATCGCAAACACACTTTCTTTTCCAGGCCCAAAGCCAAAGAGAGAAGCTCACGTAATCATGTTTAGAGGCGATCTAGAGAAGCCGGTGGTCCAGGAGTGTGTGTGTGGACCCCTGCCCAACATCTCCAGATGCGAGCTGCTCAACCGACCCAACAGGCGGAACCCCGTGGAGTGGACTGTCAGGTTGGTTAGTAGGAGGGCTATTCAATTCTTGTGTCGCCTGCTTTAAACTCAAGCGTAGTCCATACGTACGCTACTACTTCCAATAGTTGCCACTACCAGACTGATTTTTGCGTGTGGCTTAACTTTCCCTATTACCAGTGTCCCTCGCCATTAGGCGAATCCACTCCGATTTCCGAGTTACTTGTAATTTACGACCCCAAGTCAAGGACGAATACATTAATGTGCAAATCAACGCATTAATGGATAGATGGATGAATGGGTTGATTAAATGATGGATGGATTGATTAACTGATGTATGTATGTTTAGATGAAGTGATGCAATACTTACTGGTACTATAGATCTATTACTGGATGGATGGATGGATGGATGGATGGATAGATGGATAGATGGAAGGATGGATGGATGGATGGATGAAAGGATGGTAGATGAATTAACGCAGGAATTGCTGACAGGTAAAATGGAAGAATTGATGGGTGTATGGATTGATAAGTGGATGGATAAATGGGTGGTTGGTTAGATATATGGATAAATAGATGGATGGATGAATTGGTGGATAGATGGATTGATGAATGGGTGGATAAATGGATGGATGCATAGATAGACAAATCGATGTAGGACTTATTGATTAGTAAGATGAATGAATTATTGAAGGAACCAATAGATGTCGACATGTATGGTTGGATATATAGATGGCTCAATATAAGACAGGGTTATGGAACCTATTATTTTCTAAGGGTCATTTGGATGTTTATAACATCATTCACGGGCCATTCAAAATTATCATAATGTCAACTTATCAAAACACGCCTGCTATATTTGGTTACACATCTAATTAACCCATCCCTAATATAATGGTTGGAACAGTTTCTCTTTGGCGAGGTGTGTAATGTTATCTAATGTTGATTATGTGGCTATTATATTTATTGATGGTTGTTTATACAGGTCCTAGATTTATTAAATATCGAGTCCCGCCTGCGGTTGCTTTGGTAGGGTCAGACCATTTGATTTCACGTTCATCATACGATCCGCGGGCCGGACGTCTACAACACCTGAAATAAGACAGGTTGTATAGAACGATTAATAAATTCGATGAGAGTGGATGAATAAGGTGGGTGAATGAACAGATAGAATAAATAGATACATGCATGAGTGAATACATTGAGGGAGGAATAACTGACTGCCTTTATAGGTAGTTTGATGAATAACTTAAAGAATGGGTCGAAAGACTGATGAATTGATTTCAGGCTTGCTGGTTCAAATGATAAATGGATTAGTAGATAAATGAATGGATGGATACATGGATGGAATGAGAAACCCCTGCCGGGATAGTTACATGTTACATAATCTCTTCCAGACCCTTTGACAGTCTGGAGTTGAAGAGCTTGAAGGAAGAGGTGCTTAGGAAGGTTGACGAGGAGGTGAGTGCCCTTATGTTTACTTTGTCCAGCACGAGAGTTGATTGTGTGGCTTTAATATGCATGTTACATTTAAGGGACTGCATGAAGAGTCTGTGTCGTAACGTATTTACAAGTTTTGGTTGCCTCTCACGCTCTCTCTCTCTCTCTCTCTCTCTCTCTCTCTCTCTCTCTCTCTCTCTCTCTCTCTCTCTCTCTTTCTTTCTCTTTATCTCTCTCTCTGTCCCTTTCTGTCTGTTTATCGGTGTCTCTCTGTCTCTTTTTGTCTGTTTCTCTCTGATCTTCTTCCTGTTCCTCTCTGTCTGTCTCTCTCTCTCTCTCTCTCTCTCTCTCTCTCTCTCTCTCTATATATATATATATATATATATATATATATATATATATATATGTGTGTGTGTGTGTGTGTGTGTGTACAAAGATATAAACAATAATAAATAATAATATAATATTTCATGTTTGAAATGAAACACAACTTAAGTAAGATAGAACATGTTTACGTTTGTACTTTTGTATACATATAACAAACAGTAAACGTAGTTTTTACACACCTAAGGCTCATTAGGCGGGTGATGCGTCCAATTTCAATCCGACCACAGTTATTTCCCAAACCATTTCCAGGTCCCATTTTTAGTTTGGGTTGACTGGGAGCCCAGTTAATTTTTATAAATCCATCTTGAAGTGAGTTGAGTTGAGTTGTGCTAAGAAACTACATCACTCAGGACAATCCCACATTGCCAATCGTTCCAACTAACATCTGACTGAAAGTTCTCCTGGCCTTCCCTTTCAGTTTTGAGATTCGTCCAGAGCCCCAATGACCCCACGTCATGTTAATTTCTCCACATACGGGTGCTCAATCTTTTCCACCGCTTTCTTCACCTGGTCGAATTCACACTTACGACCATCAGGCCGACTGGACAAGCGTGCTAGCCACTGCACCACCTGCTCATTTGAGCACGCTACTACACCATAACGCTTGCTGAGTGGCTGCTCGTACAATCCTTATTCTTGGAAAATTGATGTGGCTGTTTTCCCCGGCATCCCATATTTACGAACCCTTTCAGTGTCACATTGAGATGTCCACAGAAAATAAATAGCCCATGTGAACAATCGCAGGTGCATTCTTTTCAATGAGGCCACACACACACACGCTTACACGCGCACGCTAGCTAACACACACACACACACACACACACACGCACACACATCATATTTGTGCCAGGACATGCGGGTGTAAGAGGAAACGAGCGAGCAGATAGAATTGCCGACATGCTGCTGTTGGGATGGGACGAGCAATGGTCCAAGCTGATACTCGGAACGCTCTCATTGAGGGCAGAACGAGTAAATGCTGGCAAGAGATGGATGTGATTCTGCAACTCTGACCAGACTGCAAAAATATCAAATCTAACAGGGTCAAGCTAGAATAGAGCGCCACGCGGGGAGTCAGAGAAGAAATGTCAACCAACACCGGACCGGTGTAGCCAGTCGCTAGACGCTTGGAGAGATACTGAGGAGAGGTTCAGAGCACTGAGGCCTGACAGTTCGATGTGCAATGAGAATAATCTGTTGACTAAGTTACAGAGAATGTTCATAATGTATTGGAATTCCCTTTCTAATGCAATCTCAACAATGTTTAATTTTCAACTTGGCCAGTTACTCAGATAGACTCATCCCCCCTCCCCTTTCTTCATTTTCTCGTGGTGACCACGTACAGGCTGCAGAGATTCTCTTGGAGAGCTATGGGTCAAAGTTCACCGGCTGTCAAGAGAAAGAGGATTGTTTGACTGCCTCCGTAGCTCCTGTCGGTACGGGAGTTCACAAGGACATGAGCAAACGGTCTGCGTTTTGTCTGCCTATCTATCTGTTTGTGTGTCTCTGTGTCTGTCTACCCGTCTGCTTGTCTACCTGTCTGTCTGTCGTATTGGAAGACAGAGACAGACCCAGAGAACTAATACTATCAGAGCCCACAAGCCCAGGAAGACTGGATGCTTTTGGAACGAAGCTTTCAGAAAAGAAACCCCAAAGTCTTTTTCGAAGTCGGAAGATGTCGGCCCAAATGGCACGGGACTAAGAAGCGAACATCTACACAATACAACAGATGCGATGCACCACGTACAGCAACCGTTGATCGTAGAAGAAGCAGAACATCTCTCTGTCTATCTGTCTGTTGTACTGGAAATATCAAAGGTAGATGAGCGTCTGGCCGCTATGCTGTCGCGGCTCACTCGATGGGTAATGTAATAAAATATCACAGGCCGCGTTTACTTGCCAGACCATTTCCTGGTATCTATTTTAGGCTGGGTGCTCCTGGCAGCCCGGGTTAATGAAGAAGAATATTGCGTCTATGAGGATTGGAACGCATGACCATGAGAACTCCAGACAAGTGCGCTATCCACTGCATGTGTGTGTGTGGTTGTGTAATAATTTATGTACAGCTGGATGTAAAAAGTTACTTGCAAATCCTTTACAGGACGTCGCAGTAAACCCCAGCATTTTTTGATTCTTTGTTATTTCTTGGCAAGACTACGTTCAGTAGTTGGCCATTGCTGTCTGAACGACCGGCACTCATACCATTGTATTCATAACAACGCAAGGCGATCTGCTGCTAATTAACCCGCAGCTGTGTTTCGAACGCGATATGCGGGATTACGAATTGCGTCCGTAACCCCTTCGCCACAGAGAGGGTTTGTTGTTGGTGTATTTGTAAGGTGTATGTATGCATTTATTTATGTCATCATCATCATCATCATCATCATCATCATCATCATCATCATCATCATCATCATCATCATCATCATCACCATCATCATCATCATCATCATCATCATCATCATCATCATCATCATCATCATCATCATTACCATCATTATTATCATCATCATTATCATTATCATCATCACCATTATCATCATCATCATCATTATCATCATCATCATCTAGTACCTTGCCAACTGGCATGGGAGATCTCCAACAGGATGTATCGTTCCGTGTGTTGGCACCTGTCCATTCCACGGCACAAGACAGCCAAAACTTTTCTCTTGCTATCCTTCTCTATCTCTCCTTACTTAATTCTTTCTGGTTGTTCTAGTTTTTGTCTTCTCATAATGTGGCCAAAAAATGAAGACTTATGTTTGTGATACATTCTCTTTGTCTTAGCTTTATTTCAAAACCTGTAGGTTACTTATTTTGACTGTCAAATGATTTCTCTGGCATTCTTCTCTACTGCCACATCTCAAACTCTTCTAGATTTAAAAGAAAATGTAATTATGGTATTTTATTAGGGTATTTTATTAATTATTAGGTATTTATGTTTACGTGTGTATTTATGTTTATGTGTCCATTCTGTTCATGTATGTATTTATGTTCACGTTGTTTTATTTACGTTCACGTGTGTATTTAAGTTCACGTGTATATTTATGTTTACGTTTTGTTTGTTCATGTGTGTATTTATGTTTATGTGTGTATTTATGTTTATGGTGTATTTATGTTCACGTGTTTATTTATGTTCACGTGTGTGTTTATGTTTATGTGTGTATTTATGTTTATGTGTGTATTTATGTTCACGGGTGTATTTATGTTTACGGGTGTATTTATGTTGACGTGTGTATTTATTTTTACATTATATTTATGTATCACAGAAATATGAAAAGAAAAATCAGAACAGAAATGATTCCTGAGAAGAATGCTCATTGCATCAAGAAGAGATCAGATCAGAAATGAAGAAATCAGGACTAAAGTGGGGGTTATAGCAGCGCTAGACTTTATTAGAAGGCAGCAAGTCAAATGGTTTGGCCATGTAACTAAGTTACCAACTAACAGTATACCACAACAAGCAATGATATACAGGCCAGATGGAAGCAGAGGAAGAGACCGACCACGTAAACGATGGGCAGAGGGAATAGCAGAGTCCATAGGAATATCGATATATGAAGCACATAAGCGGGCACTCTCCCGCTGTTTACACATCACCTCGACACCGCAAGGTACAAGAGGAACATGGTGAGATGAGATGATAAGAGTGTATTTATGTTCAGTGTGTATTTATGTTGACTTGTTTATTTATGTTCACTGGGTTATTTATGTTCATGTGTGTATTTATGCATGTATTTATTTAATTAGACGTCCACGTGGTCAAAAGGATAAGAGCGCTCTCTCTTCAACTTCCAGTACGCTGATGGCGAAGTAGGAGGTTAACGCCAGCTTAAGCTGGACTTAAATATTGACTTCTCGTTAAGAAAGCAATGGCAAACTACTGCACGTACAATAGCCTAGAAAATGAACCAGGAGTTTATCATAACGTCCTACAAAGGACATGCAATATTGTTTTTATTTATGTCGTTTATTTAATTACGTATTTATTTATAAACTTTTTTTTTTTTTTTCGATCGGTCGCTTTAATTCGAGCGTAGTCAATGTGGGATTAATTTTTGCGTGTGGGCTAGCTTTCCCTATTTTACCAGTGTCCTCGCCATCAGACGAACCCACTCCAACTTCAGAAGTACTTGTTAATTTACGTCCCAAGTCAAGGACAAGAAGTTAACATTTTAGTCCAACTCATCGGTATAGAGACTGAATCTGCTTCGCCTGCATCAGCACACCGGAAGTTTAAGAGCAAGCGTTCTTATCCATTCCGCCATCCTGACCTCCTATTCACGTATTCATGTATTTCAACACAAGTGGCGTTATGTCTGGTCAGGTTACTGTGGCTCACGGCCGCTTACAACCTGAAGCACAGAAATCTCCATCCGCTGGACTTCGCTGTTCTCGTCAACTCCAACAGCACCGACTCCTCTGAGTGGAAGGTCGAGAAAGCCTGGTACGGAGAGACAGTGTTCGACTCCCTAGGTGATCTAGTTTCACAGTACAAAAACAACAGGTAGGTTAGTTATTTAATGATAATAATCATTGTCATGTACCTTGGTAAATAGCGTAGACATGCATGTATAGCACAGATCTTAAAACGTCGCGTAAACAGTCGACAAGGTCGACTTCATTGCACCGGGTTTATCCCATACGGCTCAGTCTCTTTCTGCAGGGCGGAAAGCGTTGCACAATGCACGAACTCCGTAGCTCCAGCGACGACGCTCAGAAGTCTAAAAAACGCACTCGTGAACCGAAGGACGCGACCCGGAATCGAACCCGCAACCTTCGGAGCCCGAGTCATTCGGCTTGACCACTTCGCCACAGCACAGACCTTAGTCCGTGAAGTTCTGGATCAATTCTGTTCACGTTCTCCTAAACGCCACTGTCTTAGAACATCCAGCATCATCTCTCGCGTCTGTGTCTGCATCTTCTATGGGGCTCTTCAGCCGTGAAGATGTTTTCCAGTGATTCTCGCCGCACTACAAGGACAAGAAACAT
Source organism: Cepaea nemoralis (assembly GCA_014155875.1). Lineage (NCBI taxonomy): Eukaryota > Metazoa > Mollusca > Gastropoda > Stylommatophora > Helicidae > Cepaea > Cepaea nemoralis. The sequence goes on along the minus strand of JACEFZ010013888.1, from coordinate 282,052 downwards.
CGCCTGTCTCTTTCTGATTATTGTATAACACGTTCTTCTTTCATTGGCGGTTTTCCAAGCAATCGTTGTTAGTTACTCTGACATTCTTTTCTACTTTTTTATTTTTTTCCCGTTCGCTCGCTTTGATCTCAAGCGTAGTCCATACACATGCTACTAGGCGTAGTGCACTGGACTGATTTTTACGCATGGATTAGCTTTCCCTATTACCAGTGTCCCTCGCCAAGAAGCGAACCCACTCGGACTTCTGAGATACTTGTAATTTTTTCATCCTTGAGTCAAGGACGACAAGTAAATATTTTAGCCCAACTGACAGGTGTAAGCGATGAACCTGCTACCTCGACATCAGCACACCGGAAGTTCAAGCGCCATCGCTCTTATTCATCCAATCATGTGTGACCTCCTGGCATTCCACACACACACACACACACACACACACACACACACACACACACACACACACATGTCAATCATAAAGCGATTCAATTCCACCAGTGGACGAAAAAATTTATCTGGAGGTCAGGGTGGGCGAAAGCACTAAAGCACTTGCGCTTACACTTCCGGTGCGCCGATGGCTGTGTAGAAGGTTAAAGCCACACAGTAGTAGGTTTGACTTAGATTTTAACTTCTCGTCTTCGACTTGGGGGACGTTAGTTACAAGTACCTCAGAAGTTGGAGTGGGTACACCTGATGACGAGGGACATTGGTAATAGGGAAAGCCAAACCAAATGCAAATATCATTCCCGTGCATGCATTAGCAGTAGCGAATACTAGTAGTTGTAGTAGTAATAGTAGTAGTAGTAGTAGTAGTAGTAGTAGTAGTAGTAGTAGTAGTAGTAGTAGTATTGTTGTAGTAGTAGTAGTAGTAGTAGTAGTAGTAGTAGTAGTAGTATTGTTGTAGTAGTAGTAGTAGTAGTAGTAGTAGTAGTAGTAGTAATAGTAGTAGTAGTAGTAGTATTGTAGTAGTAGTAGTAGTAGTAGTAGTAGTAGTAGTAGTAGTAGTAGTAGTAGTAGTAGTAGTAGTAGTAGTAGTAGTAGTAGTAGTAGTAGTAGTAGTAGTAGTAGCAGCAGCAGCAGCAACAACATTGTGCTTTAAGCATAAGACGAGAAATACATTGAGGCAAGTAACTGGTCAACTTATAACGTGCAGTCGGGACCGAATCTGTGAGAGATTCAAATCGTTCTGACAACTCAAGCTGTCATATCAATTAATGAAAAGCTTGAAGCTCAGTCACACTGAAGCATTTAGAAGTTAAGTAAGCAGAAATATTCATTCTAATTCTAGGCAAGACATGTGCAAGAGAGCTGTTAATCAGACTTCATACATTCGTGACATGATATTTCATATTGTTTTATGGTAAGCTTTATCTTCACAATTCATATCTACTTACAAATTCGAAGCAACACATAATGTATCCAGCCTGATTTATTCTGATCTGCCAGCATCCCCAAAACGAGAACCACCAAACCATCCAATGACGACAAGCTGTTCTCGAACCTGCACCTCCGTGGAGACCCCATGCCACCGAAACCTCAACGACCACCTACGCTTGTTGAGCCTGATGGCAAACGATATTCTGTCAAAGAGAAGAAGGTACGATCGTAGCTTGTTGGTTGGTTGGTAGGTCGCTTAAGTCTTGAAAGGCTTGTATCTGTGGAGTGAACCAATGAACGAACCTTTGTGTTTAGACGGTTGAGATTGGGCACGCAGGCTCGTCCAGCATTCTGCCATTCTTGTATCTTTCCATTCATCCATTATTTCGTTTATACGTCACTTATTAGATTAATCTTTTGAAGTCGATATATTATAGTGTTCATAATGAAACATGTATTTTAGAAAAATATTTTACAATGTTCATAATGAAACTTATTTTAGAACAATATCACACAGCGTTCATAATGAACCACGTGTATTTCAGAACAATATTTAACAGCGTTCATAATGAAGCATGAATTTTAGAACAATATATCGGATTCTTCATAATGAAAGGCATGTCTTTTAGACCCACAATTCACGGCGCTTTTAAAGAGAGATCTGTATTTTAGTGCTGAAATTTGCCAGCGATTGTAAGTCTAGGACTCCTTTTTTTATTTTGTAGTTGCTATGTTTCAGGCTTTTTATCGAGAGATCAGCGTGCATTTTTAGCCCATATTTCCCAGCTTTTTAAACGGGAGGTGGTATATAATTGTAAATAAACATAGACACTAGAAATTAATCCTGTACCTACTATGAGTTATTTTGATCTTTAAAGAATAACGAAATTATTAGTGTAAAATAATTATGTGGCCAAGTTTGTAAGAACCACTGTGTTATTGCATTTACTAATCGGATAATTGTCAATATATTTTGCTTTTTTATTTTTGAGAATCTGTCTGGGGATGAAAGACGCCGAGGTAGGGAGCCGGGCACTTCACCTGCTTTTGCTGTGGCCAAGCAAATGTGAAGACCATACACGTAACACCAGAACGGTAGCGTCTGACATGGAAATATAGTTTACCTTTTTACCTTTACTTTATTGCATTTGTAAAAAAAAAAAAAAAAAAGAGAGAAATGTGTTTGATTCCAACAGGTTGACTACCTGGGATGGTCTTTCGTGTACCGACTGTCTTCAACTTCCGGTCCTGCTGTTTACGATGTCCGCTACAAAAGGGAGAGAATTGTTTACGAGTTTGCTTTCTCCGAGCTGGCGTCTTTCTTCTCCGGCCACGCCCCACCTGTGGTAAGATTATCTACCTACCGACCTACATTCATTCCTACCTACCTACCTACCTACCTACCTACCTAAATACCTACCTGTCTGTCTGTTCATCCATCAACCTACTGCCTACCTACCTACCTACCTACCTTCCTACCTACCTATCGACTTTCCTTCCTTCCTTCCTCCTACCTACCTACCTGCCTACCTACCTACCCATTTACCTACTTACCTACCTAACTACCTACCTACCTACCAACCTACTACCTACCTACCTACCAACCTACTACCTACCTACTGTCACAAAATGAAACCGTGTGTTTATCCGGTTGATTATTACAGAGGATTTTCGGATTAAGCGGACGATCGAGCCAGCGACATCTATTTTTACTAACTGGAAAAACACAGCGGATGTCAAAAGCTCAGGACAATATTTGTAGCTGCACGTGTAAATCTCTAACGGATTTTGAAACATTTGGTGGTGATGGAGACAGCGCCGTGACAGTTTGTCAACATTTGAATACAAATGGAAGCAGTGGGGTCAGCCCATATACAAAATTGGTGGTGAGTGAGGAGGAAGTGAGTGCGCTGAATCAAATATCACCTTGACAAGTCATAAAACATATCAGAGGGGCAGATGTAAAACGGAAGTACCTAGTACGGAAAACAGTGCATCTGTCAATTCTTGGTTTCCGGAACATCAAGATGATTGGCAGCTTGGTATCGAAACTCTTTGTTGGGAGTTTACAGAAACTAGCTGGCTTGTTTTGAGAATCTAGGCAATTACTGACAACTTTGACAGGATTTAAGCCAGGAAAATAGTTCTTGACAGGGGATGATTTGCCACTGTGCCACCTGTGTGGGGGAGTAAAGGATAACGTCACGTGGACAACTTTGGTAGTTTGCCATATAAACTCGAGTTGAGATCAACTAGGGTGGACTTGAATAATGCTCTAGACAGAGTGCAGGGCACTGCAGTGCCAGTGGAAATAATATCTACCGTGTGTTAATTAGTGACTTAATTTTACACGTGCCTATATGGCAGATGTAGATATGATTTATAGGACTGCAGTAGTGCCATTTAAGGTATAACTTATTATAATATATTCGTTATAATTACTATAGACTGTGGCCTTGTTAAACTATAGTGTGATGATTAGCACTGTTAGTGGAAACTAGCTAGAGTAGTGAAGTGATACTTGGCTCTGTTAGCTAGAATAGATTAGTGAAGTGTTGATAAGCTTTACTAGTTGAGAATTGAGTAATGAAGGATAATTGGGATCTTCCCGTAGGTGTCCCTGGTGGGCGGGGTTCCGCATTCTGTTTGCTGATATTCTTTCTTTGTCATAGCCTGATTCGACTCTAGGTGGGTAGCTAATCTGCTCTGTGACTAAGTCTAGTTAGCTAAAGATCATTAAGCAAGGTGATAGGCTTACACTCAGCCGAAAGGGATCAGTGACTAGTACTATCACCAGATGTGTTGTTTCTATCCTAGGTTCCCTACCAGATCCAAGGAAACTCTACAAGTTTTGGGAAAGAATTAAAAAACCCATTCTGAAGAACACCAGTTCAAGAGTCAATAAAGTTGCATACAGAAACGTAACTTAAGCTAGGAGGAAGTTGATTCACCAAAGATAGTGATGATTACTGATGCACCACCAGCATCAGACAGTAGTAACTAAATGAGAACAGTCTAATAGTTACCTAGTGTTATATAATCTCGTGTAATAGAACACAAGACATTATACGTGAGGCTAGATAGACACGAGTGAGGATCAATCACAGTAACAATTAACATTAGTAATTAGCACTTATGGACTGAATGGTTCGATGTGCAACGAGGATGATCTGTCGACTAACTAACTAACTAACTAACTGCGTACACACTACAAAAGACTTGTGCAGTTTGTTTAGGAACATTAGGAACGGACATTGTGTAGAGTGCAACCGGTCCCTGATTAACTCTTAATACCACCGGTGTCTATTTCGGATGTTCATGAAATTGGATTACCAGAGGTCTACAGAGGCAAAGCATTATCCGGCAAGATGGTTCCGGCAACGGGTGAGACGTACTTGTTCTGACGTAACGTGCTGTGGTCTATCTTTGCTGTGATCAGCTGACTGAGTTGATGTCTGAGAGACAGAGTCTACACACTTTATAGAACACGTCACACATTTTCTTCGCATACACGTCTCATACACGTTACACTTTTATTTTAATAAATTAATCTTTATTAATTTCTAGAAGCAAGAGTTGTTGAGTATGTTGCGTTGGGGAAGTATGAGAAGGGGGCATAGTACGACAGTGTGAGAGTGATAGGAAAAGGTGTCCATAGGCTGATGGAGTGTGTTGGACGGAAGCTGGTGGATTCTCCAGAATATTGAGGGGGAAAAAATATATTATAATGTGGGTGTCGGATCTCCTCACTCCAGGGACGACACTTTAAAGGAGGACACGACATTATTGGGTGCTCGTAAACGTGATATTTGGACAGTGGGATCTCTCGTAAACGGGATCCTTGGACAGCGGGATCTCTCGTAAACGGGATCCTTGGACAGCGAGATCTCTCGTAAACGGGATCCTTGGACAGCGGGATCCCCCGTAAACGGAATCCTTGGACAGCGAGATCTCCTGCAAGCAGGAACCTTTGACAGTGGGATCTTCTGACAACGGGGTCTTTTGACACGGGATCCTTAGTTATAAGAGGGAGATATCATTTTGGAGAATCCAGCTAGAGTGAATGTGGATAGGGGTTAGGACTAATATCTTACCTGTTCACACTTCACACGTCTGCATAGGTCTGTGGTCCTGATTCTACTCTTGTCACTGAGTGAATGTACTGTGTGTGGTAATATCTAGATTTATAGTACTTGTTCATATATCGGTATAGTAATTTGCAGTTATATTGTACTAGACCTGCTAGCTTACCTCTCTGTATAATGGCCACCCCTAAACTTAGCACGTTAGAATTAAAGGCAAGGGGGGAAGAAATGGGATTGGCTGGGTCTGCTCTAACGGATTACATACAGGAAGTGGAGAGAGAGTATCGTCAAGCAGAAAGGGAAGATCGAAAGGCCGAGCTGGAATTGAGAAGGATGGAATTGGAAGCTGAGCAAGCAGCTAAGAAATTGGAAGCTAAGCAAGCAGCTAGGAAATTGGAAGCTGAGCAAGCAGCTAGGAAATTTGAAGCTGAAGCAAGCAGCTAGGAAATTAGAAGCTGAACAGGAAGCACAGAAGAGGGAGCACGAGTACCGGATGAGGGAACTCGAGTTGAAGAGTCAATCTAATGGAGAAACTGAGGGAGCAGTTGGAGGTTCCTCCATCCCAGGATCAACACCAGTAGGTGGACATGGGTACCATGCTATGAAGTTTCCTTTAGCGGTCTACGAGGAGGACAAAGAGAAGATTGATCAATACCTTCAACGCTTCGAGGCTATGTCAGTTGCTATGGGTCTGGAGCGTAACAAATGGAATCTTAAGCTATCCCAGGGATTACGCGGGACGGGATACGAGGTTTATACTCGCCTGCCACCAGGACATGAGAACAATTATGATGAGTTAAAGACGGCTCTGCTGAAACGATTCGAGGTTACGTCACATACCTACCGGAAAAAATTTCGAGCAGCGAAACGAGAACCGGGAGAGTTGTTTGCCGCCTACAGTTTGCAGTCTTAAATCTTATCTCCATAAGTGGATGGATTTGGCTGGGTTCGCACATGACTATGAGAGTCTGGAAGAGCTCATGGTGGTCGACCAGCTGAAGAAGCAAATGTCTAAACCTCTCAGGACGTTCCTGGGAGAACAAGGAGCGGAACGTATTGACCTCGTGACTAAATTAGCAGAACGGTTCGTCGAGGTACATGGGGAGGCAGGGGAAAACCTTTCAACCAACACCAAAAGTCAAGAGAAACATGACAAGAAGAAAGCCAAAAACTCAGGAACCAAAAAGTGGGAACCTTATGGGCAAAAATCAGAGGATAATTCAGAGAAGAAGAAGGAGGGAAGCAAGAGCACTTCAAGCTCTACACCTAAACGACCGTGGTCGGAGAAGTGGTGTTCAATTTGTAAGTCACCCTCTCACAATACGAGGGACTGCAAATCGAAGGCTAAGAACCCTCACTTTGCAGCATGTCAAGTGACTTCCAAGGAGGTTGTCACGGAATATGCCAAGGTCAAAAAGGAAGCTCGCCACCAGGAGAGCTCACTCAAGTCCGACAATAGAAAATCTAGGACAGGGAAATGGTGCAACCTAATGCAAGTCAAACACGCACAATGCTATTGACTGCAGGGGAAAGTCAGGAGACACTCAATTCGTCGTGTGCTCAGGGAAACCTAAGGTGGAGCCCACCGAACAGGTCGAGGCCGAGGAAGAGACTCCAGACCAGGAAAAACCACCTGTAGTGGAATTGGTAGAGGTTAACGGTCGTCAAGTGGAGTGTTTATACGACACAGGACTGGACGGGGAGGCCGTGATTTCTGCGGATCTGGTACATCCAGAACAATTCACAGGTGAAACATTGGATATACAGCCTGCACAGAAGAGTGCTGTAACCATGAAGTTGCCCATTGCTAATGTGGAGATTCGGTCAAGGTACGTCACCGGCACCATCAAGGCCGCTGTATTGACCGATCCCATTTTTCCAGTCATCCTAGGTTGCCGGTATGTCTTTCTGGGAATGCCCAGGGAGCCAATCCATATGGGAGCAATGCAGACACGCTCTCAGACGAAAACGGAAGAGGCAGACGCAATTGTGACTAACCCAATGCCGGGGGAGCTACGAACTGCCCAGAGTGAGGATGATACTTTACGTCCTTGCTACAAAAAGCTGCAGAAAAGTGCTGATCCACCAGGACGGGGGCAGTACTACATGAAGAATAGGATACTCTACAGGAGAGCAGGAAGGGGAGACAACCTATACGGTCAGTTGGTCGTCCCGAAAGCTCATCGGTCCCAGATTCTTCATATGGGGCATACCATCTCCTTTAGTGGACACATGGGTATTGCCGCCACCATGCAGCGGATTTCCTGCCACTACTATTGGCCGGGAATGACAGATGATGTGCGTCGGTATGTGAAGTCATGCCCTGAGTGCCAGAGGGTGGCACCGAAACACTGGACAGCACCGGTGATGTTGGGTGAGATGCCCATCATGAACTCTCCTTTCGAGAGGGTAGCCATCGATATCGTGGGTCCACTTCCCAGGACTAGGAAGAGGAACATGTATATACTTACAATGGTGGATTGCTGTACAATGTGGGGTGAGGCGATACCGTTGACCACGATTGACTCGAAAAGAGTGGCGGACGCACTGATGGAGGCCTTTACCAGATTAGGCTTTCCGGATCAAATTCTGACGGACAATGGATCTCAGTTTTGTGGAAAACTCATGGAGGAGGTATTTAGGGTGTTTCACTCTAACCACATACATACCAGCCCTTACCACCCTCAAGCCAATGGACAAGTAGAGCGTTTCAACGGCACGTTGATGACAATGCTCAGGAAATTAGCGCAGGAAAAACCGGATAGGTGGGATGAATATATCCCAGCAGCACTCTTTGCCTATCGGGAAGTTCCTCATGGCTCAACAGGACTACCACCCGCTACGTTGCTGTTTGGTCGTCCAATCAAAGGACCGTTGGAAGCCATGTTGAGGAGTTGGACTGAAGAGGGGACGTCAGAAGAAGTGATCTCATCCTATCAATACGTGGAGGAACTGAAAGAAAAACTCCACAAGGGATGGACTCTGGCAAATCAAAACTTGAAAAAGGCCAGGAAAAGACATGCGGCTTACTACAACCGTAGGTCTAAAGAAAGATCTCTAGAGGTGGGAGATAAAGTCTTGTTGCTACTCCCAACGGGAAACAACAAACTGGAGATAGGTTGGCAAGGACCATTTCCCGTGGAAAGGGTGATATCCAGAACCAACTATCAGATCCGGATCCGGGGAAAGTCGAAGATTTTCCATATCAATCTCTTGCGGAAATACGAAGAGAGACCCGGAGACAAGGCAGCTCACCTCATGGCAATGGCAGTTGCAGTGGAGACGGAAGCGGGAACCAGCGAGGGCAGGGAATATCCCTTGGTACACCAGGAAACCTATAGGGATGTACAAGTGAACCCTGATCTGACCTCACAGGAGAGGGAAAGGATAACCCAGGTTCTCAAGTCTCATAAGGAGATACTGACTGATAAACCTGGACGAACGAGGTTGGTTGAGTTCGAGATGACTTTGACCACACAGGAGCCTGTTCGCCAAAAGGTTTACCCAGTGCCATTCTCTAAAGAAAAGGCCCTGGAGGAGGAAATACAAAAACTGCTGGAGGATGACGTGATTGCACCATCCACATCCCCATACAATGCGGGGGTAGTTTTGTTACGCAAACCAAGTGGAGAACACAGGTTGTGTATAGATTACCGACTTCTGAACAGTCATACACAGTTTCAGGTGGAACTTTTGCCGAATCCAACTCAGTTATTCGCTAGGCTCCATAAGGCTCGGTACTTTTCAAAGGTGGATCTGAGTCGGGGGTACTATCAGATACCAGTCAAACCGGAGATTCGACCACTGTTAGCTTTCAGTACACCCAGTGGACACTACGAATTCAAGGTCATGCCCTTTGGACTCAGCAATGCACCTAGTGTGTTTACACGCATGATGAGGACTTTACTAGATCCGCTACAGGATCCGTCCATCATCTCATTCATGGATGATATTCTGATTTCCAGTGACAGCTTGGATGACCACTTACAATCCTTGGAGAGAGTGTTTAATAGACTCAAGGAAGCAGGGCTTACTGCTCGTCCAACCAAGTGCATGATTGGTTACCAGACTCTGGAATTTCTAGGTCACACCATCACTCCAGGACACATTGTCCCAGAAGAGAAGAACCTGGAGAAAATCAGAAATGCACCAAGGCCAAAAACGAAGAAGGATGTGCGATCTTTTCTCTCGTTGTGTGGGTTCTACCACAAATTTATCCCACATTTCACTGAACTGGGAGCTCCGTTGACGGAAACCTTGAAAAAGGGATTCCCGGACCAAATCATTTGGACACCAGAATGTGAGAATGCCTATAGTCAGTTAAAGGAGGCCTTGGTCAGCAAACCTGTATTACAGCTCCCTGACCCTTCCAAACCATTTGTGTTGAGAACGGATGCAAGTGCGATTGGAATTGGAGCCGCTTTGTTACAGGAAGGAAAAGACGATGCTTCGGTTTTGAAACCTGTGGCATACGCAAGTAAGAAACTTCTACAGGCGGAGAGGAATTATTCAACCGTCGAGAGAGAGTGCTTGTCCCTCGTATGGGCAGTGCAAAAATTTCAGCCATATTTGTATGGAGTTAAGTTTCGGGTCCAGTCAGATCATCAGCCCCTGATGTTCCTGGCTACTTCTCAGAAGCTCAACGCACGTTTGATGCGGTGGTCGTTGTTACTTCAACCGTATAATTTCACAGTAGAGTACATTCCTGGGAAGGAAAATGTTGGAGCGGATTTCTTGTCAAGACACCCAGCTCCTGAAGAAGAAGAATGAATCATCTGGATTAAACTCACGGTGGAGAAGAGTGAGATGGACTACTCTCTTAGGAGGGGGCCTATGTCACAAAATGAAACCGTGTGTTTATCCGGTTGATTATTACAGAGGATTTTCGGATTAAGCGGACGATCGAGCCAGCGACATCTATTTTTACTAACTGGAAAAACACAGCGGATGTCAAAAGCTCAGGACAATATTTGTAGCTGCACGTGTAAATCTCTAACGGATTTTGAAACATTTGGTGGTGATGGAGACAGCGCCGTGACAGTTTGTCAACATTTGAATACAAATGGAAGCAGTGGGGTCAGCCCATATACAAAATTGGTGGTGAGTGAGGAGGAAGTGAGTGCGCTGAATCAAATATCACCTTGACAAGTCATAAAACATATCAGAGGGGCAGATGTAAAACGGAAGTACCTAGTACGGAAAACAGTGCATCTGTCAATTCTTGGTTTCCGGAACATCAAGATGATTGGCAGCTTGGTATCGAAACTCTTTGTTGGGAGTTTACAGAAACTAGCTGGCTTGTTTTGAGAATCTAGGCAATTACTGACAACTTTGACAGGATTTAAGCCAGGAAAATAGTTCTTGACAGGGGATGATTTGCCACTGTGCCACCTGTGTGGGGGAGTAAAGGATAACGTCACGTGGACAACTTTGGTAGTTTGCCATATAAACTCGAGTTGAGATCAACTAGGGTGGACTTGAATAATGCTCTAGACAGAGTGCAGGGCACTGCAGTGCCAGTGGAAATAATATCTACCGTGTGTTAATTAGTGACTTAATTTTACACGTGCCTATATGGCAGATGTAGATATGATTTATAGGACTGCAGTAGTGCCATTTAAGGTATAACTTATTATAATATATTCGTTATAATTACTATAGACTGTGGCCTTGTTAAACTATAGTGTGATGATTAGCACTGTTAGTGGAAACTAGCTAGAGTAGTGAAGTGATACTTGGCTCTGTTAGCTAGAATAGATTAGTGAAGTGTTGATAAGCTTTACTAGTTGAGAATTGAGTAATGAAGGATAATTGGGATCTTCCCGTAGGTGTCCCTGGTGGGCGGGGTTCCGCATTCTGTTTGCTGATATTCTTTCTTTGTCATAGCCTGATTCGACTCTAGGTGGGTAGCTAATCTGCTCTGTGACTAAGTCTAGTTAGCTAAAGATCATTAAGCAAGGTGATAGGCTTACACTCAGCCGAAGGGATCAGTGACTAGTACTATCACCAGATGTGTTGTTTCTATCCTAGGTTCCCTACCAGATCCAAGGAAACTCTACAAGTTTTGGGAAAGAATTAAAAAACCCATTCTGAAGAACACCAGTTCAAGAGTCAATAAAGTTGCATACAGAAACGTAACTTAAGCTAGGAGGAAGTTGATTCACCAAAGATAGTGATGATTACTGATGCACCACCAGCATCAGACAGTAGTAACTAAATGAGAACAGTCTAATAGTTACCTAGTGTTATATAATCTCGTGTAATAGAACACAAGACATTATACGTGAGGCTAGATAGACACGAGTGAGGATCAATCACAGTAACAATTAACATTAGTAATTAGCACTTATGGACTGAATGGTTCGATGTGCAACGAGGATGATCTGTCGACTAACTAACTAACTAACTAACTGCGTACACACTACAAAAGACTTGTGCAGTTTGTTTAGGAACATTAGGAACGGACATTGTGTAGAGTGCAACCGGTCCCTGATTAACTCTTAATACCACCGGTGTCTATTTCGGATGTTCATGAAATTGGATTACCAGAGGTCTACAGAGGCAAAGCATTATCCGGCAAGATGGTTCCGGCAACGGGTGAGACGTACTTGTTCTGACGTAACGTGCTGTGGTCTATCTTTGCTGTGATCAGCTGACTGAGTTGATGTCTGAGAGACAGAGTCTACACACTTTATAGAACACGTCACACATTTTCTTCGCATACACGTCTCATACACGTTACACTTTTATTTTAATAAATTAATCTTTATTAATTTCTAGAAGCAAGAGTTGTTGAGTATGTTGCGTTGGGGAAGTATGAGAAGGGGGCATAGTACGACAGTGTGAGAGTGATAGGAAAAGGTGTCCATAGGCTGATGGAGTGTGTTGGACGGAAGCTGGTGGATTCTCCAGAATATTGAGGGGAAAAAAAGATATATTATAATGTGGGTGTCGGATCTCCTCACTCCAGGGACGACACTTTAAAGGAGGACACGACACCTACCTACCAACCTACTACCTACCTGCCTACCTTCTTACCTACCTGTCTGTCTGTCTGTCTGTCTGTCTGTCTGTCTGTCTGTCTGTCTGTCTGTCCATTCCTCCATCAATCTACTACAGGTTGTGTGTGAAGTCTCACTACACTTTGCATGTAGAACAATTTTGGAAAAGTAAGTACATGATGTCATCAAAAATGTGCTAAAAATGTATTAAATTAGTTAAAATAATCACTGCTATGGTATAACGCTGTTATGGGGAAGCTGAAAGTACCAATGAAGTATTCATTATAACTTATTCAACAAATTTCTAACCACAATGCGATGTGGAGGTTGTTTATCAGGAAACCTTGTTATAAATCTTACCGCAATTTCGAAACATTTGTTTAAAAAAAAACACACAATCTTTCTTCCGTTGATAACATCATTCTATTTGGAGTGCAAAGAATTACTCCAACAGACGACAGTCAGTCGCTGCATTTTCCTTCACGATGGACTATGGAGCATATTTTTTTTATGACGTCATGTACTTCACTTTTCAAAATTGTTCTACATGCAAAGTGTAGTGAGGCTTTACAAACACCCTGTACCTACCTATTATACCTATCTCTCTGTCTATCTGTCTCTCTATTTGTCTTTCTATTATGTCTGCCTGTACTGTCTGTGACGTATGACCGTTTATACACTTACACCATATTGCATGTGTAGAGACGGAGGACAATGAACAGATAATGAAGATCTGGACACTGTGTCCAACAGCTGTATCTGTCCGTATCATTATGCAGCAAACACTGGATAACGTAGGCAGCGGTACAATGATGGGGAAGAGGTCGAAGGCGCTCATTCCAGGTTCTGACTGTCCGGAGACGGCCACTGTCTTAAGTGCTGTAAGTACGGGCTTGATTCTGAGGGTGCTGATGTATGTCTTCGTCTTACCCTTTAATTTGTTTATTGTTATTGTCTTGTCTTGTTGCTCTTCTTGTCATGTATGTTGTTTTCTTGTTGTTGTTCCTTGTGTTCCTTTAAGTTGTTGTTGTTGTTGTTGTTGTTGTTGTCGTCGTCGTCGTCGTCCTCCTCCTCCTCCTCCTCCTCCTCCTCCTCCTCCTTCTTCTTCTTCTTCTTCTTCTTCTTCTTCTTCTTCTTCTTCTTCTTCTTCTTCTTCTTCTTCTTCTTCTTCTTCTTCTTCTTCTTCTTCTTCTTCTTCTTCTTCTTCTTCTTCTTCTTCTTCTTCTTCTTCTTCTTCTTCTTCTTCTGTCCGTTCGTCCGTCCGTCCGAATGCCTGCCTGCCTACCTCAGTGTCTGTCTCTCTATATGTCTATCTACCTATCTAATACCTACCTATGTACTACCTACCTATCTACCTACATGCCTACCGGTCTGTCTGTCTGTCTGTCTGTCTGTCTGTCTAACAAGCCCCATATTATTTATAGACCAATCAGCATTTCTTGTGTTATTTCACAAATATGGTACCGACCACCTGTGTAGACTTGAAGGACAATGTCATCTGTCAAAAAAAAAAAAAAAACATCCAGGATCGATAGGAATTGGAACCACGACCACCAAGCCGACAGAGAAATGTAACCCTTTAAGAACCGCCGATCGCGTTGCATGGAGGGCACAGATCACAAATGGAATAAAGACAAGAGAAAATGACTGCCGACAGGTCAAACACTGAGCGTGTGAGATGTCAGATGGTGCGTGATGGTGGGAATGACCATGTATTCCCATGCATCCATTTTGAACAAACATTTACAGCGTCAATAAATCTCATCCGTCACATTCGCTACCGTCACGGGTTGTAATTATTATGCCTCTTTTGAAAAAAAAATATTTACATGTTCTGTACAGGACGTGGCAGTCAACACCAGCATTTTTAGCTGTCATGAACTTATGGCAAGTTTTACGTTCAGTAGTTTGCCATTGCTTTCTGAACGACTTTTACCCATACCATTTCGTAAAAACCAAAGCTAGGCGGTCTGCTGCCAAATCTCCCGCAGACTTGTTTCGAACGCGGGTATACGGGATTACGAATTGTAACCCCTTCGCCACGGAGTCGGCTGCCTTTTTTGAAGCACAATGTAAAAACTATCGTCTGTAAAGACAGCAAAGGGGCCAGCAGGAGGTTACACACAATTCTTCTGTTTCTGCAGGTTTTCCTAGACCAGGACGACGAGGAGCCCGTGTCTTATGACTCCGCCATGTGTCTGTTCGAGAACAACGACGGCCACGCTGTGGGGCGCCACCTGGCCTACTCCCAGGCCGAGGGCGGTTTCTATGGCGGCGTAATGGACACACAGTTGACCCTGAGGTCTGCGGCCAGCTTCTCTCACGTGTTATTTGCATGTTCTTTGCAGGATGTCGCAATCAAGTCCGGTATTATTTGGCTGCTTGTGATTGATTGTCTTAGGAATTTTACCTTCACGTGTTTGGAATGGGATCGTTTCACGCGCGGTTAGTTGGATTTGATTATTGACTTTTCGTTCAGAATGCAATGGCTAACTACTGATCGTAAACCTGCAATTTAACATGACAAACAGCTGAGGGTGATTGCAGGGTCCTGCATATGACAAAGCCAGTTTATTAGTTTAAGTTCGCTTTCTGGCAGATCGACGCTCATACCATGTTGAAAATTAACGCAAGACGGCCTTCTTCCAAATCGCCTGCGGTTGTCTTCGAGCCCTAGGTGTCGGTGTTTGAAACTGTTCACTGTCCTTTAGTCACATATGCCGGCAAATCAAGTACTGGACTCATGAGACTGTGTGTGTAGAAGTACGTGACTTAAGAGTTCGTGCATGTAGAGGGACGTGACTTATGAGACCGTTTATGTGCAGGTACTTGACTTATGAGACAATGTATGTACAAGTACGTGACTTATGAGACCGTGTATGTACAAATACTTGACTTATGAGATTGTGTATGTAGAAGTACTTGACTTATGCGACCGTAAATCTATAAGTGCTTGATTTATGAGACCGTGCAAGTACAAGTGTTTGACTTATGAGTTCGTATATGTAGAAGTACTTGACTTATCAAATAGTGTATGTACAAGTACTTGACTTATGAGACCGTGTATGCATAAGTACGTGACTTATCAGATAGTATATGTACAAGTACTTGACTTATGAGATGGTATATATACAAGTATTTGACTTATGAGATGGTATATGTGCACGTACTTGGTTTATGAAACCCTCAAATCAACTACAGTAGTTTGTAAAGTCAACGTTAGCTACATGCTTAAAAAAAAGACACTTAAAAGTCGACAGGGTCGACTTCATTGCACCGGGTTTTATCCCATATGGCTCGGTCTCTTTCCGCAGCGCGGAAAGCGTCGCACAAAGCACGAACTCCGTAGCTCTAGCGACGACCCACAGGAGTCTCCGAAAAATTTTAATTCATGAACCGAAGGACGCGGCCCGGAATTGAACCCACAATCTTCGGAGCCCGAGTCAAACGGCTTGACCACTTCACTACGGAGACATGCCATTTACAGGATGTTACAACTAACCCCAGCATTTATTGGTTATTTTTAATTTTCAAAGCAATGTTAGTTCAGTAATTTGTCATTGCTTTCTGAACAGCCGATGCTCATATCATCGAAATAAACCCGCAGCGATTTCGAAGTCTCGATTCAGTATGACGGGCAACACGGAACTGTCCGTCTCACTATCCCTATGGCGCAACGTCGGTTAACTAGTTTATAACGTGATTAATCATCATTATCTGTGTGAAAGATAACAATGATACAAGCAATGGAACATAATTAAAACACAGGAAATTCACCCTCCAATGAATGTCCCGTCGTTCTTCCACAGGACCGCCATGGTTATAAATGGTGCTAATGTCATTGTTGACTTTCTGTTCCATTCTAACGGATTCATGCATGCAAGGATCAAGACTACAGGTAAATTCCATGTCCTACTTTATGAGTACAGGTAGAATAAATGGGTAAATATTTGTCTCTCCTGACCTATGTTGGGCATGCTTATAGCGATAAAGTGGTATTGTTACTTTTGTTAATCAGTGTATTCATTCATAGTATCTTCAATCCATCTAGGAGTATTATATTGGTTGGCCTTTCCTCTGAGTTCTGACTGTCGGCCTGATCCTCTGGTCACTCCCAGCAGCACCATTCCCTCCAGACCGATATGATACATCTGTTACTTCCAGGAGGACTGTCTACATTGGTTACCAGGAAGTGTCATGGGAAGTAAAGGTGACCAACGTGATTTGGACCACATCACCCATCAAGTGTCGATTGTCTATGAAAATATTGGACTAACACCATATATCCATCATGCATCAATGCATGTAACAGGGACCGTTGCTTCGTCTTCAGTGATACAACCTTCCCCCTTTATTCTGGTGTCCGCTGTTCCCATCAGTCCAACATTCCTCTCTTCCATTGTTTCTATAAGTTCTTCTTTACTATTAAAAGCGCAGACGTTCATTGTGTCTATTTTTGAATCGCTGATCTGTCTCGTAGCCCAGGGGTCACCAAACTTTTTTCACGGCGGGCCGGATAACTGACAAAATGACGAGCGCGGGCCGGATACTCATTCTGTACAATACTTGCGCCGGTCTCCGTGGCGAAGGCCTTACGGACACGGTTCGTAATCCCGTATACCCACGTTATAAATACAGCTGCGAGAGATTTGGCAGCAGACAACGCTGCGCTGGTTTTTACGCTATGTTATGGGTGCCGGTCGTTCGAAAAGCAATGGTAAACTACTGAACATAAGCTTGCTAAGACATCAACAACAGCAAACAATGCTGGTGTTGACTGAAAACGTCCTGTAAAGGATATGCAGCTAACTTTAACAATAATTTTAAGCTAAAACGAAAGCTCTGGGAAAAAAGACGAAAAACTAAGTTAATCACGGACAGGGCGTGCAATGCACACACACACACACACAAACAAACAAACAAACAAACAAACAAACAAACAAACAAAGACAACCAACATATTTATATTTATTTACTAAACAAAGTTATCAAAGAAGGCGACGTTAACAAAAAGATACTTACATCAGACATATTGTGCACATATCCGAATCTCACAAACTAAGCAGCAAAAGAGGGTAGTGAGTTTTGTGAAACTGACGTGCGGCTTTCAAAATACCATCAATGTTTGGTTTGGAATTGTTGCATCCAATCAAGAGAATTGCTTTCAAATGTTCATCAGTCAATCTCATTCGATGTGGTGACTTCACAGACTTCTTTTTTGAAAATGTTAGCTCACAGACATATGTTGTTCCAAACAATGATGTCATACCAGCGGCAAATTTCTTAAGTTTCGGAAGCTCAACATCAGGTAAGCAGCGGTACTTCCTTCTCAATGAGCTCCAACTGTAATTCATCTGGCACACCATTAAGGTTACAATCAAACGGATTCTGGAACAGAAGGATGTCACTCTCAAATCTGTCAAGATCTGAAAATCTCTCCAAACTCTTTGAAACAGTGAAAATGAGAAAGGTTTTCTCCTTCCAGTTGTGCTTCCGACAATGACAGATTTCTTCGAAATCCTTTGATGGTTCTGTAGAGATCACAGACGAGGTAACTCTTTCCCTGAAGTTTCAAGTTCAGTTCATTCATATCGACCAAAATTGACAACTTTTACAGCCAGGTAGGATCTGACAGCTGTCAATCAACGTTATCTTTTTCAGTGAGGAAAACATCTATTTCATTTCAGAGCTTGTAAAAACGAAGCAGGACTTTACCGCAGCTGAGCCACCTGACTGATATGTGATAAGGGAAGTCACAGAATTCAGAACCAATTTCTTCAAGAAAAGCCAAGAACTGACGGTGAATGAGTGCATGTTCCCGAATGAAGTTCACAGCAGAAACTACTGGTTTCAGTACACAAGAAATATCTAAATTTTTCCCACAGAGTACTTGCTGATGTACGATGCAGTGTATGAACAGAGCGCCAGGAATTTGCAAATCTTCCAAATGAGTCCTGATCTGCCCCAACAGACCCTTCCTCACTCCAGTCATGTTTTTTTCCCCTCATCAACTGTAACACCTTGAAGTGGATTCCACCGAAGGTTATAGTCTTGGAAAATTGTTTGCACTTCCACGAAAATGACTTTCCCAGTTGTTGTTCCATGCATGCTGCAAACGGACGCCAACTCTTCTGTTATCTGAAAGTCCAAACTGACACCACGAATGAACACGAGAAGTTGTGACGTACTCGAGAGATCAATAGACTCATCCAGCGCCAGAGAATACTACAAGTTCCTAGCTTTCTCGCGTATCTGTAGCACTATGTTATCTCCAATTTCTTCTGTTCTCCGCACAACTGAACTTGCCGAAAGACTGATAGTTCCAAACAAATCGGCTTTCTCAGGACACAAGTCATTTGCTGCTTCAATCACACACACTCTTTAATGACGTTGCCATCAGTAAACGGTTTTCCTCGTTCTGCCATGATATGCACTGTTTTGTAACTTGTACAAGTGACAGATTCATTTTCAGCAAATTTTCTCGTGAAGAGATTTCTTTGCGTTTCAAAACCACGTTTAATGGTCTCATATTTCCCAGAGCGTAATTTTCCAGAGAACTTTTAATATATTGATGGATGTTTTGTTTCGTAGTGACGCTGAAGATTGTACTCTTTCACAACGGCAACACTTTCGCTGCATATTACGCAGCTGGTTTTCTGGTCCTTTGTTTCCACAAAGAAGTACTTTACTCCTCACTCGGCGTCCACTTTTCTTTTCCTACTAGCTATAATTAAGGGTAAAGTACACGGGATCTTAAAATGAAAAAGACATTACATTAGAAACATAATTAAAATCCTATTGAAACACAAGAAAAGCAGAGGACTAGGGGTCACTGGTGAAGCAACAGCTCATCAAAGGTACATATACAGTTTATAGGTACCTTTGTGTAACCGCACAGAGATGATAGCGATAATAGCACAACGCCGACTGTTCATGGGCCGTAGAAGAATAGAGGAATAAGAAGACAAAGAGAATCTCATTCTATCTCTACGGCTAACAAGAAAAAACAACGATTTAAAGATATCAGAAGAAATTCAGGTCAGTGTACAGGAAATCAGAATAATGTAATTATAAAGATACAACAACATCTGATTAATAATGCCAATGCCCTAATATATAAAATTCATGATTAGATGCAATGACAAAATAGGCATCCCCATGAATAAACATACACGTGATTATCCTTCACAGTACCATTGATATTCCATCACAGCTTGGGTAGTCATCCAACACAGTACCAGTGATCTGCCATCACAGCATGGGTAGTCATCCAACACAGTACCAGTGATCCTCATCACAGCACGGATAATCATCCAACACTGTAACTGTAATCTGATACACAACACCAGCAGTTATCAGACAACAAGATGAAACAAAGGTCATTAATTCAGTAGCATGTCCTTTGCAGAACTTCGCTCCCATAACAACAATGGGACGCAGAGGTGTTTCCAAGGCACCAGGGCCGGGTTATATACTGGCCAAGACCTATTGACGCGTCCTCGTCGAGCGTCCTGGGCAACAGGTCCCTTCGGGGTCCTGGCTAAAGTCAGTAGGATCGCCGATTCCTCCGAAGTCGGAGAGTGTCTGCCTGTACGGCGAGGAACCACCAGTCTGCACACCAATAAGCCAGACATGGGACAACGGATACTCACGCAAAACTCAGGTCCTGTATGACATCACACTGATGTTGGACAACAGGATGCCTTCATCCAACATACAGGACTTCGCGTTGGAGCTCAAGCCAACGAACACAAGCAAGCAAGCAAGCTCCCATAACAACCTTCCGGAAAACCTCTCGATCATAAGCAAGATTTCCCGCTTCAGAAACATCCATCTGGAGATCAACAGCCACATCCTGCACCCATCTTCTCTTTGGCCTTCCTCTTCCTCTCTTCCCAGGCATATATCCCTCCATTATTGTTCTCAGGCACAGACATAGCTATTATATTCCTATATTCCTATTTAAACTATGAAGGTTCGTTCAAAACCCACCCCACAGCAGATATTCGTGAATCCACAATCAAGATCCTCTTGGATCTTTTGGATCTTCACAAGGCCTGTCTACCCTCTCAACTGCGGTCTGGAAAAACAGTGGCTACACTCGGCCGTGCCTGGGGCATGTTCGCCCATCTACTTGGTAGTGGCTTAGGGGTTTAAGTTCAAACCCTCTGCTGAAAATTAGACATCAGCATCTCTTCGGCCTAAGTTGTTCCCAAGGCCAAAGAGGCGGGAACATGGCTTTACTGGGCTGTCATAGGCACGCCAACACAACATCCCAGCATCCTATACATCTTTTACCAGGGTATAAAGGGATATGCTACTCCATACTCTTGTAGAGTCGCGGCAGGCGGTTTCATTTGGTAATAGAATATATCTGATAATAAGGTTCGCAAAATTTATAAATAGGGCCACCTAAGTAAACAACCTAGTGCAGCCAGGAGATCTCCGCACGTGTGAAGATCTCCTATTATTCTAAACATAATATTTACATTTAAATTGTATCAAAACGTCTCGTGTTTCATAGTTATATCAAGCAAGTTCGAGTACCGACGGCGGGCCGGATGAAATGACGTCGCGGGCCGGATCCGGCCCGCGGGCCGTAGTTTGGTGTCCCCTGGTCTAGGTGATAGGAATGAGAGAGATGACGATTAATAGGCGAAGTGAGTAGGACAAAACCTGTTCTGGCACAATCAAGGCCGCGCAAGCTTATGGGGCTTATGTTGACAAATATTACAAATAGTTCCCCCCCCCCACTCTTCCTCCCTCCTCTCTCTCTCTCTCTCTCTCTCTCTCTCTCTCTCTCTCTCTCTCTCTCTCTCTCTCTCTCTCTCTCTCTGCTAAAT
The DNA here is from genome assembly GCA_014155875.1 of Cepaea nemoralis. Classification (NCBI taxonomy): domain Eukaryota; kingdom Metazoa; phylum Mollusca; class Gastropoda; order Stylommatophora; family Helicidae; genus Cepaea; species Cepaea nemoralis. The sequence continues at coordinate 260,752 of JACEFZ010013888.1, read as the reverse complement.
GCTGGTGCAATTACGTTTGCTTAGAGAATATTTCAAATATTATAATAACATGATAGTAATGCCTTGATTAATCACTACACTTATGTTCAAGCATTCTGCGGAATTCCCCCCCCCCCCCCTCCCCCCGCATATCCTATTATATATATATATATATATATATACCCGTTTAGCCCCCCGATCAGGGTTACGTGAAGCCATAGGTGCAGGTGGTGGATGAAGATGAAGAGCAGCCGACAGATAGTGTGGGTTATGGTCTCCACCTTCACGACGGTAGGTAGAGGATCTCTTGTTTTTGTGGCGACAATGGCTACGGTCACTGACCAGTATGGTCACTGCTAGGAAGGAAAGCAATGGCAAACTACCTTCTTTACACATGCCAAGAAAATCATGTTGTGTTCACTTATCGATAATCAGAGAAACGGCGTAAATGGGTGCTCCATAGGAGCAGCCTCGCCCGGTAGGGATAGTCATGCGCACCAGGTGATTCCAGACCGTCAACAGGCTACTAGGTGCAAAAGATTAATATCATTGAAAGTAGGAACTTGGAATGTTAGAACAATGAATGCAGATGGAAAATTAGAAAACATAAAAAAAGAAATGGAGAGGGAGAAGATTAACATATTAGGAATATCGGAAACGAGATGGAAAGGAGCACGGATAAGGACAGGAGAGGATTGTAAGATTATTTACTCTGGAGGAGAAGAACAGCAAAGAGGTGTAGCCATTATATTAGATAAGCAAGCATCAAATTCTGTCAAAGGATATCGGGCTGTGTCAGACAGAGTTCTATTAGTACAATTAAACGGAAGACCTTTTAAAATAAATGTCATTCAAGTATATGCCCCAACAAGTGAATGCAGTGAAGAAAGTATAGAGGAATTTTATAATGACATGGAGTCTGCTTTAAAGAACTGTAAAAAATCAGAAATAAATATCATAATGGGTGATTTCAATGCAAAAATAGGAAAGCAAAGCGTTGGATGCAGTGTAGGCAACCATGGTTTGGGAGGGAGAAATGAAAGAGGATACAGACTTGTAGAATGGGCAAAAGAACAAGAAATGGTTGCAGGAAAAACCTGTTTTAAACAGCATCCTAGAAGATTATGGACATGGAGGAGTCCAGACAGCAGGATTAAAAACCAGATAGATTACATCCTGATAAGCAAAAGGTTTCGAAATGCGTTAACAGTCGTAAAAACAATTCCAAATGCAGACTGTTACAGTAATCACAGATTAATTACTGGCACATTGAGGGTAAAGTTAAAGAAAGTCAAGTATACAGCAGCAAACCCTAAATATGACTTGTGCAAATTGAAAACTGACAAAGAAATACAAGATAATTTTAACATAGAAGTAAAGAATAAATCTGATTTATTGTCTGATCTAGAGATCCAATTTCAAGATGTAGATGATCAATGGGAAATGCTGAAGAATTCAATCAGTTGTGCAGCAGAAAAAACTATTCTAAAACTAAAGAAAGTGGGCAGTAAGACATGGATGACTGAAGAAATTTTACAACTAATGGAAACAAGAAGACAGAATAAAAATAATCCTGCCAAATATGAAGAAATTCACAGAAAAGTCAGAACCTTATGTAAGGAGGCAAAAGAAACATGGCTTGAGAAAAATTGCAGAGAAATTGAAGAACAACACAACAGTAAAAATGCGAAACTAATGCACAAAAGAATTCAGAAGCTTACTAATCAAAGAACTAGTACATCAGCAGGCTGCCTAAAGACAAAAGATGGAAGAGTCATAATAGAAAAAGATCGGATCTTGCATGTATGGTCAGATTACGTGAAAAACCTTTATGACGATAACAGAGACGAACAGTATGATGTTCAAAATAATAATGAAGGCCCAGCAATTTTGAAGATGGAGGTTCAGAATGCTCTCAACCATATGACATCTGGCAAGACCCCCGGTTCAGACAGCGTCACAACATAAATGATTAATGCTTTAGAAGAATATGGAATAGATAAAGTTACCAGTCTGCTTAATACAATATATGATACTGGAAATATACCTCAGGAATTATGTAATTCTGTATTTATTGCAATCCCAAAGAAATCAGGAGCCTTGGAATGTGATCAACATCGAACAATTAGTATGATGAGTCACATCACGAAAAATTTGCTAAGAATTGTCATACAAAGAGTTAGGAGGAAAATACAACCTGAAATAGGAGAAGAGCAATGTGGTTTTGTAAAAGGCAAGGGTACAGTAAATGCTGTGAATATACTGAGAACCGTAATCGAACGTTCTATAGAAGTAAACAAAGATCTACACCTTTGCTTTATTGACTACACAAAGGCTTTCGATAAAGTGAGACATGTCGACATTATAAGGATTCTTGAGGATCTACAGATTGATGGAAAAGACCTTAGACTTGTAAAAATCATATATTGGAAACAACAAGCTGCCATAAGAGTTGATAATGAAGTAAGCCCAAATCAGCCTATTAAGAGAGGTGTGAGACAGGGATGTGTAATGTCTACAGATCTGTTTTCCCTGTACAGTAAAAGTTTTTTCAGAAATATTGAAGATATGTAAGGAATCAACATTGGGGGACGATGCATCAATAACATTAGATATGCAGATGATGTTGTTATGTTATGTTAACAGATGATACAGTCTTGATTGCAGACAATGAGCAAAATTTAGTAGATGCGGTTGTTACATACAGTGAACAACTAGGTGTAACGAGATCGCCATGAGTTAACCAGATAATGAAAATACAGAAGTTTGATTAACGGGATATTTTCTAGGCCACAGCGATTTTAACTAACAGAGTAAATACAGCTGCACGAGTTACATCGGGTCAGCAAATAGTAAACATTGGGAAGTGAGTGCGCTGAATCAGACACCGCGTTGACAGTTCTAATAACAGATTAGAATCACATAGAATTGCCCAGCTCAGTACATGGAACAGCCCTGTCTGTCATTTATAGTTCCGGACATCAGGCGAAATGGCGGCTGGGATTGTCACCATTGAACAGAAGATTGACAGTTTATCAACAGGTCGGAAGTGCCCGACTAGGGAGAAAACGGTCAGAATGTCATTTGGTATTTCCCGACATCAAACGGAATGGCGGATTTGACTGTCACCACATGACAGAAAGTTGAGGGCTTGTTATTGGAAACAGTGGAACACCTGCCGGACATCAACCACGTCACGTGCACAATGTAAGGTTGTTTGGAAAACCATGATTGGCAGCTTGGTATCGAAACCCTTTGTTGGAACTGTACAGTAACTCTCTAGATTGTTTTGGATGTCAAAACCAGTGATGACAAATCTAACATTGATGGATCCAGGGAGGATGGATCCCTGACAAGGGAGGGTCTGTCCAATATGCCACCTGTGTGGGCATAAAGGAAAATGTCACGTGATCAACTTTAGGAGTTGCCATAAAAACCCGAGTTGGGACCAACTAGGAAAACTTGAAAATGTGGATCTAGGCAGACATGCTTGTCACTGCAGCAGTTAGAACATCTAACGTGTGAAGGAGATATTTGATTTAGTTTACACGAGCCTGTATGGCTACCATTAGATGTAATTTAGTGTAAACTGCAGTGCCGTAAGGTATAACCTATTATAATATTCGTTCTAATTAATATAGGCTGTAGCCTTGTGAAAACCTAAGTGTGATGATTAGCACTGTTAGTGGAAAACTAGCTAGAGTAGGGAAGTGATACTTAGGCTCTGTTAGTTGAGAATAGATTAGTGAAGTGTTGATAAGCTTTACTAGTTGAGAATTGAGTAATGAGGGATAATTGGGATCTTCCCGTAGGTATCCCTGGTGGGCGGGGTTCCGCATTGTGTGCTGATATTTTTTGTCTTGGCCTGATGATAACCTATGTGGTCAGTTCATCTGTCCCTGATAGGTTCATTATATTTTCTGAGCGAGGCCGATGGCCCACGATCATCTAATAGAGATCAGTGACGGGGAGGCTATCACCAGTTGTATGATTTATTTTACAGGTTCCTCTGGTTGGAATGAAGAACCCGGACCCAATGTAACATCCGATCCCGGATAAATTATGATGTAGAGAGAGGGGCCAGCAACTTTCGCAACGGAAGAAGTTAATACACATTGCTCGGTGGAGTCTAATGGTATATGTATCCTACATGAGTGAATACCAATCGTTAACACACCTGAAGTGATGGAGGTTCAGCCCATGTGGAACTAGATCAGTAGGGACTGATGTTCACAGTAGATGAAACCAAACATTGAAGTGTAGTTGTTCCACGTATCAAGGAAATCAGAACTTTCAGACTATATCTAGTGAATAAAGCAAGCCATTTTATTCTAGATACATTAACTGTTTAATAGTGAGAACTAGTGAACATTTATCAAGAGACAAAAAGACTTGTTAGTAGGACAGTGTTCCATGTTTGTTTTCACTGCGCCGGAATTATGAAGCCGGAGTTTCTATAAACTATTAGGAACAGTTGCGTTAGGAAATATACTAGTATTTTCCACGGATTATATTTACATGAGATTCAGATCTCATGGTCATCAGAGTTCCTGGAGGAGGACATGTCTGGAGAGAAGGATACGACTTCGGTGAGGTTTTTCGTACTGACTCGAATGATGTCGTGTGATCCTTGCCATGATGTGTACACTATGATCCTGAACTTTGAAGGCTGACATACACATTTATGTTATAATACACGACACACATTTTCTTCGCATACACGTCTCATATACGTTACATTTTTCTTTTAATAAATTAATCTTTATTAATTTTTAGAAGCAAGAGTTGTTGAGTATGTTGCGTTGGGGAATTATGAGAGGGGGGCATAGTACGACAGTGAGAGAGTGATAGGAAAAGGTGTCCATAGGCTGATGGAGTGTGTTGGACGGAAGCTGGTGGATTCTCCAGGATATTGATAAGGGAGAAAAATATTATAATGTGGGTGTTGACTCTCCTCACTCCAGGGACGACACTTTAAAGGAGGACACGACATTATTGGGAGCTCGATAACGGAATCTTTGGACAGCGGGATCTCCCATAAACGGAATCCTTGGACAGCGAGATCTCCTGCAAGCAGGAACCTTTGACAGTGGGATCTTCTGACAACGGGGTCCTTTGACACGGGATCCTTAGTTATAAGAGGGAGATATCATATTGGAGAATCCAGCTAGAGTGAATGTGGATAGGGGTTAGGACTAATATCTTACCTGTTCACACTTCACACGTCTGCATAGGTCTGTGGTCCTGATTCTACTCTTGTCACTGAGTGAATGTGCTGTGTGTGGTAATATCTAGATTTATAGTATTTGTTCATATATCTGTATAGTAATTTGCAGTTATATTGTACTAGACTTGCTGGCTTACCTCTCTGTATAATGGCCACCCCTAAACTAAGCACGTTAGAATTAAAGGCAAAGGGGGAAGAAATGGGACTGTCGGGTTCTGCTCTAACGGATTACATACAGGAAGTGGAGAGAGAGTATCGTCAAGCCGAAAGGGAAGATCGAAAGGCCGAGTTGGAATTGAGAAGGATCGAGTTGGAACAAGAAGCTAAGAAATTGGAAGCTGAGCAAGCAGCTAGGAAATTAGAAGCTGAGCAGGCAGCTAGGAAACTTGAAGTTGAGGAAACGGCTAGGAAACGGGAAGCGGAGCAGGAGGCTCAGAAAAGGGAGCACGAGTACCGGATGAGGGAACTCGAGTTGAAGAGTCAATCTAAGGGAGAAACTGAGGGAGCAGTTGGAGGTTCCTCCATCCCAGGCTCAACACCAGTAGGTGGACATGGGTACCATGCTATGAAGTTTCCTTTAGCGGTCTACGAGGAGGACAAAGAGAAGATTGACCAGTACCTTCAACGCTTTGAGGCCATGTCGGTTGCTATGGGTCTGGAGCGTAACAAATGGAATCTTAAGCTATCCCAGGGTTTACGCGGGACCGGATACGAGGTTTATTCTCGCCTGCCACCAGGACATGAGAACAATTATGACGAGTTAAAGACGGCTCTGCTGAAACGATTCGAGGTTACGTCACATACCTACCGGAAAAAATTTCGAGCAGCGAAACGAGAACCGGGGGAGTTGTTTGCCGCCTACAGTTTGCGTCTAAAATCTTATCTCCATAAGTGGATGGATTTGGCTGGGTTCGCACATGACTATGAGAGTCTGGAAGAGCTCATGGTGGTCGACCAGCTGAAGAAGCAAATGTCTAAACCTCTCAGGACGTTCCTGGGAGAACAAGGAGCGGAACGTATTGACCTCGTGACTAAATTAGCAGAACGGTTCGTCGAGGTACATGGGGAGGCAGGGGAAAACCTTTCCACCAACACCAAAAGTCAAGAGAAACATGACAAGAAGAAAGCCAAAAACTCAGGAACCAAAAAGTGGGAACCTTATGTGCAAAAATCAGAGGATAGTTCAGAGAAGAAGAAGGAGGGAAGCAAGAGCACTTCAAGCTCTACACAAAAACGACCGTGGTCGGAGAAGTGGTGTTCAATTTGTAAGTCACCCTCTCACAATACGAGGGATTGCAAATCGAAGGCTAAGAACCCTCACTTCGCGGCATGTCAAGTGGCTTCCAAGGAGGTTGTCACGGAAAATGCCAAGGTCAACAAGGAAGCTCGCCACCAGGAGAGCTCACTCAAGTCCGACAATAGAAAATCTAGGACAGGGAAATGGTGCAACCAATGCAAGTCAAACACGCACAATGCTATTGACTGCAGGGGAAAGTCAGGAGACACTCAATTCGTCGTGTGCCCCGGGGAAACCTAAGGTGGAGCCCACCGAACAGGTCGAGGCCGAGGAAGAGACTCCAGACCAGGAAAAACCACCTGTAGTGGAATTGGTAGAGGTTAACGGTCGTCAAGTGGAGTGTTTATACGACACAGGACTGGACGGGGAGGCCGTGATTTCTGCGGATCTGGTACATCCAGAACAATTCACAGGTGAAACCATTGGAGATACAGCCTGCACAGAAGAGTGCTGTAGTCATGAAGTTGCCCATTGCTAATGTGGAGATTCGGTCAAGGTACGTCACCGGCACCATCAAGGCCGCTGTATTGACCGATCCCATTTTTCCAGTAATCCTAGGTTGCCGGTATGTCTTTCTGGGAATGCCCAGGGAGCCAATCCATATGGGAGCAATGCAGACTCGCTCTCAGACGAAAACGGAAGAGGCAGACGCAATTGTGACTAACCCAATGCCGGGGGAGCTACGAACTGCCCAGAGTGAGGATGATACTTTACGTCCTTGCTACAGAAAGCTGCAGAAAAGTGCTGATCCACCAGGACGGGGGCAGTACTACATGAAGAATAGGATACTCTACAGGAGAGCAGGAAGGGGAGACAACCTATACGGTCAGTTGGTCGTCCCAAAAGCTCACAGGTCCCAGATTCTTCATATGGGGCATACCATCTCCTTTAGTGGACATATGGGTATTGCCGCCACCATGCAGCGGATTTCCTGCCACTACTATTGGCCGGGAATGACAGATGATGTGCGTCGGTATGTGAAGTCATGCCCTGAGTGCCAGAGGGTGGCACCGAAACACTGGACAGCACCGGTGGTGTTGGGTGAGATTCCCATCATGAACTCTCCTTTCGAGAGGGTAGCCATCGATATCGTGGGTCCACTTCCCCGGACTAGGAAGAGGAACATGTATATACTCACAATGGTGGATTGCTGTACAATGTGGGGTGAAGCCTATACCGTTGACCACGATTGACTCGAAAAGAGTGGCGGACGCACTGATGGAGGCCTTTACCAGATTAGGCTTTCCGGATCAAATTCTGACGGACAATGGATCTCAGTTTTGTGGAAAACTCATGGAGGAGGTATTTAGGGTGTTTCACTCTAACCACATCCATACCAGCCCTTACCACCCTCAAGCCAATGGACAAGTAGAGCGTTTCAACGGCACGTTGATGACAATGCTCAGGAAACTAGCGCAGGAAAAACCTGATAGGTGGGATGAATATATCCCAGCAGCACTCTTTGCCTATCGGGAAGTTCCTCATGGCTCAACAGGACTACCACCCGCTACGTTGCTGTTTGGTCGTCCAATCAAAGGACCGTTGGAAGCCATGTTGAGGAGTTGGACTGAAGAGGGAACGTCAGAAGAAGTGATCTCATCCTATAAATACGTGGAGGAACTGAAAGAAAAACTCCACAAGGGATGGACTCTGGCAAATCAAAACTTGAAAAAGGCCAGGAAAAGACATGCGGCTTACTACAACCGTAAGTCTAAAGAAAGATCTCTAGAGGTGGGAGATAAAGTCTTGTTGCTACTCCCAACGGGAAACAACAAACTGGAGATAGGTTGGCAAGGACCATTTCCCGTGGAAAGGGTAATATCCAGAACCAACTATCAGATCCGGATCCGGGGAAAGTCGAAGATTTTCCATATCAATCTCTTGCGGAAATACGAAGAGAGACCCGGAGACAAGGCAGCGCACCTCATGGCAATGGCAGTTGCAGTGGAGACGGAAGCGGGAACCAACGAGGGCAGGGAATATCCCTTGGTACACCAGGAAACCTACAAGGATGTACAAGTGGACCCTGATCTGACCTCACAGGAGAGGGAAAAGATAACCCAGGTTCTCAAGTCTCATAAGGAGATACTGACTGATAAACCAGGACGAACGAGGTTGGTGGAGTTCGAGATGACTTTGACCACACAGGAGCCGGTTCGTCAGAAGGTTTACCCAGTGCCATTCTCTAAAGAAAAGGCCCTGGAGGAGGAAATACAGAAACTGCTGGAGGATGACGTGATTGCACCATCCACATCCCCATACAATGCAGGGGTAGTTTTGTTACGGAAACCAAGTGGAGAACACCGGTTGTGTATAGACTACCGACTTCTGAACAGTCACACACAATTTCAGGTGGAACCTTTGCCGAATCCAACTCAGTTATTCGCTAGGCTCCATAAGGCTCGGTACTTTTCAAAGGTGGATCTGAGTCGGGGGTACTATCAGATACCAGTCAAACCGGAGATTCGACCACTGTTGGCTTTCAGTACACCCAGTGGACACTACGAATTCAAGGTCATGCCCTTTGGACTCAGCAATGCACCCAGTGTGTTTACACGCATGATGAGGACTTTACTAGATCCGTTACAGGATCCATCCATCATCTCATTCATGGATGATATTCTGATTTCCAGTGACAGCTTGGATGACCACTTACAATCCTTGGAGAGAGTGTTTAATAGACTCAAGGAAGCAGGGCTTACTGCTCGTCCAACCAAGTGCATGATTGGTTACCAGACTCTGGAATTTCTAGGTCACACCATCACTCCAGGACACATTGTCCAGAAGAGAAGAACCTGGAGAAAATCAGAAATGCACCAAGGCCAAAAACGAAGAAGGATGTGCGATCTTTTCTCTCGTTGTGTGGGTTCTACCACAAATTTATCCCACATTTCACTGAACTGGGAGCTCCAGTTGACGGAAACCTTGAAAAAGGGATTCCCGGATCCAAATCATTTGGACACCAGAATGTGAGAATGCCTATAGTCAGTTAAAGGAGGCCTTGGTCAGCAAACCTGTATTACAGCTCCCTGACCTTTCCAAACAATTTGTGTTGAGAACAGATGCGAGTGCGATTGGAATTGGAGCCGCTTTGTTACAGGAAGGAAAAGACGATGCTTCGGTTTTGAAACCTGTGGCATACGCAAGTAAGAAACTTCTACAGGCGGAGAGGAATTATTCAACTGTCGAGAGAGAGAGAGTGCTTGTCCCTTGTATGGGCAGTGCAAAAATTTCAGCCATATTTGTATGGAGTTAAGTTTCGAGTGCAGTCGGATCATCAACCCCTGATGTTCCTGGCTACTTCTCAGAAGCTCAACGCCCGTTTGATGCGGTGGTCGTTGTTACTTCAACCTTATAATTTCACAGTGGAGTACATTCCTGGGAAGGAAAATGTTGGAGCGGACTTCTTGTCAAGACACCCAGCTCCTGAAGAAGAGGAATGAATCATCTGGATTAAACTCATGGTGGAGAAGAGTGAGATGGACTACTCTCTTAAGAGGGGGCCTATGTCACGAGATCGCCATGAGTTAACCATATAATGAAAATACAGAAGTTTGCTTGGCGTATATTTTCTAGGCCACAACAGTCGTACTAACAGAGTAAACACAGCTGCACGGGTTACATCGGGGCAGCACATATACACATTTGGTGGTGAGTGAGAAGGAATGGATACACCGCGTTGGCAGTTCATAAACAGTTAAAATCACATAGCCTTGCCCGCTCAGTACATGGAACAGCCCTGTCTGTCATTTATAGTTCCGGACATCAGGCGAAATGGCGGCTGGGATTGTCACCACTGAACAGAAGATTGACAGTTTATCAACAGGTCGGAAGTGCCCGACTAGGGAGAAAACGGTCAGAATGTCATTAGGTATTTCTCGACATCAAACGGAATGGCGGATTTGACTGTCACCACATGACAGAAAGTTGAGGGCTTGTTATTGGAAACAGTGGAACACCTGCCGGACATCAACAACGTCACGTGCACAATGTAAGGTTGTTTGGAAAACCATGATTGGCAGCTTGGTATCGAAACCCTTTGTTGGAACTCGTACAGTAACTCTCTAGATTGTTTTGGATGTCAAAACCAGTGATGACAAATCTAACATTGATGGAGCCAGGGAGGATGGATCCCTGACAGGGGATGATCTGCCAATGTGCCACCTGTGTGGGGCATAAAGGATAACGTCACGTGGCCAACTTTAGGAGTTGCCATAAAAACCCGAGTTGGGACCAACTAGAAAAACTTGAAAATGTGGATCTAGGCAGACATGCTTGTCACTGCAGCAGTTAGAACATCTAACGTGTGAAGGAGATATTTGATTTAGTTTACACGAGCCTGTATGGCTACCATTAGATGTAATTTAGTGTAAACTGCAGTGCCGTAAGGTATAACCTATTATATATTCGTTCTAATTAATATAGGCTGTAGCCTTGTGAAAACCAAGTGTGATGATTAGCACTGTTAGTGGAAAACTAGCTAGAGTAGGGAAGTGATACTTGGCTCTGTTAGTTGAGAATAGATTAGTGAAGTGTTGATAAGCTTTACTAGTTGAGAATTGAGTAATGAGGGATAATTGGGATCTTCCCGTAGGTGTCCCTGGTGGGCGGGGTTCCGCATTCTGTTTGCTGATATTTTTTGTCTTGGCCTGATGATAACCTATGTGGTCAGTTCATCTGTCCCTGATAGGTTCATTATATTTTCTGAGCGAGGCCGATGGCCCACGATCATCTAATAGAGATCAGTGACGGGGAGGCTATCACCAGTTGTATGATTTATTTTACAGGTTCCTCTGGTTGGAATGAAGAACCCGGACCCAATGTAACATCCGATCCCGGATAAATTATGATGTAGAGAGAGGGGCCAGCAACTTTCGCAACGGAAGAAGTTAATACACATTGCTCGGTGGAGTCTAATGGTATATGTATCCTACATGAGTGAATACCAATCGTTAACACACCTGAAGTGATGGAGGTTCAGCCCATGTGGAACTAGATCAGTAGGGACTGATGTTCACAGTAGATGAAACCAAACATTGAAGTGTAGTTGTTCCACGTATCAAGGAAATCAGAACTTTCAGACTATATCTAGTGAATAAAGCAAGCCATTTTATTCTAGATACATTAACTGTTTAATAGTGAGAACTAGTGAACATTTATCAAGAGACAAAAAGACTTGTTAGTAGGACAGTGTTCCATGTTTGTTTTCACTGCGCCGGAATTATGAAGCCGGAGTTTCTATAAACTATTAGGAACAGTTGCGTTAGGAAATATACTAGTATTTTCCACGGATTATAGATTTACATGAGATTCAGATCTCATGGTCATCAGAGTTCCTGGAGGAGGACATGTCTGGAGAGAAGGATACGACTTCGGTGAGGTTTATCGTACTGACTCGAATGATGTCGTGTGATCCTTGCCATGATGTGTACACTATGATCCTGAACTTTGAAGGCTGACATACACATTTATGTTATAGTACACGACACACATTTTCTTCGCATACACGTCTCATATACGTTACACTTTTCTTTTAATAAATTAATCTTTATTAATTTTTAGAAGCAAGAGTTGTTGAGTATGTTGCGTTGAAGAATTATGAGAGGGGGCATAGTACGACAGTGAGAGAGTGATCGGAAAAGGTGTCCATAGGCTGATGGAGTGTGTTGGACGGAAGCTGGTGGATTCTCCAGGATATTGATATGAAGGGAAAAAATATTATAATGTGGGTGTTGACTCTCTTCACTCCAGGGACGACACTTTAAAGGAGGACACGACACTAGGGTTAGAATTAAATTGTAAAAAGACACAGATTATGGTCGCCACTAGGAAGAACGAAATACCACAATGTAATATACAAGTAAATGGGAATATTCTTCAACAAGTGAATAGGTACAATTATCTTGGAACAGTAACAACATCTGATGGGAGATGCCTTGAAGAGATTAGAACAAGAATCGCCATGGCAAAAGTAGCCTTTAGCAAGATGAAAAACATACTGACCTATAAAAAGATGTCAATTGAAACGAGACAAAGAGTGTTGAGATGCTACATAGAACCTGTACTCTTATATGGATGTGAAGCTTGGACAATAAGCAGTCAGGCTGAAAAACATCTGATAGCTGTAGAAATGTGGTTTCTGAGGAAAATGCAAAGAATACCACGGACAGCCAGAAAGACCAATGAACAAGTTCTTCAAGAAACAAATGAAGATCGTAAACTGATTAGAGACATTAGACGTAGACAGTCACAATTTTTTGGGCATGTTATGAGAAGAAATGATCTGGAGAACTTGGTGACAACTGGTAAGATCGAGGGGAACAGACCAAAGGGAAGAACTAGAAGCAAGTACCTGGATGGCTTGGCCTTGTGGCATGGTCGAGACAGAAACACGGAGCTGATCCACGACTCTGGTGATCGAGTGAGATGGCACAACATGACCGCTCACGTTTACCGGCATGGCACATGATGGATGGATGGATATCCTATTTACATCGCTGTCAACAATAGCATTTTACCGCTGTTGTTGATGCCTTTGCAAGATTACGCACAGTATTTTGCATTGCTTACTGAGCGACAATCTCAGATACCCCTGTAAGTAACCAACGGGACCCGATTCCCTACCGAATCTCGCGCAGCTGTTTCCCCAAACGTGGATATACGGGATTACGGAGAAAATCGTTAACACCTTCGCCAGGGACACCGGCTCCGCGGAATTGCTAGATATCTAAAAAAAAAAAAAAAAAAAACACCCCGACAAACAAAATTGATGGTCCTTCATTATTATTCTGATGATCATATTCTTCTTGTCTTGTATCATCATAAAGGTCTTTCACATAATCTGACCACGCATGTAAAATCTGATCTTTTTCTATTATGATTTTGCCATCTTTGGTTTTTAGGCAACCTTTTGATGTGTCTGTTCTTTTGTTATGATGCCATTAATTCTTGTGTGCATTAATTTGGTATTCTGGGTGTTGTATTGTTTTTCAATTTCCTTGCAATTTTCCTCAAGCCATGTTTCTTTTGCCTCTTTGCATAGCAGTAGCTTCCTAATTTTCCTGTGAATCTCTTCGTATATTTCCTTGTTATTTTTGTTATTTCTTCTTATTTCCATGAGTTTTAAGATGTCTTCCATCATCCATTTCTTGCGCCCTATTATCTTTATTTATGGGATTATTATTGTTGTTAGTGCAGCTTTTTGACTGATTTCTTTTATATTTTCAATTGGTCACTGACGTCTTGAAATAATATTGCATTGCCATATAGGACAATGCATCGAATCTGTTCTTTACCTCTAGGTTGAATTTACTTTTATCTCCTCACTCATCACTGCCTGTAGATCAAATTTTGCGTTTCTATTTGTATATTAGACTTTCTTTAAGCGTATATGTAAATTGCCTAAGATTAATCTATGGTTGCAGTAGCAGTCAGCGCTTGGTAGGGGGACATAAATATCTAATATTGTTACAAGGGAGGTTACTAGAACTTGAAAAAGAAAATGGTATACCTAGCTACAATACCTCTATCTAACGTCAAAATCTTTTAATTTTATTTTAGAAATAAAGCAGTTAATACCGCAGTTAAGTTTTGCAATGATGAGAAGAAAGCTATTGAAATGTTTTTACAAAATTTGTTTAATCTTTTTTTACTTACATTTTATAATCAACTTTTTAAATTCTACGTTTATGTTTAATTTTTAAAACTGTACTTTTAATGATAGGGTGTCTTGATAGAGCTCTTTCCCCTCTGTGGGGAAACAACATTTTTTAAGTGGCCTTTTAAGGCCACCCACAATTTAAAGAAAATTTACTTACATTAACGGAGAAAGACCTTGGAAGTCAATGGGGCTTATGTTGATAAATACGCTTAGAGGAAATGTCACTTATGGTTGTAAATTTCATTCAATTTGAACAAATAGCTCTCTCTCTCTCTCTCTCTCTCTCTCTCTCTCTCTCTCTCTCTCTCTCTCTCTCTCTCTCTCACTCTCTCTCTCTTCTTCTCTCTCCCCCCTCTCTCTCTCCCTCTCCCTCTCTCTCCCTCTCCCCTTTTCTCTCCCTCTCTCTCTCTCCCTCTCTCTCTCTCCCTCTCTCTTTCTCTCTCTCTCTCTCTCTCGCTCTCTCTCGCGCTCGCTCTCTCTCTCCCTCTCCCTCTCTCGCTCTCTTTCTCTCGCTCTCGCTCTCTCTCTCTTTCTCTCTCTCTCTCTCTCTCTCACTCTCTCTCTCTTCTTCTCTCTCCCCCCCCTCTCTTTCCCTCTCCCTCTCTCTCCCTCTCCCCTTTTCTCTCCCTCTCTCTCTCTCCCTCTCTCTCTCTCCCTCTCTCTTTCTCTCTCTCTCTCGCTCTCTCTCGCGCTCGCGCTCTCTCTCTCCCTCTCCCTCTCTCGCTCTCTTTCTCTCGCTCTCGCTCTCTCTCTCTTTCTCTCTCTCTCTCTCTCTCTCTCTCTCTCTCTCTCTCTCTCTCCCCCAAATGTTGGTGCAATTACGTTTGCTTAGAGAATATTTAAAATATCATAATAATATGATAGTAATGCCTTGATGGGTTCCCTACTTCCCTCCGCTAGAATATGGGACATCCTTGGGCAAGGTGGAGTACCCGTTTAGCCTCCCGATCAGGGTTACGTGAAGCCATGGGTGCAGGTGGTGGATGAAGTTGAAGAGCAGCCGACATATAGTTGTAGGTAATGGTCTCAAGGTTCACGACGGAAGGCAGAGGATCTCATTTTTGGGAGACATTGGCTACGGTCATCGACCAGTATGGTCACTGCTAGGAAGGAAAGCAATGGCAAACTACCTTCTTTACAGATGCCAAGAATATCATGTACTGCAGTCTTATCGATAATCAGAGAAACGGTGTAAATGGGTGCTCCTTAGGAGCAGCCTCGCCCGGTATGGGTAGTCATGTGCACCAGGTGAGTCCAGACCGTCATCAGGAGACTGAGTGCAAAAGAATACCAACATTGAAAGTAGGAACTTGGAATGTAAGAACTATGAGTGGGGATGGGAAATTTAATAACATTAAGAATGAAATGAGAAGATTGAATATTAACCTGTTAGGTGTACGTGAGACCAGATGGACAGGAATGGGCATTATGACATCTGAGGAATATAGAATAATCTATTCTGATGGAGAGAAACAACAGCGAGGAGTAGCAATTATAATGGATACAGAGAGAGCAAAATCGATCAAAGGATATTGGACTGTATCAGACAGAGTGTTACTGATGAAGTTGAGTGGACGACCTTTTGATGTCAACGTCATACAAGTTTATGCACCAACAGCAGACAGTAGTGATGACAGCATCGATGAATTTTATAGTGATTTAGAGAAAGCCTTCAAGAAATGCAAGAATTCTTAAGTAACTATCATAATGGGTGACTTGAATGCCAAAGTTGGAAATCAACAGGACGGATGCATAGTGGGCAAGTATGGACTAGGGGAACAGAATGAAAGAGGTTGCAGACTAGTACAGTGGGCAAAAGAGCAAGATTTGATTATTGGAAACACCTGGTTTCAACAGCACCCAAGGAGATTATGGACATGGAGGAGTCCTGATTATAAGATTAGAAAGCAGATTGATTACATCCTCATCAACAGAAGATTTCGAAATGTCTTAAAAGTCGCAAAAACTATACCAAGCGCAAACTGCTACAGCGACCATAAAAGATAAATTCAACGTAGAGGTAAAAAACAGATTCGATGCATTGTCCGATATGGAAATATTATTTCAAGACGTCAGTGACCAATGGGAAATGTTAAAGAAATCAGTCAACCAAGTTGCAGAAAAATATATCCCAAAAATAAAGATAATAGGACGCAAGAAATGGATGACGGAAGACATTTTAAAAATCATGGAAGTAAGAAGAAATAACAAAAATAACAAGGAAACATATGAATAGATTCATAGGAAAATTAGGAAGCTATGCAAAGAAGCAAAAGAAACATGACTTGAGGAAAACTGCAAGGAAATTGAACACCAACACAACACCCGGAATACCAAGTTAATGCACAAAAGAATTAATGACATCACTAACAAAAGAACACACACATCACCGGGTTGCCTAAAAACCAAAATGGCAAAATCATAATAGAAAACGATCAGATTTTACATGCGTGGTCAGATTATGTGAAAGACCTTTATGATGATACAAGAGAAGAACAATATGATCATCAGAATGACCATCAATTTTGAAGATGGAAGTTCAGAATGCTCTTAATCATATGAAAACTGGCAAGACCCCGGGTACAGATAACATCACAGTAGAAATGATCAATGCATTAGATGTAGTCCATTAACATTGCCGGGTCTAAATCCATTTGGGTCAGTCTGTTTATATTTCCTAGTTTTTTTTCTACGAGCAGTATGAAAATCCCCTGCCGGCTTGCTTGGCCAGTCGCAGGTTTAGGACAAAAATCCGACCACAGGGAGTCCATCCCCAATTGCGAGCCATAGCCCCGTTGGCCCATGACCTCGCGGTAATTGTTTCCCTGTCTACACTAAGTGGAGGTGGGGGTTGACTTGTGTAATCTGCAGGTCATCGGTACGCTACTAATTTTCACCTTTCACATCTCCTGGGAGAGGCTTCTGAGAAAACTGCAAAGAATACCATGGACAGACAGAAAAACCAATGAACAAGTCCTTTAAGAAACAAATGAAGATCGTAAACTGATTAGAAGCAATAGACGTAGACAGTCAAAACTTTTTGGGCATGTTATGAGAAGAAATGAATTGGAGAACTTGGTGACAACTGGCAAGATCGAAGGGAAGAGACCAAGGGGAAGACCGAGAAGTAAATACCTGTATGGCTTGACCACATGGCATGGTCGAAACAGAAACACGGAGCTCATCCACGACTCTTGTGGTCGAGTGAGATGACAAAACATGACCACTCACACTTATCGGCATGGCACATGATGGATGAATGGGAGAGGTTAGCCGATTCTAACCTTGAAGACTCCTACTGGAGTATAATGAATAAATCACAAAAATCCCGACGTAGACGGTCAGCTATATTAGAACACGATTTCAAGTAACTAAATGGACTTTGAGGCCAAATCCTTCGTCAGCACACAAACAATAAACACACAGTGATACAACTACAGTTAAAAAGATCCATGGAAGCCGTGGAGATGTGGTTTTATAGAAGAATGCTGAAAATTAGTTGGACAACCAAAAAGAACGATCAGAATGTTTTAATGGAAGCTGAGTCACAAATACAACTTATCACAAACATCAGAAAGAGGCAGTCCTCGTTTTTTGGCCACTTTGTGAGAAGACACAAATTGGAACATGTTGTGGCAACCGGAAAGATTTGCGGAAACAGAGATAGGGGATGACAATGTGAAAAGATTCTTGACAGTCTTGTGTCATGGCACGGAAGGGAGTCAACACACGAATTGATCCATGATGTCGGAGATCGCAATTTATAGAGAGGCATGATCGCCCACGCCAACCAGCAAGGCATTGGATGATGATGATGATGATGATGATGATGATGATGATGATGATGATACATATATTAGACATGTGTTTCTTTAATTTATTTGGTTGTTTCGGGATTTGGGATTTAAATATTGAGCACAACCCACTACTGGCAACGCTGATCGAATTCTGGCATGAACCTAAGGCCTACCCACGTCAATGTGGAAGCACTAGTCTCGAGTTTCGCTCTCGTTTGAGCTCGTCAGTAGTGCATATCCTTGACCGGACCCGGAAACAAATCTCGGATCATTGGCGTGTGAACACAGCCTACGATGTGTAACGTTGTAATATTCTGTTTTGATAATTTGGCCGTGTCCAGCGTGTGTCGCGTGGTCTAGTGTTTACACACCCACTTCACACGTCAGTGATCCGAGATCTGTTTCTTTGTCGTGGAGTGGACACCTGTGTGATAGAATACGCGTATAGAATCACAACGTCCATTCTTGTTGGAGTATAGTCCCCCAAACACCTTTGTAGGTCATTCATGCATGGTTGGATTCGGGTTTTGGATTATTTTTTTCACATGTGAGGTATCCAGTCTCAGACCAACCGTATTAAGTGGCCTCTTACGACATGCGCAGGCGATATACAGTGCTACTATTTTTTGCTTCCCTTACATGGCCCCGTAACTCACAAGCTTCCTTCAGTTTCTACCTTTACTAATTCCAATGGCTCACCTGTTTCTACAGCAGTTGAGATACTGGATTGTTGTTGAATGACACTGTCGTCACACCCAGCATGTCACATGATGGTGATGATGTGACGAATAAATCCCGCCTACTTAGGGATTCCAACTAGAACTCAGGATCACAATGCTGTTTAGTCAATACCCTAGCAACAACACCAAACATGCAGGGTAGGTAAGTAAACGCCTTAAAGCATATCGGCTATATGGTGCAAATCCCATATTTGTATAGGCTAATCCACACTCTTAGGAGGTTATAATATAAACAATATACGCTATGCAGATGTAACAGTATTAGCTGCGGATAATACAACAGACCTACAACAATTATTGGATGTAGTAGTAACAGAGAGTGCAAAGAAAGGACTCAGTAACAATGATGATATCAAACAAATAAGGTGACACTAAAATGGGAAATAGAAATAGAAGGGAAAATTCTTAACCAAGTGGGTAGTTTTAAATACCTAGGGGCATTTATAACATCAGATGGAAGACGCACCACAGCGATTAAGAGCCGAATAGGACAAGCAATAGCTGAATTTCGGAAAATGAAGAGTATCCGATGCAGTAAATCACTATCAATGAATGTAAGAAAGAGAGTGCTAAAGTGCTATATAGAACCTGTTTTGCTGTATGGCAGTGAATCTTGGAATGTAAATGCACACATAAGGAAAAACTTGGAAGCAACAGAGATGTGGTTCCAGAGACGAATGTTGCGAATTCCTTGGACTGCCAAAGTAACTAACAACAACAGTCTGAAAGAGGCTAATGAAACTAGAACATAACATAATACAACAATAAGAAAGATACAAACAGCTCTATTTGGTCATATGATGAGAAGAGAGGCACTGGAGAACATCGAGACAACTGGAAAGATCGAGGGGAAGAGACGTACAGGCAGACCAAGAGAAATGATGCTGGATGGATTGGGATGGTGGCATGGAGGAGTATCCTCAGCAGAGTTGATCTAGAAAACCAAAGACCGAGATCTGTAGAAAGCCATGAACGCCTACGCCAGCCGGCATTGCACTTGATGATGATGAATCGACACTGGGTGGGTGATGTGGCTAGTATCACGTCGATCGCTTTTCTTCCCAAGCCATTTTCTGGCTGCGTCGACCTGGGAGCCCAGGTTAAGTTAATTGCATATCTTTCACAGGACGTGGAAGTCAACCCCTGCATTATTTGGCTGTTTGTGATTTATGGGCAAGTTTACGTTCAGTAGATTGCCATTGCTTTCTGAACGACCGGCCCTTATACCATTGTATGGAAACACAACCCTAGGCGGCCTGCTTCCAAATCTCCCCCAGCTGTGTTTTGAAGGCGGTATGCGGTATTACGAATTATATTCATAACCCCTTCACCACAGAGCCCGCTACATTTAACAAAAGTTGCCTATATGCGGGTTCGAACCCTTGACCGCAGCGCGGTATATTACACAACACATTATTACAGAGTTGAATTGAGTCAAGAACCGACGTCATAGCACGCGAGGCATTCCCGTAGTGCTCTGTTATTACTATAAATCATTACATCATTGCTATAACTGGTAACAGCACAAGAATAGTAATAGAAAGTCACCCTCTTCTCTTTACCAGGATACATTATCGCCTCGTTCTTCGCCCCATCCGAGCAACCCTACGGTCATCGCGTCCACGACAGCATCATAGGGAACATACGTCAAGACATGGTCAGCTTAAAGATTGATATTGATGTGAATGGTCAGTCTAACAGATACGAGACGCTGGACATCAAGCAGGAGAAGATTAATGCAACTGGGGTAAGTGTTTAGAACAGTGGTTCTCAATCGGCGATATTGTTTTTCCCTCCATACTTTATGTTTCTGTACTTCTTGTCCTTCTGAAATTCATTTTATAACGTACGTAGACCCGCAAATTACGTTTTATGGTGACGTCTAGACTTGTTCTAGTATGTGTTATTAAATTTAGCTTCCATTTTTACGTATAATATGTAGAGGCGGAAAGGGGGGGGGGGATTTATAGGGAGGAAATACGAAAAAGGGGGTGCGGGATGATATTCTGAAAATATGGTGTAGGGGTACATGGGCCAAAGAAGACTGAGAACCACTGGTTTAGAGTATACTAAAGGAATTCTTTCTCCTCTTCTTCTTATGCCGCCCTTTATCTCCCACTGAGGCATGGTTCTCACACTTCTTCTTATTGTCCTTGCCATAAGGGGGAAAATGCAACCGTCTCTGACTCCTTGTTCTATATCCAATTAATCTGTTGTATCATCACATATTCTCACGGCTGCCTTTTATCTCACACTGGGATATAGGTTCTCATCGTTCTTCGGACGTGGCTTGTCAAGCTCCTTCTTATAGTCCATGCCACGTGGTGATCATGTCTGTCTAGAGTCTACTGTCTTGTGTACTTCAATACTTTCTGATACTGAAGTTCCGCCCTGATTTTCAAACTGTCCAATACCTTCTTCCTGGAAAA
Organism: Cepaea nemoralis; assembly: GCA_014155875.1. Classification (NCBI taxonomy): domain Eukaryota; kingdom Metazoa; phylum Mollusca; class Gastropoda; order Stylommatophora; family Helicidae; genus Cepaea; species Cepaea nemoralis. The sequence goes on along the minus strand of JACEFZ010013888.1, from coordinate 239,623 downwards.
CAATGCATTCCCTTGGTGAATTTAAAAACAGAAACCGCAAGCAATATGCTGTACGATTTATTGCCTAGAATAGTTCGCTGCATCTCATCGTTAGGTGCCTACCGACAGGCTTGGCCATGGAAATGTTATTACAATGGGAATCCCATGGGACCTTTCCCATGGGATGGGATGGGACAGGTATAAATTACCATGGGATGTGATGGGATGGGACAGAAAATTATGTCCCATGGACAAGCCTGCCTACCGGAGTGTTGTGAATGGGATATGTCTGTGTGGGTGGGAGTGTGTGAATGTGGATGGGGTAAATGTGAGTGGGTGGAGGATGTATATGTGGGTGGTGAGGATGTTTGTAGGTGGGAGATGTGTGGGTGGGTGGGGAGATATGTGTGTGGATGAGAGATGTGTGGGCGGGGATGTGTATGGGGAATGCATGTGGGGGTGTGTGTGTGTTTGGGATAATGTGTTTATGGGAGGAGTTTTATGTGGGAGGTGGGAGATGTGTTTGTGGGTGGGGATATGTGTATAGGTGGGGGATGTGTAGTTGAGAGGTGGCGGATATTGGGTGGGTGAGTGGGTGTAGGTTGGCTGATGTGTATGTGGGTGGGTGGGGAAAATTGTGAGGGTGCGTGATATGTGTGTGGATAGGTGCGGGATGTGTGGGTTGGCGGGGGTATGTGTGTGTGGTTTTGTGACGTGTGTTTTGCTGGGTGGTTGCGGGTATGTGGGTGGGTGGTGGAGAATATGTGGGTGGATGTGTGCGTGTCTGTTATGGGATGGGTGGAGGATGTGTGTGTGTGGGTGGGGAAATGTGTGTGGGTGGGGGATCAGTGGATGGATGGCGGCATGTATTTTTGCCTGGGTTTGTGTGAATGCGTGGAGGTATGTATGGGTGGGTGGTGGAGGTGTGGTGGGTGGGGGATGTGTGGGTGGCAGCGGGATGTGTGGGTGGCAGCGGGATGTGTGGGTGGCTGCGGGATGTGAAGGTGGATGGGGGATGTGTCTCACAACATTGCAATATGCACTGTTTATGTTTACAACTTTCATTTGACAATTTTTGTTTTTTCCCCCCATGCGTAATATGCATTGTTTATGCTTACAAAATCCATTTGACAATGTTTTTTTTCCTATGTAAATGTAACATGCACATTTTATGAATGAAAGGTGAGTGATTGAAAGGGCCGAATGTAAGACGGGCCTGCGTGCACAATTTGTTACCCTTTTAAAATAAAGTTCGTTCGTTCGTTCGTTTTACAGCATATGAAGTAAATAAATTAATAATACTTTAGCTGAAACTATTAAATTACATTATCAAGCGTTGCATTTAACCCCAGCATTATTTTGGCTGTTTGTGATTTACTGGCAAAGTTTACGTTCAGTAGAGTGCCATTGATTTCTGAACGACCGTTGTATGAACATCAACCAAGGCGATCTGCTGCTAAATCGCCCGCAGCTGTGTTTCGAACGTGGTATGCGGGATTGCGAATCACATTCGCAACACCTTCGCTACATATCAGGTGTTCTCGAATAACTCGTGTCAAATCGTCCTATCATTTGCTGTCTCCAACCGCTCCCATAGGTCTCTGCAATAACACATCTGATCTCTGCAATAGCACCATAGGTCTCTGCAACAGCACCATAGGTCTCAGAAATTTTTATTAAATCAGTATAGGTCAAATAACAAACACACAAACACATCAGACCGTAGTGCTGTGTCCAGTATATTAATGAACATTTACAGAAGAATATAAATTAATATAATATAAAATTCTGAGACTTATGATGCCATTTTAATGGTTAGATATTAATCCTGTCCTAGATTCTGTATCTAATGATATCACATGTTCGCGAGAGATCTCGGGTAGTGAAATAGGATACCTAGTCTCATCGGATAAGAGCAAAAACAAAAAATAACAGGAAGCCGGATGTGCAAGTTATGTACAGTAGAAATCCAACGGCAGCTGGAAATCACAATGAGCAGGCCGTAACGCCGCCATCCTGGCAAAACTGTTACAATAACGAACCTATCCACGGGTAGAGTCCTTTCACATTGGTTGGAATCTGTCTAGAGGAAGTGAACCTTACACACATATATTCCGGATTGGGTCACACTGATCTCTGTGGCGCATAACTATATGTGACGCACTTCTTTGTGAGAGGAACGAAGAAGAAGAAGAAGAAGAAGAAGAAGAAGAAGAAGAAGAAGAAGAAGAAGAAGAAGAAGAAGAAGAAGAAGAAGAAGAAGAAGAAGAAGAAGAAGAAGAAGAAAAAGAAGAAGAAGAAGAAGAAGAAGAAGAAGAAGAAGAAGAAGAAGAAGAAGAAGGAGAAGAAGAAGAAGAAGAAGAAGAAGAAGAAGAAGGAGGAGGAGGAGTAGGAGGAGAAGGAGGGGGAAGAAAGGGGAAGAATAGGAGGGATAGGCAGGAAGAAGGAGAAGGAAGAAGAAGGAGGGGAGAAGAGGAGGTCGGAGGAGGAATGAGGAAGAGGGAGGAGGAAGGTAGAAAGTGCGGGAGCAAGGCAGAAGAAGACGAAGAAGAAGAAGAAGAAGAAGAAGAAGAAGAAGAAGAAGAAGAAGAAGAAGAAGAAGAAGAAGAAGAAGAAGAAGAAGAAGGAGGAGGAGGGGGAGGAGGAGGAAAAGAAGGAGGAAGAGAGGGGAAGAATAGGAGGAGTAGGCAGGAAGAAGGAGGAGGAAGAAAAAGAAGGGGAGAGGAGGAGGTCGGAGGAGGAATGAGGAAGAGGGAGGAGGAAGGAGGAAAGTGGAGGAGCAAGGCGGAAGAAGAAGAAGAAGAAGAAGAAGAAGAAGGAGAAGAAGAAGAAGAAGAAGAAGAAGAAGAAGAAGAAGAAGAAGAAGAAGAAGAAGAAGAAGAAGAAGAAGAAGAAGAAGAAGAAGAAGAAGAAGAAGGTTGAGTAGGAGGAGGAGGTGGAGAAGGAGGAGGAGGAAGAAAGAGGAAGAATAGGAGGAATAGGCAGGAAGAAGGAGAAGGAAGAAGGAAGGAGGGGAGAGGAGGAGGTCGGAGGAGGAATGAGGAAGAGGGAGGAGGAAAGTGGAGGAGTAAGGCGGAAGAAGAAGAAGAAGATGACGACGAAGAAGAAGATATGCATGTATGAATCTGATTGCAGTTCCCGGACAAGCAATACTCGCAGACGAGAATCGACGCCACACTGAAGACCACGGAGAAAGATTCAGTGTACGACTTTGACTTTTCTAAACCAAGTTACCACATCTTCCACAACAACGAGAAGCGAAACAAGTACAACGAAAAGAGGGCTTTCAGGTTAGCGCTGTTTCTTTCTTTACGTAAAGTAAATGATACGTTTATTGGGCATATGGTGCTAGACACATATTGTTTTGTAAGTTTAATTTTAGTTTAGTTTAGTCGATTCTACGATACAAAGATGTGTGTAAGCGGGACATGACTGATACAGGCATTGATAATGCACTTTGGGAGCAAGTCGCCGCTGAATGTGTTACATGGAGGGCAAACATCAGAAATGGAATAAAGACAAAGGAGAAGATTATTGCAGATAAGTCACACACCGAGCGTGTGAAATCTAAGATAATGCATGATGGTGGAAATGACCACGTGTTCACATGCACCCACTGTGAACGAACATTTACAGCGCGAATTGGCCTTATCTGTCACATTCGCTACCGCCATAGGTAAAAGTTATTATGCCTTATTAAAGCACAAACTGTCATCTGTCAAGACGGCAAAGTGCCAATGAGTTTAGTCGATGGATCAACATCACGGCACACGGGTGTAACCCATAAGTGCTTCATTCTACTCCTAACTCAACCTGAGTTCGGAGAATCTCAGCTCAGTGCACGAACTCCGTAGCACCGGCGAAAATCTTGAAATACTTTGGATAGACTTTTAACTCGAAATTTTGCACGGGCAGCGCGTTAGGCTACTCTTGTTCGATTTCCAACTGCCAAGTGATGTTTTACGTGCGCAACAATACACACGGGCGTCCGATCTCACTACCCAGAGACCAGGGGGAAATTTTGTTACTAGAAGTCCACGTGAAAAAAAAATCCCGGCCCTCACCGGGGCTAGAACCCAGGACCTCCAGCACTCAAGGCGGACATCATACCTCGAGACCACTCAGCCCCCTATTTGTTATTTGTTTTAAAATCGAATCGGCACTCCAGTAGTCAATACTACGCCCGCCGCTTTCACATCCCAACACATTTTATGCTACCTGTAGTAAACTCTTTGACGAAGCGGTTACAGACGGAGTTCGTAATTCCCCAAACCGCGTTCGAAACACAGCTGTGGGCGATTTTGCAGCAGACCACCTTGTGTTGATGTTTTTTACGAAATGGTGTGGGTACCGGTCGTTCAGAAAGCAATGGCAAACTTTTTTTTTTTCATATCCCTCACAGGACGTTGCAGTCAACATCAGCATTTTTCAGCTACTGTTGATGTACTAGGCAAGATTACACTCAGTAGTTTGCCATTGCTTTCTGAGTGACCGGCTCACATACCCCCGTAAGTTACTAATGCGGTGAGAACCGCTACCGATTCTCGCGCAAGTTACGTTACTCACGAGAATATACGGGATTGCGGAGAATGACGTTAACACCTAGACCAGTGTGGCATAACGCTAACCACCGTTATTCATTTACCAAATACCGCAAGCCAAGAAGAGGAAATAATGAAACAAATGACTTCAAAACCGCAAACTGAAACTAGGACTTAAAACTTAACATCGGAACTGGAACTGCATAAGTGATAGATGACGTGGATTCTTTGAAAGATTTCATCAGACAAAGCTCGGAAGACCATTGGACGAAATATACATGTGACCCCGCTTTCGCGCCAACGCAGGATTAGCATGTGTTAATATTTCATCAGAATACGGTAAGCCCGCACTTTTTCCTGCAACCAGCCTGATAAACAGACGTGAGAAGCTAGTGTGAACACATTTTCAAACATGGGATTGCGGAGTGTCTAGATCCGAGGTAAGCTTGTAATTCCCGAGATTAGACAAAGAACCCGATGTATCAGGTGTCCAGAAATGGTATTCAGTGTTTGTAATGTCAATTGAAATGTATTATTATTAATTAAAACCTCTGAAATGTAAAAATGCTCGACTGTAGATTCTGACGACGCAGAGCCGTTCCCAGGCAAACTGACACTCTAATATTCTCTTCGATGAAACTGCAATCTCTGATATTCTTAAAGATAATTATTAACTTTAAGAAGTGCATTATACTACTAAATTCTATTCTGAACAACTGTACGAAGTGATGATTCTAAAGCAATCTTGTGCATTTCACCAGAAACACTGATAAAAGATGCTATCACTACCTACAGCTAAAATGACAGTTCGTGTACTAGAATAAGTGCCTTGTTTTAAAACAGACTTATCTATGTCTATTTTCAATTTAGAAAGTTGAGAGAGAAATCCAATCTTTTCTTTCTGCTTCATCTATTGAATGGATAGGGTTTGAAGGATAAATATTTATATTTATGTCAAATTTTAATTAGATAAGAGCACTTATGAACTGCATTACATCAGAAGAGTTGAGCTTCGTGGAACTCCATCACACGAAGTGAACTTAACTCATTACTCAACATAACTTAAAACACAACACCACTCAACACCACTCATCACCACTCATCACCACACAACCCAATACTCAATATCACAACAACAACAGATAATGGGAGAGAGTTATTAGACACAGAAGAAGAAGAAGAAGTTGGTTAGTTGGGAAAACACAGAGAATTATTTATACACATTATAAACACCATTGAGTGGAAGAAATGTTATAAATGTATGTCATTTATTTACATGCATCTTGACACCTTCTCACTCTTGTCACTGTCTTACTGTACACGTTCACTGACCCCAGGTCAAATGAGAACTTACATACAGCAGGAACAAGTTGATACAAGGCGTACACAGTGTGATAAACTCTGACAACCCCAAATTAACCCAACACTAGATTAGAGAAAAAAGAGGGGGAGGGGAACTAGTTCCTACTTCAGGAATTTAGATTTCTTCCGACCTACTTCTAGAATATTGTATTGGTAGGAATGTACATATATATGTGAATATTCATCAGTGATTCTTGGTGGCTACATACCAACAACCACCCAACACATCAGCAAACTAACCACCTAAATCAGACCTGGAAGAGGGAAGCCGAGAGAAAGAGATGAACCACAAGTGAGATGGAGGATGACTTGGCCATGAGCAAAGTATGGGGAGGCCTTCAGAGGAGCTATACGGGCAGACCTGAAGTGGATCCATCAGTCAATGGACCCTGGCTTACCAAATCTTCCAGTCACCAGGTTACCTTTCTAATTGGTACACACCACACCCAATTTCAGGAAACTGATATTTAATTGTTGAATCATGTTCACACTTAACATGTACAACATCAAAATGTTTACTATGTTTTCACACTTGTTGACCTCTCATGTATTGATGCTTGTTTATTAATGGCCTGTGACAATGGTCCAATGTGCAACTTTTCTAATATATCTTGTGTAAATCACAATAGAGATGTATGTACTGGCCAGAAGGCTCAGGCCCAGTCAATAAATGATTAACATGAATTGACCTTCTGTTAATTTATCAGTTCAAACCTATCTGTGAGTCACTATCTTCTTTGTACATCATGTTGTCGGAATCTAATGTGATTGATTATGTGTTTGATTGTTTAAAAATAAATCCACTCATAATGACTTACTAAAATGGGGGAGAGAAGACTCTAGATCTATCAGCTGCTCAATATCCATGTTTTCTTCATCTAAATCAGGCTGAGAAAATTCTCCAGACTTTCCTCAGATTTGATAAACAAAAAAAGGGGGCTCCAGAGCTGCAGAATCCTTGGAGAAGGGACAGAATCCCAGTTGGTAATCATTATTCTCACCAGGGCCATAATCTATATCTCCTAGACTACTTAATAGAACGAGGCCTGCAGATAACTCAAGGTTCATATTCTGGGGTTATTGAAGATAGAAGAGGATGGGGCTCTACTTCTTTTGTTAAGAAATGGGGCATGCACTACAGTGATCTCCCACTCCCTTCAAAAATATATGACATATTGTTGGCTATGTCATGTATGGTTCCCATAAATAAATTAAACAATTAAATAATACATTGTGTAATTAAAAAGTTACACAAAACAATCACAATATTTTTAGATTTTGAACATTGTCATTTTCTTATATTGATGGACAGCCACATGATATGAAGGACATTTACAGATAAATAAGAGTAGGTGACTGATCATTCCTCCTGAAGAAGGGGGCCATGTTCCAATAGGCGTACACTTCAGGAAGAGGTGCTCCGGGAGGAATATCAAGTATAAATCTACTATTCAAACACTACTTCTCTTCCAGAGAAGGTGTTCTTTTCCTAGAGGTCTGAACTTAACAGCATTTCATCAACCACCGGAAAATCTTATCCGTTGGGAAAACTCTGTCTAATTTCAGATTCTTTTCTTTACTAGGAATTAATTCTGGGTACTTCAGTGTTTGCTGCCTTTGGCTTTTCCAGCATTGACAGGCAGACATAAGATAGGGTGTTTTTAATATTGCACATGCTCTGTTGTATATTTGCAGATCAGGGACTGACAAGCGTACGCGGATCAGACTAACTGCAATTATATTTTTTAGGCAGAACAAAGCAATAAATTATAGGCATGGCGGAAACAGCAAAGTTTAGAGCCCAAATAACAGAAACAGGTAGGGAATGCGGGTTAGATGGCCCTGAGCTAGCTAACTATTTTTCAGATGCATTCGACAAAAGAGAAAGACTGCAAGCGGAATTGGCTCTCAAAGAAAAACAGCTTCAGGCTGAATTGGCTGAGAGGGAAAAACGACTTCAGGCAGAATTGGAGGAGAAAGAGAAACGATTTCAAGCAGAATTGGAGGAGAAAGAGAAACGACTACAGGCTGTAATGGAAGATAAGGAGAGAGAGCGTCAACACCAACTGGAGTTGAGGAGAATGGAGACTGAAGTGGAGATCCGGAGAATAGAGAAAGGGAGTGGTCCTACACCCTCAACCTCATCAGGATCGCCAGTGACAGAACCACCTCCTCACGTCTCTCACCTTAATTCAGGAGCTATGTCATTTCCTCTGGAACCCTTTAATGAACAGACTGACCATATCGAAGGATTTTTATCACGCTTCGAGGCAATGGCTGTCAGCTGTGGGCTTGAAGAAAGTAGATGGGCGACGAAGTTAGCGCAGGCCTTAAGATCCACCGCGTATGATGTGTTCTCGCGCCTCACTAGAGAGGAACAACAGAACTACACAACCCTTAAGACGGCACTCTTGAGCCGCTTCGAAGTGGACGCCGAATCTTATAAACTCAGGTTCAAAACCGCAAGGAAGGAACCGGGTGAGAGTTACGCGCAACTAGTTGAAAGACTGAAGTCATACATACAAAGATGGGCTTGCTTGGGAGGATTTGAGGAAAGTTTTGAAGGACTCCGTGAAATGATCATCATTGATCAGATCAAGGGGAAAATGCAGAACGAAATGAAGGCATTCTTAAACCAAAACGGGGCGGACCGCCTAGAAACTATAATCATCCTGGCAGAGAGATTTGAAAAAATCTCAGAAGGAGATGGGAGGAAAGGGACGTTCGAACAACACCCCCTCTCAAAACAAAACTCCACAGCCAAAAGAGGGTGAAAACACTGTAGCTACCAAGAAAAAGGGGAAATCCCAGAAAAACACTCAAAACACAGCCCAAACAGCGCTGAAGGAGGACAAACCATTCTGTACCCATTGCAAAATTAGAGGTCACACATTTCAGAATTGCAGTAAGAAGCCACCTCCACACACAGCGGCCTGTTTGGCCAACCGAAAAGAGAAAAAAGTGAGCACTGGTGAACCGTCCAAACAGACACCTCATCAAGACACATCATCTCGTATTCCGGTTGTAGAATCCATCTTGCTAAATGGATTCAAGACTACCTGTTTATATGATACTGGATTATCGTATGACTGTGTTGTCTCATCATCCTTAGTTCACCCTGAACAGGTGACAGAGGAAATAGTGGAATTACAGGGACCACTGAAGAGTTCAACAAATATGTCTCTTCCAGTGGCAAAAGTGAACATAGCCTCGCGGTATGTCACTGGGACAATCAAGGCAGCAGTCTTGGACGATCCGATGTATCCCGTAATCCTCGGCCGTAGATTTATCGTTCTAGGAGAACCTGTTCAACCTGTGGCGATGGCGACCATGACCACTCGATCCCAGGCAACAAAAACTCCAGAAACAACTACGCCAATCCCTCGAACGGAGGAACTGAAGAGGGCACAAGAAGCCGACAGCACATTGGAACCCTGCTTCAGAAAACTGCCAAAATCACATTTACCTCTACGTAAAGGTGATCTGTTCATGAAGTCAGCACTTCTTTACAGAAAAGCAGGACGAGCTGGACAAGAGTTTAATCAACTTGTTGTACCAACTCAATACAGGACTCAGATCTTAGAGATGGGTCATAGTCTACCATTCAGTGGGCACATGGGTATCAACGCTACTACACAGCGGATTACCACTCACTACTTTTGGCCAGGGATGAATTCAGACATACAACGGTTTGTAAAATCATGCCCACAGTGTCAGAAAGTATCACCAAAACACCGGACACCACGGCAATGTTGGGTGAATCGCCAATCACTGGAATTCCATTTGAGAAAGTGGCTGTAGACATAATCGGACCTCTCTCAGCAACGAAGAGGCGAAACCGATTCATATTAACGCTTGTGGACACAACAACCATGTGGGCCGAAGCAGTTCCTATGCCCAGCTGTGACTCCAAACACGTCGCTGATGCATTATTAGGAATATTCAAACGTCTAGGATTCCCACAAAGGATCTTGACGGACAACGGTTCACAGTTTCGTGATAAGCTCATGGAAGAGACCTTCAGACATTTTCATGCACGCCATATCTTCAGTTCACCATATCACCCTCAGTCAAATGGACTTGTGGAAAGGTGGAACGGGACATTGATTAGTATCCTGCGCAAAATTGCCCAGGAGAAGACACAGGAATGGGACTTGTATTTACCCGCAGCTTTATTCGCTTACAGGGAGGTACCCCATCACTCAACAGGTTTTGCTCCAGCCACATTGTTGTTTGGACGACCGATCAAGGGACCACTGGAGGCGTTACTTCTAACGTGGACTGATAATACTACAGATGATACAGTCGTGACTGCATCTACATATGTTGCCGAGTTGAAAAATCGTTTACAACACAGTTGGAAACAAGCTAAGGTCAATCTACGTCAAGCCAGACGAAGAATTGCCCGTAACTTCAACCGCAAGGCAAAGGATAGAGAGTTAGAGGTAGGAGAGAAGGTGATGTTGCTGCTTCCAACCAGTCAGAATAAGCTGCAAATCGGATGGAGAGGACCTTATGTAGTGACGGAGAAGATCTCACGTACCAACTACAGAATTTCAGTCAAAGGAAAGATGAAAGTATTTCACATAAACCTCTTGAAGAAGTTTCATGAAAGACCCTCAACCACCGAACCAGCACATCTGATGGCCATGAGTGTGGCTACTGAAGTCGAAGAAGGATCAACAATGGGAGTCGAGTGCCAACTGCAAGCCAAAGAGACCTTTAAGGATGTGGAAATTAATCCCAACTTAACAAAGGATCAGCAAAAGCAGATTAGGGAACTTATGGCAAAATATGCAGAAGTACTTACTGATAAGCCAGGAAGAACTGATTTGGAGGAATTTGACATGAAGTTAAATGACACAGTGCCTGTGCGAGTCAAGACTTACCCAGTTCCTTATGCAAAGCAAAAGACTTTAGAGGAAGAAATACAACAGCTGCTCACCGCAGGAATAATCTCACCATCTGAATCACCTTACAGTGCTAGCGTCGTCTTTTTGAGAAAGCCAAGCGGAGAACATAGATTGTGCATCGATTATCGACAGCTCAATGCTATTACTTAATTCCAAGCAGAACCTCTGTCTGATCAGAATAAACTCTTCACAGCACTCAACCGAGCTAAGTACTTTACTAGGATTGATCTCAGTAAGGGATATTATCAGATTCCTGTAAAACCGGAAGTTAGACCATGGTTAGCTTTCAGCACGCCTGGAGGACACTATGAGTTCAACGTTCTTCCATTCGGATTAAGTAATGCTCCCAGCGTCTTTACACGTATGATGAGAAAATTACTTGACCCACTACAGCATCCAGACATCAGTCACTTCATGGATGTCATCCTGATCGCCACTGAAACATTTGAAGAGCATGTAGAAACCCTGCATCTTTTGTTCAGGCGCCTCAGAGAAACTGGATTGACGGCTAGACCAAAGAAGTGTCAGATAGGATTCCAAGAATTGGACTTTCTAGGTCATAAGATATCTCATGGACTGATAACTCCACAAGAGGGAAATGTGGACAAACTCCAGAGAGCACCTCGTCCAAAAACAAAGAAGGATGTAAGATCATTTGTATCCTTATGTGGATTCTATCAAAAATACATCAAGGACTTCAATACTCTGTCAGCACCTTTAACGGATCTTACCAAAAAGGGGAAACCAGAGAAAGTCACTTGGTCAGCTGACTGTGAGAGAGCTTTCACAGCACTAAAGCAGGCATTAACTGCTCATCCAGTCTTACATCTACCAGACCTCGACCAACCATTCGTGCTGCGCACCGATGCCAGTAACATAGGAATTGGGGCAACGCTGTTGCAGAGATAGGGAGATGTACCATCAGAGCTATTCCGTGTAGCCTATGCTAGCAGGAAATTGAATGCAGCAGAGAGAAATTACAGTACTATCGAGAGAGAATGTCTTGCGCTCGTATGGAGTGTACAGAAATTTCAGGCATACCTATATGGCAAACACTTCACAGTGCAATGTGACCATCAACCACTCATGTTTCTCGCAGCATCTAAGACTCTGAATGCCCGACTTATGAATTCTTCAACCGTACTCGTTCCAGGTTGAGTATGTTCCTGGGAAAATGAATGTGGGAGCGGACTTCCTGAGTCGACTCCCAGTGCCTGATGAACCAGGTCAATCAGATGCAGAAGAGAATACAAGGAAGGAAAAATGGGAACAGCTTGATAACTGAAAATGTTGGAAACATAGTTCCATACCGTAGAACAATCTGGGGTATAACGCTAACCACCATTATTCATTTACCAAATACCGCAAGCCAAGAAGAGGAAATAATGAAACAAATGACTTCACAACCGCAAACTGAAACTAGGACTTAAAACTTAACATCGAAACTGGAACTGCATAAGTGATAGATGACGTGGATTCTTAGAAAGAATTCATCAGACAAAGCTCGGAAGACCATTGGACGAAATATACATGTGACCCCGCTTTCGCGCCAACGCAGGATTAGCATATGTTAATATTTCATCAGAATATGGTAAGCCCGCACTTTTTCCTGCAACCAGCCTGATAAACAGACGTGAGAAGCTAGTGTGACCAAATTTTCAAACATGGGATTGCGGAGTGTCTAGATCCGAGGTAAGCTTGTAATTCCCGAGATTAGACTAAGAACCCGGTGTATCTGGTGTCCAGAAATGGTATTCAATGTTTGTAATGTCAATTGAAATGTATTATTATTAATTAAAACCTCTGAAATGTAAAAATGCTCGACTGTAGATTCTGACGACGCAGAGCCGTTCCCGGGCAAACTGACACTCTAATATTCTCTTCGATGAAACTGCAATCTCTGATATTCTTAAAGATAATTATTAACTTTAAGAAGTGCATTATACTACTCCATTCTATTCTGAACAACTGTACGAAGTGATTATTCTAGAGAAATCTTGTGCATTTCACCAGAAACACTGATAAAAGATGCTATCACTACCTACAGCTAAAATGATAGTTCGTGTACTAGAATAAGTGCCTTGTTTTAAAACAGACTTATCTATGTCTATTTTCAATTTAGAAAGTTGAGAGAGAAATCCAATCTTTTCTTTCTGCTTCATCTATTGAATGGATAGGGTTTGAAGGATACATATTTATATTTATGTCAAATTTTAATTAGATAAGAGCACTTATGAACTGCATTACATCAGAAGAGTTGAGCTTCGTGGAACTCCATCACTCGAAGTGAACTTAACTCATTACTCAACATAACTTAAAACACAACACCACTCAACACCACTCATCACCACACAACCCAACACTCAACATCACAACAACAACAGATAATGGGAGAGAGTTATTAGACACAGAAGAAGAAGAAGTTGGTTAGTTGGGAAAACACAGAGAATTATTTATACACATTATAAACACCATTGAGTGGAAGAAATGTTATAAATGTATGTCATTTATTTACATGCATCTTGACACCTTCTCACTCTTGTCACTGTCTTACTGTACACGTTCACTGACCCCAGGTCAAATGAGAACTTACATACAGCAGGAACAAGTTGATACAAGGCGTACACAGTGTGATAAACTCTGACCACCCCAAATTAACCCAACACTAGATTAGAGAAAAAAGAGGGGGAGGGGAACTAGTTCCTACTTCAGGAATTTAGATTTCTTCCGACCTACTTCTAGAATATTGTATTGGTAGGAATGTACATATATATGTGAATATTCATCAGTGATTCTTGGTGGCTACATACCAACAACCACCCAACACATCAGCAAACTAACCACCTAAATCAGACCTGAAAGAGGGAAGCCGAGAGAAAGAGATGAACCACAAGTGAGATGGAAGATGACTTGGCCATGAGCAAAGTATGGGGAGGCCTTCAGAGGAGCTATACGGGCAGACCTGAAGTGGATCCATCAGTCAATGGACCCTGGCTTACCAAATCTTCCAGTCACCAGGTTACCTTTCTAATTGGTACACACCACACCCAATTTCAGGAAACTGATATTTAATTGTTGAATCATTTTCACACTTAACATGTACAACATCAAAATGTTTACTATGTTTTCACACTTGTTGACCTCTCATGTATTGATGCTTGTTTATTAATGGCCTGTGACAATGGTCCAATGTGCAACTTTTCTAATATATCTTGTGTAAATCACAATAGAGATGTATGTACTGGCCAGAAGGCTCAGGCCCAGTCAATAAATGATTAACATGAATTGACCTTCTGTTAATTTATCAGTTCAAACCTATCTGTGAGTCACCAGCTTCTTTGTACATCATGTTGTCAGAATCTAATGTGATTGATTATGTGTTTGATTGTTTAAAAATAAATCCACTCATAATGACTTACTAAAATGGGGGAGAGAAGACTCTAGATCTATCAGCTGCTCAATATCCATGTTTTCTTCATCTAAATCAGGCTGAGAAAATTCTCCAGACTTTCCTCAGATTTGATAAACAAAAAAAGGGGGCTCCAGAGCTACAGAATCCTTGGAGAAGGGGCAGAATCCCAGTTGGTAATCATTATTCTCACCAGGGCCATAATCTATATCTCCTAGACTACTTAATAGAACGAGGCCTGCAGATAACTCAAGGTTCATATTCTGGGGTTATTGAAGATAGAAGAGGATGGGGCTCTACTTCTTTTGTTAGAAATGGGGCATGCACTACAGTGATCTCCCACTCCCTTCAAAAATATATGACAACCAGGGAGACCGGCAGTGGCAAACTACTAAACGTAAACTTGCCAGGAAATCACCCCCTCCCCCCCCCCCCCCCCCCCCAAAAAAAAAAAAAAAAAAAAACCAAAAAGATGGGATTTACTGCTAAGTCATGTCAAGGATATACGATTAACTAACTTAGTAGATTTCTCGAGCTAGAAGCACGGATCCCGTTATGGATCGAACCCTTGACGACGGGACCGGCAAGCGAACCTCTAGCCACTACGCTACCACGGCTCCCAAAGCGGGAATCTGCTGTGGGTTTGTCACATTTTAGGACCATCACATTTTGTTGAGGCCTGTGTGTAGCTCCGAGGTGAAACATAAGCAGCGGGAGAGTGCCCGTTTATGGGCTTCATATATTGGGACTACCATGGACTCTGTTATTCCATCTGTCAATCATTTACATGGTCGGCCTCCTTTTCTGGTTGCATTTGGTATGTATATCACTGTTTATTGTGGTATACTGTTAGTTGGTAGTGGGGTGTAAGAATTAATACAATAAATGTTTTAATACAACGAATTAAAGTAACTGCTGCTCGTATAGACGTACTTATTCCATTGGCGGCTATCTATACCACTTTCTATGAGAATTTACACGGGTAGTCCCTCACCAATTGACTCTGAATTGCAAAAACAGGAACAGAAGAGCCTGTCTCACAAAAATAAAGATGTGCTCAGAGAGCTCTTCCAAAGATGATACTGAAACTACTTAGGAATACCCGAATGAAGAAAAACGATACTCTCTCCTACAAAGACAGTTGCGTTATGAGAAATTTCCCAAATCTTACGCAGAAAGGCTCATCAGGATTAGCCGGTGAAAGAAAGGATATCCTGCCCCAATAAATAACAAAATATGTGCACTGATGGATCTTTCAAAGATGACACTGAAAGACTCATATTAATAATTACTCATATCATAATAATCGACGGAAGAAAGATGATCATGTCACTCAACAAGAAAGAAGTGCCAAGAGAGTTTTTACAAAGATGATAGCGAAAGCTCATTAGGAATAATTGAAGAAAGACCGAAGATCATGTCCCACAATAGGAAAGACATGTTCTGAGAGCATTTTCCAAACCTCATCATCATCATGTCATTGGCACCTTGCCGTCTTGACATACGGTAGTTACATTGTGCTTCAAACAGGCTATCCAAACCTGACACTGCCAGTAATCGCAGGCGCAGTACCAAGAAAGAAAGAAAGAAAGAAAGAAAGAAAGAAAGAAAGAAAGAAAGAAAGAAAGAAAGAAAGAAAGAAAGAAAGAAAGAAAGAAAGAAAGAAAAGGTCGTGTACGACAAAAAGAAAGATGTGCCTAGAGAGCTCTTCCAGTTAAGAATCTGTGAGGCTCATTAAGATTAACCGGAAGAAGAAAGAAGATCATGTCTCACAAAAGGAAATATTTGTCCAGAGAGCACTTTCAAACCTCCAACCTGGCGCTAAATGACGTCGAAGAGGGAGCATAAAGAATTTAAAGAAAAAATTTTATGCCTCATTAAAAGAAAGGTGTGTCCTGTAAATAAATCAAAACCCTACTCTGATACAACAGAGTAAGAGGAATGTTAGTTTAAGTTAAAAGTTAGTTGCATATCCTTTACAGGGCGTCGAAGTCAACCTCATCATTTTTTTGTTGGCTGTTTGTAATTTCTTGGCAAGTTTTCATTCAGTAGTTTGCCATTACTTTCTGAACGACCGGCACTCATATCATGTTATAAAAACCAACACATTGCGTCCATAACTCCTAAGCCACAGAGCCGGCTAAGAGGAATGTAGCTGAGACACAATAAGTCGTGTCTGTGGTCGGAACAAGGGTCTCAAATCTCTCCTTGTAAGATTGTGCTAGTTGCCATCGTGATCAGTCAAGTCCACGAATATGTACCATTCCTCCAGAGTACCCCAAAGTCCACTTCTTTAACCATGAGAAACATCAATGGGACTTAAGAACGATGTCTTTTCTTCCCTGCAGAATCGAAGTCAGGGACATTGCCAAGAACTTGTTTGAAAAAGATGTTGCCAATGAGAAGTCCATTCCCTGGGCCCGCCACCAGATCGTTGTCACCAAACGTAAAGAAGAGGAGGCTTCCAGCAGTTCCATCTACGCCAACCTCGACAGCCAGGATCCCGCCACGGACTTTAGTAAATACTATGAAGACAATGAGAATATTGTAGATACGGTAATGTGTTCATTCATTCATTCATTCATTCATTCATTCATTCATCTTGCATTATTCATTCATTCATTCACCATTATTTATTAATACATTTGTTCGTTCATTCATTGATTATTCATTCATTCAATCATTATTCATCCATGCATAATTAATTAATTAATTAATTAATTTGATTAATTAATTTGATTAATTAATTAATTAATTAATTAATCATGCATTATTCATGCGTGCATTCATTCATTCATTCAATCATTTGTTGACAGCAGCTGCTGGTCCGAAGTATGGAGGCAACTTTTAGTTCACCCACTTCAACTCACTCTTGTGGACACAAGAAGCTCCGACAGGCGGAGAGTTAGAGCATTGCTTTGCTGATCCGGCAGCTTCTGCAGCTTGTCTTGTTCCAGATGTAGGGGTGTTACCTTTCCTCTGGAGTGAACTAGGCGGGCCGAGAGAGGGATCATGCTGCTTGGGCAACACATGATCTCTATATTTTAGCCCAGGCTTTGTGCTATGGAGAGACCACGTGTTCACATGCACCCACTGTGAACGGACATTTACAGCGCAAATTGGCCTTATCAGTCACACTCGCTACCGCCATAGTTAAAAGTTATTATGCCTTTTTAAAGCACAAACTATCGTCTGTCAAGACGGCAAGGTGCCAATGGCAATGGATGTGGACATAAGTGTTCAGGCGCCGTTCAACTGTCAGTCTGACGTGTTATAATTGATGTTGCTATGCTGTTTCTTTTCTGTATCTGCTTTCGGAAATAGAGTTGAAAGTTTCGCTTCCTACTTTCTGTGGTTTTCTGGCTTGGTTTTGTTTTCTTCTTTGTTGCTGCTTGTCATATTTGGTCAGGTTCGGACGCTTCTAACGGCTAGTGTTGACACGTTCCCGCCTTGTCTCATGGTGTTCTTCTTTCCGGGAGTGATTCATCGATGGTCGACCCAATCGTGACTCCATCCGTATCTCGTGTATCTTCGAGGTCTGTCTATTCATTCAAACCGTGTGTCTTCTTGGTGGTGAGTAGTTTCTTCTCCTCCTGGTTACAGTTGTTTCTTGGTCACTTTTATTTTAACTTTCTGTTTCGTTTTCCTTTTCATTTGGTTCGCCTTCTGTCTGGGTCTTGATTTGTGCATCGCCTGTTTGGGCTGCTTCATTCTTGGTCTGTTTCTTGAAGAGTCCTTTTAGTTTTATCGATTGCTTATTTATCTACTCTGGGGTATGTTGCCTTTCCTTTTTTTATACTGGAGCCGCTGTGACACAGTGATTAGTGCGCTTGCCTGCCAAGACAGTGGTTCGGATTCAATCCTCAGCAGAGACATAATTATATTTTCCGACCAGTACTTTTCTGGGGACGACCCAGAATAATACAAATTGGCACACAGGTAGCCCCATAGCAGATAGTATTGTCGGGAAGGGAAGTGTACTGTTAGGCCTTAATATATACTATATCAGAACATATGGGGTGGGGAGGCCAGTTCCATTTCTCTTCACATTTTCGCCAACCCCCCGAAAATTCTCAAATAATTCTAAAAATTGGCTGATATCCATGTTCATGTGGCTGGGTCGATCCTAGAGCAAAAACCTGGATCACTGTTTACAGGTGTAAAAAGGTCAGCGGTTCGACTTCATAGCACCGAGTTTTATCCCACATGGCTCGGTATAATTTCTGCAGAGTGCCTTAACGAAAGCGTCACAGAAAGCACGAATTCCATAGCTCCAGCGACGACCAGCGGGAGTCTTTGAAAATATTGCACTCATGAATCAAACCCACGACCTTCGGAGCACAGTTCAGGCGGCGTAACCGCTTCGCCACAGAAACTCTTATACTACGTAAAGTAACATTCCCTAGTAAATCATAGCCAGTGAATAAGGGCTGGGGTTGTTAGCAACGTCGTGTTAAGGACAATCAACTGGCTATCTAAACATAACCTTACACAAATGATACTGAAGATTGACATACTGACCTCTGAGTTTGAGAAGTAAGACTTCTCCTTCTTCTGTCAACTTCTTGTTTGCTTGGTGAAGTGGCCAATCTGTCCCACTCGCGCTATAAAAGTCGGGGGGTTCGTTGCCGGACTGAGTTTTTCACATTTAAGTGCAGTTTCTCGGAGACTCCTATAAGTCATCGCTGGGGCTATGGAGTTCTTGCTTTGTGTTATGCTCGTTTTAACGAACAGTATAAAATAACACATAGGAATGCAGCTTTGCGTTATGCTCGTTTTAACGAACAGTATAAACTAACACATAGGAATGCAGCTTTGCAGAACAGAAGTACGAAAAACACTGACACCTGCGGCGATTAGCCTTCATCAGCATCAACTACATATACACAACACAACATATAAAATCACGGGAAGACAATACAGTGATTACACTGAGGCATAAAAACGGGATGAGGAAAATGAAAAGAAGAAAAAAAAATGAGAACAAGGAAGAGTAAATTAAAACCTGAAAAAAAATGTGCTTCTTACCTCAGAATATCAGACTGAGATTTTTTTTGTGTGAAGACAGCCGCAACCACATGGGGTAATGAAGTCGTTCTTCTGGCCTCTAGCCTTAAACATGTCTTAGGAGATTCTATGCCGAACAAACAGTAGGTATGGACCAAACAAAAATGGATGGCGGAAAATGGGAAGTAGGGGTGTATCACAGTTATGACTTAAAGGTTGTTAATATGGTAGCAGACATGTTGTATTATAACGTAATGACAACATTTCGGTGATTTATAAGCCTGATGGCAGATACGCGAAGTTGCTTAAGAATATTAATCATCCAATGACACTTAATCAGTTAACCTTAAATGAGTGTTTCAACTTCAAGCGCAGTTTTTTTTTTTTTTTTGGCTGTCCAGAACATTAACCTTTCCCGTTGAATTTGAAATTAGTACTTATGGATTTTGTTACTAGCACCTCCAATGGCAAACTGTTCAACGTACAAATTGCCCAGTAAATCACAAACAGCCAAACAATTTTGTGGTTAATTGCAACGTCTTGTTAAGGACATGCAGCTAATATTTAACCCTCTTTATAGGATAATAGATTTTACGTTCCCTAGTTTTTGTGTTGATCGGATTACCTTCAGATCTCAAGTACACTTGTTTTGTTTGTCTGTGTTTGTTGTTTTTTCTTCTTCGTTGATACAAACGTTGTCGAGGAGTTCGTCTGTAACTACCTGTGCGTGTTTCTATCATCGAGCTTTCTAGCCATATGGTGTGCTTTCATGTGGTCTAAATAGATAAGTATAATACAGGGTGTTTGTAAAGTCTCACTAAACCTTGTATGTAGAACAATTCTGAAAAAAGGAAATACATTACGTCATCAAAAAATGTGCTCCACAATCCACCGTGAAGCAATATGCTGCGAGTGGCTGTCATCTGCTGGAGTAATTCTTTTAACTCCAAACAGAATAATGTTATCAAAGGGAGAAAGAATTTGTTTGGTGGAACAATTGTTTCGAAATAGCGGTCGATACACACAGATGGTTGTTCAAAGATTTATAGCAAGATTTCCTGATAAACAACCTCCTTATCGCATAACGGTTTGAAATTTGTTGAATAAGTTATAATGAATACTTCATTGGTACTTTCCAGCTTCTGTAGAACAGTGTTAGATCATAGTAATGACTATTGTAAGTAATTTAATGCATTTTTAGCACATTGTATTATGACAACATGTACTTCATTAAAAAAAATGTTTTACATGCAAAGGGCAGTGAGACTTTACAAACACTCTATACAAATAACTAACAGTACATGAGACAGAGGGCTGTAGACAGACATGATTACCAGTGCCACACGGCATGCACAATAATAATAAAATAATAATAATAATAATAATAATAATAATAATAATAATAATAATAATAATAATAATAATAAGAAGAAGAATAAGAAGAAGAAGAAGAAGAAGAAGAAGAAGATAAATTGTTTACGAAGAAAAATGTATTCACGTGATATTTTGTCAGAGACATATGGCAACCCTCTATATTGCCCAAACCTGCTTTTTTCAATACCTTTCTTACACTTTGACTGAGGTGATCTTTATATCCTGCAGGACGTGGTCGCTTGGGTCACCGCCGGAGCACACCACATCCTGCGTTCAGAGGATATTCCCAACGCAGCCACCATCGGCAACCACATGAGCGTCTTCCTAGCCCCACACAACTACCACCAGGAGAGTCCGTCAGTCTCACTGCGTGATGCCATCTACATAGAATACAAGGATCCCAAAGATCCATCCAAGGGGGTCCGCGTTAACAGGTAATTGTGTGTGTCTGTGTGTGTGTCTTACACACGTTACTCTGTGTCATATTGTATGACTGGGAAGGTTATTCATACAGGATAGTGACATGAAATATACAGATGGAGATGGCATTGACATCCAGTATGGCAGAGTCATCCATCATGGAGACGGACTTGGCAGAGTCAACCATCATGGAGACGGACTTGGCAGAGTCATCCACCATGGAGACGGACTTGGCACAGTCATCCATCATGGAGACGGACTTGGCAGGGTCAACCATCATGGAGACGGACTTGGCAGAGTCATCCATCAGGGAGACAGACTTGGCAGAGTCATCCATCATGGAGACCAAGGATGTAACGCATACACACTACTGGAGTGTCTCTGGTGCATCCCAGAATGACCCGCATAGCTTCATTCTGTATGCGCTCTAATTTCACCAGCTGACTCTTTGAGACAGTGAGCAGTCCTAGTCCATCTCCTCCTCACTCTCTCTTCGCTAGCCGCTGAAAGATGTGTCAAGCGCAGAGCACGTGCTCCGTAGCTCCGGCGAGGTCTGCCTACTGTTCTTGGTAGGCACAAGGTGATGCAAGCGAAGGCATACCTCAGAGTAGCTGAAGACACAGATCACCCGTTGCATGAGGCGCTGGACGTAGTTAAGGGTCAGAGACTGATAAGAGGGAAATCATGGATGGCTCAGGCGGAGGATACGATCAGACAGGTGTGCCCCTTGGAGAACATTAGGCGAGAAGAGGAGTGGGTCAGAGTGCAGTCAGACTTGTGCAGAGTTATAATCACATTGAGCCGAGAGTGCAGGGAGTGGCCAGCAGGGGCCACGGAGGTGGAAATTCAGCAACTAATTCAGGAAAATTCTCGCCCTGGTGATGTGATTATCTACATGGATGGGTCGGTGTTGAGAGGTAGGAGAAGTGCTTGGGGGTTCTAGGCAAAAACTAAGGGTCGGCGTTTGGTGCAGGAGAGCCTGGCGTATGATGGCACTACATCTAGCTTAAGAATGGAGGTGGAGGCGGTCAGTGCAGCTTTCCGCTGGATAGAAAACACGATACATACACATATTGTGGTTGTAACTGACTCAGAAAGCATGCTGAGAAGGGTGAGAACAGGCAAGCTTCGTGCAGAGTGGCTTGCTTCGCTTCGGAGGTCACGGGTAGCAAGCATCACCTGGATCTTTTCTCCTGGGCATGCCGGTGTGCTGGGGAATGAACAGCGGACAGATTGGCTGGCTCGGCAGAACTTGGTGGAGTATTGATGCATGACAGGGCAGATGTGGTTGCGGCCTTGTGGGAGCACGTGTACACCTCGGAGGAGCAAATGGATCACCATAGTCTGGTTAGAATGAGGCAGCGAGGAGTGACGAGGGGATCTGGCCGACGCTCGACGCTCAGAGGAAAGGCGAAACGGACATATAATCAGATTGCTACTGGAACTATTAGCGTTGGAACTCTTCGCTGGTTGCTGAGGATGGGGACGGAGCGCTTATAGGAATGTCCCGAGTGCTGTGATGTCGGTTCCTAGATCAATCAATCAATCAATCAATCAATCCATCATGGAGACGGACTTGGCAGAGTCAACCATCATGGAGACGGACTTGGCAGGGTCAGCCATCATGGAGACGGACTTGGCAGAGTCATCCATCATGGAGACGGACTTGGCACAGTCATCCATCATGGAGACGGACTTGGCATAGTCATCCATCATGTAGACGGACTTGGCAGAGTCATCCATCATGGAGACGGACTTGGCAGAGTCATCCATCATGGAGACGGACTTGGCAGAGTTATCCATCATGGAGGCGGACTTGGCACAGTCATCCATCAGGATGACGGACATGGCGGTGTCATCCAATATAGATATGACAGTAACATCCAAGAATTTTAAAAGCTTTTTCCGGACTTACTAAAACTATTCTAGACAAACCAAAGAGGAAAACCGAGCGACCGTCATGACCGACTAAAGCCAAGTGGCATAAAAGTAGATGCGTCTGTAACCAACTTGTCTACTGAAACTATAAATTTAGATTTTCGAAAACTTCTGAGTGCCGGAGCATATACGGGCATGGTTTGTTGGGCGACACGTTTCTGATTCGAGGAAATTAAGCTCATAGAAATCTCTGTAGAAATCAACCAAAAGGATAGATATCTTAGTGATAAAACACAGACCGCAGGCAAATCAAATGCAACCGCCTGAATTGAGACTCCTGCTCTCCGCAGAGCAAGGGAACAGCGCACCAAACGACAGGGCACTGTCCCAGGAGGACGACCAAGCTTGACCTCGAATTATCTGCATGTCGCATTGAGGTCTTTTCCGGGCAGGATCAAGTCGTTAGCCAACAGAATTCCCTGGAGTCTTCCTGACACAACACTTGCCCCATACCACAGAGCTATGTCGGCCATTCGTGTTGGGAAGTAAGTCACGAAGCTTATATTGTTACTAGTCTTCTCTGCTAGGTAAATATGCTAGGTAAAGGCTCCTTGGGATAGGAGCCTGTCCTACTACTCGGTGCGTCTACCGGGTGGCTGATGGTGGAGTGGCCTCTAGATATTTTGTTTAAGGGTTAGCTGTGAATATGTTGAATAAGCAGCCGTAGAACAACACAGGCGGCGGATACTGAGCGGAGGCGAGTTAGTTGGTGGGTTATCACTATAAAATACCACACAATTCTTGACGTGACCATCGGCAGGGCCTGTTTCTTTAGACAAAGTACTAGTGGAGTCAACTATACACAAACCGGCGGAAGCCAAGTGGAAACCACTGCTGTATTTTCCCAAAATAATCAAGATATTGTCTACAGCAACTGAACATTGACGGCGAAAATATGCGAATAATAAAGAATATATATTGGAAGCAAACAGCAGCTATAAGATTCAACAATCTTGTAGGAACATTTCAGTGAATAAGGAAAGAATAGCGCCAGACAAGGTTGTGTACTGTATCCTGATCTGTTCTCATTGTACAGTGAATATATAATGAGATATACAGAAAATATGCCAGGGATCCTGGTTGGTGGACATAATATAAATAACTTACGTTATGCTGATGACGCCGTCTTGATAGCAACAAGTCAGAACGACCTACAGGGAATGATAGATACAGTAGTTGTAGAAATTGGGGGAAAAAATGGACCTTAGTTTAAATAATAAAAAGACAGAAGTCATTTTGATATTTTTTTTAAAAAACAGATTGTGCCTACATGTGCAGTTAAAGTAAAGGGTGTTATTTTGGGGAAAGTACAGAAATTTAGATATCTAGGCACATGGATAACATCTGACGGAAGATGCATCACTGAGATAAAGAACAGAATAGAACAAGCAAAAGCTGCATTCTATCAAACGAAGAACGTTTTGTGCAATAGGTCACTGTCCTTGAAAATTAGATTAAGAGTGCTTGTATGTTGCATCGAACCAGTTTTAACGTACGGCTGTAAATCCTGGACAATCAGTAAACAGACGAAAAAATCCATAGAAGCCTCGGAGATGTGGTTTATACAGAAGAATGATGAAAATTAATTGGAAAGCCAAAATGAGCAATAAGACGTTTTAAGGGAAGCTGAGTCGCAAAGACAACTTTTCACACATATCAGAAAGAGGCAGTCATCGTTTTTTGGCCACGTTACGAGAAGACAAAAACTGGAACATTTTGTGACAACCGGAAAGATTTCCGTAAAGAGAGATAGAGGAAGACAGCGTGAGAAGATTCTTGGCAGTCTTGTGTCATGGCACGGAAGGGAGCCAAACACGAATTGATCCATGACGTCGGAGATGGTAATTTGCGAAGAGGCGTGATCGCCCACGCAAGCCGGCAAGGCACTGGATGATGATGAATTATCACATTCATATTGAACACAGGTGGGCAGTTGGAGCATTACTTTGCTGATCCGGCAGCTCCTGCAGCTTGTCTTGTTCCAGATGTATTGGTGTTACCTTTCCACTGGAGTAAGCTAGACAGGCCTAGACAGAGATCATGCTGCATGGACACAACATGGTCTCTACATCTGAGCCCAGGCTTTTGGCTATGAAGAGTTTATTTTGTCTTTTTTGTGTGTGAAGCGCAATAACTACGGCCTGTCAAGACGGCAAGGTGCCAATGTTGAGCACCTTACCCCTGAAGTTCTAACTGGTCTATGCAAATATGAGTCTGGTACCATGTACCAAATACGCATTAAAGCGTGTAAAATTGTAAAATACATGGCATCCCGTTTAGACCAAGGTTTAATTCTCTAGAAATATGATGTTAGTTAACCAGCGCTTTCCCCCGCCATCTTTCTGTCCATATAAACCAGGGGTAATTAATTAGTTTAGTCATGATTGATTGATTGATTGATTTAGGAACCGACATCACAGCATTCGGGGCATTCCCATAAGCGCTCCTCCCCCATCCTCAGCAGCCAGCGAAGAGTTCCAACACCAATACTACCAGTAGCAATCTGATTATATGTCCGTCTCGCCTTTCCTCTGAGCGTTGAGTGTCGGCCAGATCCCCTCCTCATCACTCCTCGCTGTCTCTTTCTTGCCAGACTATGGTGATCCATTTGCTCCTCCAAGGTGTTTGTTTAGTCATTTGCAATCAGAATGAAAATGACGATTTGGAAGCATATCACTTTCCGTTAATTTGGATAGTATCGACGGCCGTTCAGAAAGCGGTAGCAAACTTCTGAAAGTAAAATTGTCTAGTAAATTAAAAACAGCTAATAAATGCTGGAGTTGAATGCAACGATCTGCCAAAATGACATACTACTAACTTAAAAAAAAAACAGTAGATCCAGCTGGATTGATCATTAGGGGTTAAGCTGACAATGGCATGAAAACAGTCAGACAAGGACTGGGTGTCTGCACTCATTCGCTACGGTACGGAAAGCCAGGCCTCCTATTTCTTCGTTCAGTCAGGTCAAAATTGTGGTTGTCCCAACACTGCTCAGCAGGTTCCTTCTGCAGGACCTTTCCATTCCCTAAATAGAAGATCCAGTTTGAGAACATTAAGACAACTGAAGTCTAAATACAAGATCTGGTTTGAGAACACGACGATGACCAAGATCTAAATATAAGATCCAGTTTGAGAACACTCAGACAACCGAAGTCTAAATACAAGATCCTGTTTGAAAAAACTCAGACAACCGAGGTCTAAATACAAGATCCAGTTTGAGAACACTCAGACAACTGAAGTCTAAATACAAGATCTTCTTTGAGAACACTCATACAACCGAGGTCTAAATACAAGATCCAGTTTGAGAAAACTGATACAACCGAGGTCTAAATACAAGATCCAGTTTGAGAACACTCAGACAACTGAGGTCTAAATGCAAGATCCAGTTTGAGAACACTAAGACAATCGAGGTCTAAATACAAGATCCAGTTTGAGAACACTCAGACAACCGATCTTGCTTTTCCTTGCGATCTTGTCTTAACATATACATCACAGGTAATTACCGGGTATTTGTAAAGTCTCACTACACT
This sequence comes from Cepaea nemoralis, assembly GCA_014155875.1. Lineage (NCBI taxonomy): Eukaryota > Metazoa > Mollusca > Gastropoda > Stylommatophora > Helicidae > Cepaea > Cepaea nemoralis. Next base: position 213,150 of record JACEFZ010013888.1, on the reverse strand, counting down.
TTATATGTAGAGCAAATATGAACAATGAATACATGGTATCATAAAAATGTGCTCCACAGTCCACCATGAAGCAATATGCAGCGAATGGCTGTCGTCTACTGGAGTAATTCTTTGCACTCCAAATAGGATGATGTTATCAACGGAAGAAAGAATCGTTTTCAAATTTGTTCTACATACAAAGTGTAGTGAGACTTTACAAACACCCTGCAATTTACGAGGTCGGGTTTATTGTTAAGTCAGATGTGGTCAGAAGGAAATATACTGGTCATATTGGCATTCGACAAAAGGCATTTTGCAGACACCACAAGGCACTTTCAGTTATATGTCCAACAGTATCAGTCTCTCCACCTGTGGCTGTCTTTAATTATCTATATTGGGAGGCTCCGTGGCGAGGTAGTTAAGTTAGTGCCCCAAGCTTCGAAAGTTTTTGATTCGATTCCGGAATCTTTCATTCGGTTCAGTGAGTGCAGTTGTATCGAAGACTACTAGGGATCGCTACTAGAACGATGAACTTCATGCTTTGGGCGACCCTATGAGTAGGCTTCCTTGCGGAACTTCGTGCTTTGGGCGACCCTATGAGCAGGCTTCCTTGCGGAAAGAGACATAGTCTGGAAGGATAGAACTCGGTGCAATAAAATAGACCCTCTCGTATTTAATTCTGTATGTCTGTCTCTGACTTCCACATAACAGGTGATGCACGCATCACCACATAGAACAACACAACAGCTGATGCACGTATCACTACATAGAACAACACAATAGCTGATGCAAGTATCATTACATGGAACAACACAACAGCTGATGCAAGTATCATTACATGGAACAACACAACAGCTGATGCATGTATCACTACATGGAACAACACAACAGCTGATGCATACACCACTACATGGAACAACACAACAGCTGATGCATGTATCACTACATGGAACAACACAACAGCTGATGCATATATCACTACATGGAACAACACAACAGCTGATGCATATACCACTACATGGAACAACACAACAGCTGATGCACATATCACTACATAGAACAACACAACAGCTGATGCACATATCACTACATAGAACAACACAATAGCTGATGCATGTATCACTACATGGAACAACACAACAGCTGATGCAGGTATCATTACATGGAACAACACAACAGCTGATGCATATATCACTACATAGAACAACACAACAGCTGATGCATATATCACTACATAGAACAACACAATAGCTGATGCATGTATCATTACATGGAACAACACAACTGCTGATGCAAGTATCATTACATGGAACAACACAACAGCTGATGCATATATCACTACATAGAACAACACAACAGCTGATGCACGTATCACTACATGGAACAACACAATAGCTGATGCATATATCACTACATGGAACAACACAACAGCTGATGCAAGTATCATTACATAGAACAACACAACAGTTGATGCACGTATCACTACATAGAACAACACGATAGCTGATGCATATATCACTACATGGAACAACACAACAGCTGATGCATGTATCACTACATAGAACAACACAACAGCTGATGCACATATCACTACATGGAACAACACAACATCTGATGCATGTATCACTACATGGAACAACACAACAGCTGATACATGTATCACTACATGGAACAACACAACAGCTGATGCAAGTATCACTACATAGAACAACACAACAGCTGATGCACATATCACTACATTGAACAACACAACAGCTGATGCACGTATCACTACATAGAACAACACAACAGCTGATGCACATATCACTACATAGAACAACACAATAGCTGATGCACGTATCACTACATGGAACAACACAACAGCTGATGCACGTATCACTACATGGAACAACACAACAGCTGATGCACATATCACTACATAGAACAACACAATAGCTGATGCACGTATCACTACATGGAACAACACAACAGCTGATGCATGTATCACTACATGGAACAACACAACAGCTGATGCATGTATCACTGCATGGAACAACACAATAGCTGATGTATGTATCACTACATGGAACAACACAACAGCTGATGCATGTATCACTACATGGAACAACACAACAGCTGATGCATGTATCACTACATGGAACAACACAACAGCTGATGCATACACCACCACATGGAACAACACAACAGCTGATGCATGTATCACTACATGGAACAACACAACAGCTGATGCATTTACCACTGCATGGAACAACACAACAGCTGATGCATGTATCACTACATAGAACAACACAACAGCTTATGCATGTATCACTACATGGAACAACACAACAGCTGATGCATGTATCACTACATGGAACAACACAACAGCTGATGCATACACCACTACATGGAACAACACAACAGCTGATGCATGTATCACTACATGGAACAACACAACAGCTGATGCATATATCACTACATGGAACAACACAACAGCTGATGCATATACCACTACATGGAACAACACAACAGCTGATGCACATATCACTACATAGAACAACACAACAGCTGATGCACATATCACTACATAGAACAACACAATAGCTGATGCATGTATCACTACATGGAACAACACAACAGCTGATGCATGTATCACTACATGGAACAACACAACAGCTGATGCATATACCACTACATAGAACAACACAACAGCTGATGCACATATCACTACATAGAACAACACAACAGCTGATGCATGTATCACTACATGGAACAACACAACAGCTGATGCACATATCACTACATGGAACAACACAACAGCTGATGCACTTGTCACTACAGGGAACAACACAACAGCTGATGCATTTATCACTGCATGGAACAACACAACAGCTGATGCATGTATCACTACATAGAACAACACAACAGCTGATGCATGTATCACTACATGGAACAACACAACAGCTGATGCATGTATCACTACATGGAACAACACAACAGCTGATGCATATAGCACTACATGGAACAACACAACAGCTGATGCATGTATCACTACATGGAACAACACAACAGCTGATGCATGTATCACTACATGGAACAACACAACAGCTGATATATGTATCACTACATGGAACAACACAACAGCTGATGCATGTATCACTACATGGAACAACACAACAGCTGATGCATGTATCACTACATGGAACAACACAACAGCTGATGCATGTATCACTACATGGAACAACACAACAGCTGATGCATATACCACTACATGGAACAACACAACAGCTGATGCATGTATCACTACATGGAACAACACAACAGCTGATATATGTATCACTACATGGAACAACACAACAGCTGATGCATGTATCACTACATGGAACAACACAACAGCTGATATATGTATCACTACATGGAACAACACAACAGCTGATGCATGTATCACTACATGGAACAACACAACAGCCGATGCACATATCACTACATGGAACAACACAACAGCTGATGTACGCATCACTACAAGACACTGACCCGAAGGACAGAATTCCAGGCACAGCTTCATCTATTCCAAGAACCATTTCCCTTTCTGCCTGCTCTCTCTCTCTCTCTCTCTCTCTCTCTCTCTCTCTCTCTCTCTCTCTTTCTCAGTATCTGTCTGTCTGCTTTCTCTCTCTCTCTGTCTGTTAGTATGTGCCTGTCTGTCTGTCTCTTTCTGCCGGTGTTCCTCTGACTGTCTCTCTCTGTTTGTGTGTCTGTCTGTCCATTTATCTATCTATCTCTCGCCCTCTTGATCTCTCCCTCTCTCGCTCTCTGTCTTTTCACAAGCATACGGTGTTCTGTAATATGTCAACTGCAAGCAATGTACCTTCACCGTTCACCTTTCCAGAAACGGAAACACCAGGGACCAATGCGTGATTCCAAAGTCCACATTGGAAGATGACCTTGAGAAAAAACCGAGCAGAATTTTGGAAAGTCGCAAATCTAGCCCCACAGAATATTAAATTGACAAGACAACTGATGCCATATAATTATGTAACACGAGAAATTACAGTCTTATATGTTCTGACTGAATATATGTAGTCGAATGTTGAAGAAGTTACGTAAGATGTTGTTAGTAAAATTATGTGTCACACTCAGCGCATCAGCTTGTCTGCTCGTGCGTCAAACACGGCATCATGTGCTAATAAACTTGTCACATTTGGTCAGAGAATTGTGAGGAAATCTGGCTATTTATTTTAACATGCAAAGCATCATATTTTATACAGGATGTGTACATGTTGCCTGTTTGACACTGATGTATTGACGATTGGTTTTCTGTCAATAAAATTAAAGAACTCAGAAATAAAATTAATAACCGAATTTACATATCTTGTGTCAATTTTCACTTCAGATAGCGGAATGGACAGATTGATCCAATAGTGCCAGTAGCAATCTGATTATATTTCCGTCTCGCCTTTCCTCTAAGCATCGAGCGTCGGCCAGATCCCCTTGTCACTCCTCGCTGCCTCATTCATACCAGACCATGGTGATCCATTTGCTCCCCAGAGGTGTACACGTGCTCCCACAAGGCCGCAACCACGTCTGTCTTGTCAAGCATCAATATTCCACCAAGTTTTGCAGAGCCAGCGAATCTGTCCGCCTGTTAATTTCCCAGAACACCGGCATGCCCCGCAGAAACGATCCAGGCGATGCTTGCCCACCGTGCCCTCCGAAGCGAGGCAAGCCACTCTGCACGAAGCATGCCTGTCCTCACCTTCCTCAGCATGCTTTCTGAGTCGGTTACAAATGTGTGTGTGCCGTATTCTCCTTCCAGCGGAGAGCTGCAGTGACCGCCTTCACCTCCATTCTAAAACTAGATGTTGTGGTATCATATGCCAGGCTCTCCTGCACCAAACGTCGACCATTAGCTTTTGCTACGAACCCCCAGGAACTTCTCCTACCTCTTGACACCGAACCATCTGTGTAGATAATCACACCACCCGTGCGAGCATTATCCTGAATTATTTGCTGATCTTCTACTTCCGTGGCCCTTCCTGGCCACTCCCTGCACTCCCGGCTCAATGTGATTATGACTCTGCACAAGTCTGACTACTCCCTGGCACTCTGACCCAATCCTCTTCTACCTAATGTTCTCCAAGATGCACACATGTCTGATCGTATCCTCCGCCTGATCCATCCATGATTTCCCTCTTATCAGTCGCTGACCCTTAACTGTGTCCAACACCTCATGCAGTGGGTGGTCTGTGTCTGCAGCTACTCTGATGTATGCCTTCGCTTGCATCACCTTGAGCCTACCTGCAACAGTAGGCAGACCAAGGATTAACGCATACACACGACTGGGGTGTCTCTGGTGCATCCCAGAATTACCCGCATAGCTTCGTTCTGTATACGCTCTAACTTCACAGATGACTCTTTGAGACAGTGAGCAATCCTAGTCCATAATCAATTACTGAGAGGATCAAGTGCTGGTATAGTGTGAAAAGCATTCTCTGCTCTGTGTCCATTGCAGCCATAGTTTTAAGTGCATTGAGTCCCTTTTGAGATCTTGTCACAACCGTCTCCACATGGTCCTTGAAGGATAGGCTCCTGTCAAATGTGATTCCCAGATACTTCAGTTTGTTCTCTCTGTTGACGAATGGACAGAAAAACCAACACACGTGGCGCAAAGGTAATTCAGGAACTGGGAAACTAGCTCCACTCATGTTGTGGGCGAGAGATGTGTGTGGGTTGATGGAGGGTGTGTGTATGTGGGTGGGAGGGGATGTGTGGGTTGGTGAGGGATGTGTCTCATAACATTGCAATATGCATTGCTTATGTTTACAACATTCATTTGACAATGTATTTTCCTATATGAATGTATCATGCACTATTGATGAATGAAAGATGAGTGATTGGAAAGGCCGAATGTAAGACGGGCCTGCGTGCCCAATTTGTAACCCTTTTAAAATAACGTTGAATTTAATTGAATTGAAAAACATGTCACATTGAAAATAATCGATGAGTATCAAAACAAATCTCATAAGAACTATGTTTTGACCGACACGATGCTACCGATGTCAAGCACGGGCACTTAATGCAACTAACAAATGCAGCATCATAACATCAGAGATGAGATACCTTAGAAGAACTGCCGGAGTAACATGTTTGGACACGTTATGAGAAGAAATAAACTAGCGAACTTGGTGACAACTGGCAAGATTGATGGGAAAAGAACAAGTGGAAGGCAGAGAAGTAAATATCACATAGCACATGATTATGATGCATCCACTACGCTTTATGACCTTAAGCATAACACACACACACACACACACACACACACACACACACACACACACACACACACACACACACACACACACCACACATGCCAGAGTCTTGCATAACACAAGACAAGTAGCTCGTTTTCTGGCAAGTGTGAAGTAATATCAAAATATCAAATCACACGAAGTGAATATCCGAAAGTATTATTCACACGCTTTATTGACGCGCTGCATTAATTATCGCACAAACATCGAGCACTGACAATCTATAGCAATCATTTCAACATGAACAAGATCACTACAATACATAATAATACATGCAAGCAATAAACATCTCACTTACAGTTAAACTATACAAGCATTCGACTCAGTCTTCCACTGTCGTACAGGCTAGCTCTCAAGGCAGATTCAAACTCAACTCGCATTCCCTTGCGACCTGTCCGTTCAACGATCTAAGCCCGTCTCCCAGTTCTGGCGTCTTACACGCTTACACGCTCGCGTCAGCTGGTGTCCCCTGCACGGTTCACGGAGTGAACTCAATTGCTGTGCGTGGCTACCTATCCGGGCGTCGGTAACGACGCCGCGTTCTCTCTGCCGTGTTTAACATTACTCAGGGTTGCGTGTTGTTATGTTGTCTGGCGTTGGTACAGACAACGCGTCGCAACCTCGGATGTGAGACCTTGACACACACACACACACACACACCAACACAATCTGACTAATAAGCTCTACGGATAAAAAAAAAAACACACACACACACGAAATATGACTAATAAGCTGGAGGGATAAGAAAACAACACACAGACAATATGACTTTAAGCTGGAGGTATAAGAAGAAAACAAACACACAATATGACTGATAAGCTAGACGAACTTAAACAAACAAAACAAAGACACACAAAATATGATTATTAATCTCGACGGACAAACAAACAAACACACACACACACAGAAAATATGTCTAATGAGCTCGACGGATAAAACACACATACAGAGACACAAAATGATTAGTAAGCTCGACGGATAAAAAATGCAAAATAAACAGTATGACTAATAAGCTCTACGGATTTTTTTACACACACACACACACACACACATCCTCTCAGTGACCAAGGCTACACCCCAACAGACAGCCAGGCCGGACATCACATGAGGTGAAGGTAAAACCAGCACTCCCTGTCTCTAGGAAGCAGCCCCTATAGATGTGTCCACATGGTACAACCAACGTTCAGCATGGGGATGTCAACAAACCGAGAGGAGGTGTGCGGTCACCAGATGGCACGTCTCAGATAAAAGAACAAGTTGCATATCCTTTACAGGACGTCGCAGTCAACCCCATAATTTTTAGCTGTTTGTGATCTCTTGGCAAGTTTATATTCAGTAGTTTGCCATTGCTTTCTGAACGATCGGCATCCCTCGCGTTTTATAAAAAAACCCAACACAAGGTGGTCTGCTGCCAAATCGCCCACAGTTGTGTTTCGAACGCGGTATGTGGGATTACGAACCGCGTCCGTAACACTACGTCATGGAGCCGAGTCTAAGTTAAAGTGATACAAATTTCGACGCCGAGCAGGCCCTACAGAAGCTCCCGATCGTGAGAAGGCGTCCATCTTCCCAGAATGTTTCCTCCTTTTACCTTCTCTACACTCTCTAGGAGCGGGCCCATAAAGGTCATAACTCCAGGTATCTTTCTACTGGCGTGTTTCAGTATCTTGTTTTGAGAAGTTCGAGTCGTCTTCCGTACTTATCCCACATATACGCCATGTGCCTGCCCACAAGCCATCCCGACCTCGGAAGGAGAATATCGTGCAGCCGGTGCATCACGCCGTCGCAAATATCAGAGCATCTTTCTTTCGACAGAAAGAAGCCAGCCTCTTCCCCGGCCGTTAGCTTCATTTGTGGTCTCTATATCAGCGGTTCTCTAGGCACCAGCAGACGTTATTAGCCACCATGTTGCCTTCGTCGTATCCCCGTTCATAGTTGAGGGAACCACAATCGTGCTTGCCTACTAGGAACCCAACTTCTCCTCTGGACTGCTTTGTAGTGAGCTTGGGCTCCCCACTCCACACCCGCGTCTCTGCTGCGGAGCGGGGTCCTCGCAAGACGTCTTACACTACCATTAGCAACAGAACTTTAATAAATAAGTAAACAATAAATTTATTAAATACGTTCTTATCTGTATTTTATTATTCAAAACATTGTATTCTCTTAGTGAATTTAAACACAGGAGCCACACACATCGGTTACCTAATCTATTACCTGGCATATTTCACATCATATATATATGTATGATATATACAGTTATACATCATATGAAGTGAATAATAAGTGAAGTGAACATGACGTGAATTGCCAAATGTTACGTATATTCAACACTACTGTATGGTGCTGATGCCTGGACATTGAACATGCAACTAGAATGTCGTATAGAGGCCTTGGAGATATGGATATACAGACGAATGTATCGTATTTCATGGAAACAAACACAATCACATACACAGGTTTTGTCAATGAAAAGAGAGTTGACTTGAACGAGATAAAAAAAAAAGAGGCAAGTGAAATATTTCGGCCACGTTAGAAGACATAATACTCTTGTAAAAACCATAATGAAGGTTGAGGTTGAGGGCAAGCGAGCAAGAGGTAGACAACGATAGAAGTGGGAAGATAACATCATGAGATAGACATCAATCTGAAAGAATGTACAGTCAAGGAGTGAATAAATTAATCACACTTTTGCTGAAATGACCATGTGTGTTTATTTCACCCAAAATATATATGATATATCTATTCAGTTAATATGATATATAACTCCGCAGTTACAGAGATACAGCGAAATGTGCCAAGCAATATAGTATGCAATCGATTGTTTGTGGTTTCTGTGTGTGTTTTTTAAAGTTGCATATCCCTTACAGGACGTTGCAGTCAACACCAGCATTTTCAGATGTTGTTGATGTTCTTAGCAAGATTACGCTCAGTAGTTTGCCATTGATTTCTGAGCGACCGGCTGACATACTCCGTAGGTAACCAACGCGACGCGACCCGCTGCCGAATCTCGCGCAGCTGTGTTCCTCACGTGGATATACGGGATTACGGAGAAAGTCGTTAAATTCCTTCGCCAGGGAGACGGCATAATACTCTAATAAAAGCCATACTAGATATTGTATTATTTTAATTTTCCCCCAAATTATTCTTATTGATTGATTATGTGGTTGTTTCGGGATTTGAAATTTAAATATTGAGCACAACCCACTACTGGCAACGCCGATCGCATCCTGGTATGAACCTAAGGCCTATCCACGTCAATATGGAAGCACTATACTCGAGTTTCGCCCTCATTTGAGCTCGTCAGTAGTGCATATCCCTGACCGGATCCGGAAACAGTCCCGGATCACGCGTGTGAAGCGGGTGTGTAACCACGCAGCACACACTGGACACACCAAATGATCACAACAGAACATCACAACGCTACCCATCGTAGGCTATGCTCAAGATTGCCCAATCGCCGCGACCGACGTCCGTCAATCGATGGGACCCGAACGATCAGGACTTCTCACTGGCAAGGAACACCAGGCCTCCTAAATCCAGTGAGCAATAATCAATTGATTATGTGGTTGTCTCGGGATTTGTGCTCAATATTTAAATTTCAAATCCCGAGACAACCACATAATCAATTGATTATTGCTCACTGGATTTAGGAGGCCTGGTGTTCCTTGCCAGTGAGAAGTCCTGATCGTTCGGGTCCCATCGATTGACGGACGTCGGTCGCGGCGATTGGGCAATCTTGAGCAAAGCCTACGATGGGTAGCGTTGTGATGTTCTGTTGTGATCATTTGGTGTGTCCAGTGTGTGCTGCGTGGTTACACACCCGCTTCACACGCGTGATCCGGGACTGTTTCCGGATCCGGTCAGGGATATGCACTACTGACGTATTCTTATTGAACTTAAAACTGTGATGTGTATTTAACTGGCCTGAGATAATTATAAGGTATGTACAGTTGTTTAAGCTTGTTTCTCCACACGATCTGCCTATGCCTCATTGTTTCATTTAACAACATTCTGGTCTTGAATTCTGTTTTACCACCTGGCCAGATTTGTCCCTGACCAGGACTGTTCTGAGATTGATTCAGGTTTTTAAAATGAACACAGTATACATTTTTTTTATTTATGAGAAGTACAAGAGAGGAGGAAAGGAACCGGTCACTTAATAGCAACATGGTATAGTTAAAGAGTCGAATTTTTCATATCTTTATGGCAGTATAGTCCAAAGTATTCCCTGTACCTACTTAGTGCATGGAATCTGTGTCTCACTGACGAGGAACAATTAAGAACAGATATGGTTAATTGATTTTGAGCAGTCACGTCACAGACAACAAACTTCATCATCATCATCATGTGCCCTGCCAATAGGCCCAGGTGTTCACCGCTGTCCACGGATCTCGGTCCTTGGTGTTCATGATCAACTCAGTTCATGATGTTATTCCTCCATGCCATCGTTTACATCCATCCAGCATCTCTTGTGCGGTCTCGGCTGGCAAAGATGAATTTCATTTTCCTGCCAGGGCACGCGGGTGTACAAGGAAATTAGCAGGTTGACAGGCTTTTGTGTAAGGCTATCGTGGAGGTCGGACGAGCCATGGACCAGACTGATATACTGAATCCTCTACGAGAAGTAAGAAGATTGCGAGAACCAAGCGACGACTGTGAATCTACCATAACCACGGTCAGACTGCGAGAACAGCAAGTTAAAAGAGGTGTGGCCGAACAAGAACACTATGCAGGAAGTCAAAAAAGATTAATAAACCAACACAGAACTGGTGTCATGAGCCGCTAAACGCTGCGGGATTTACTGGGAGGGGCATCGCGCACTTATGGACTGAATGGTTCAATGTGCAGTGAGGATGAACTGTCGACTAACTAACTAACTAACTAACTAACTAACTATCTAACTAACCAACCAACCAACCAACCAACTAACAAACTAACCAACCAACTAACAAGCAAACAAACAAACAAACAAACAAACTAACTAACTAACCAACCAACCAACTAACTAACTAACTAACCAACCAACTAACTAACTAACCAACCAACTAACTAACTAACTAACTAACTAACTAACTAACCAGCATAATTTCTCTCGATCTGCCTATGTCATTTTCCCCCACGGCTCTCTCCAGTGGCCACGATGTGTTGTAATACATCTCTCTTCATTGCGTGACCAAAGAATGTTATTCTCTTTCTTATAATTGTATATAATGTTATACTTTCATTAGCCTATTCCATGCAGTCGTTGTTAGTTTTTCTGACAGTCCATGGTAATTGTAACATTCATCTCAGAAACCACATTTCCGTTGCTTCCAGTCTCTTCCTAATTTGTCCACTCATAAACAGACTTTTTGTTTTTGTTTTTTAGCATATCCCTTACAGGACCTCGCTGTCAACACCAGCATCTTTCAGCTGTATGTTGATTTCTTGGCAAGATTACGCTCAGTAGTTTGCCATTGCTTTCTGAGCGGCCGGCTCAGTGTCCCGCAAGTCACCAGCGGGGGACGAACCGCTCCCAGTTCGGCTCCCGCGACGAGACTCTGCGTGACAAACGGGATTACGGAGAAAGCGTTGTAACCCCACAGCCAGAGAGACCGGCATAAACAGACTAACAAGTATAAATAAATAAACACTATATCTTATCATGTGAATGGTAGGTATACTTATACAACTCAGAATGTTATGTTCACAAAATAAGTGAACTATCTTTAATTTTGCAAGACGCATACAATAACCATATATACATATTAAATTCATAGATATGTGTCAGTGTCACTGTGTGTATACAATTGAGGGCCAATTAATTCAGTTTAAAAAAAAATGATAACCATATATGTGAACTTTCAATTAAAAGTTCTATCAGCTGCAAACGTCATTAAAAGAAAACACACACAAATAACACAAACTGAAGTTTTATTCAATGTGAGTCACGTTATGTTTGTTTCTACTTGAACACTTCCGGAAACATATATACACTTCCGGTTATCTATAACCTTATGTCTATCACAACCGAAACCGTGTCAAGAAACTGCACTATCATTGCTGTATTTATTCTTCCTGGCAATATATAAGTAGATTGTCACCACAACGTAAGTGAACGGACCAGAAAGTTCTATATCTATTTATATAATACAACAGTCACCGAGATTGTGTGCTCACAATTCGCATGTGAGACGTGGGCACTTACTAAACACGCTGACCAGCGCGTACGTGCCTTTGAATATAAATGCTATAGACGGGTTCTAAGAATATCCTGGATACAATAAAGAACACTTGCATCAATAACACTAGCTCTGAATACTGTAGAAGGTTGGCTACTAAAGACGATAAAACAAAGCAAATTGAAACGTCACGAAAGTTTGGAGAGAACAATAATGGAGGGGTATATGCCTGGGAAGAGAGGAATTGGAAGGCCAAAGAGTAGACTGGTGTAGTATATGGCAGATGATCTCCTGATGGATGCATCGGATGCTGGACATCGTGCATATGACCGAGAAGTTTTCCGGAAGGTTGTACTGGAGTGAGGTTCTGCAAAGGACATGCTACTGAATGAATAAATAAATGAATGAATGAATGGCAATATATAACTATACTGTTACAACAAAGTAAGTGAACGGGTCAGAAAGTTCTACATCTATTTATATAATACAACAGTCACCGAGATTGTGCGGCCACCGATATGACCAAATCATGCAACGATTCAACAAGCAAGGCACACGCGGCAGAGAAAGTCCACCACACGTATTCATCATACATTGTTTTCTTCTAACACATATTTATCTATCATCTTTTCTGACTCTGCCACGTCCAGTTTGAGACCTTTCGTGCTGTCTGGGTTGATCTGAGCCCACTTCTGGATGGTTGTCTGGGCAAAGACCAGGTAGAACAACCCGCCAGCGATGTAAATGGCCGCAGCAATAAAGAAAGCAATCTGCCATTCTTCTCTTGTTTTCTGAGAACAGCAAACGCAAAGTATTTCTTTGTAAATTTATGTATTCACAATAGGTAGCTTTGTAAATGTACCTGTTCAAAATGCATAGATTTGTATTTACATTACACAGCTTCATAAATATATCTGTTTATAATGCAAAGTTTCGTAAATATATGTATTCACAATTCGTAGCTTTGTAAATGTATCTATTCAAAATGCACAGCTTTGTAAATAATAATATGTATTCACAGTGTATGGCTTTTTAATTATATGTATTCATAATGGATCAATCAATCAATCAGGTGCCGTCTCCACAATGAAGTTATTTCTTTCATCACCTCTCTTTTCATTCCCAGTTATTCTAGTACAGAGGTTTCCTAACCACGGTCTGCGGGCCACTTGTGGCCCGCCAGCTGTCAGAAAGTGGCACGCGAGGCCTCGTTATTTCAGTTCGCAACGAAACGTTATGAAGAACGGGAATGCCTGCTGAACGATGACTGGCTTAATGACCTGGCATTTTTGGTGGACATCACGTCTAATTTAAACTCTTTAAATGCAGACTCCAGGGAAACTATTCACAAATTTGTGCGGTGACATTTCTTCATTTAAAATGAAAATGTTTATCGGACAGCTGACTGAAGAGACTTTAGAGGCGTTTCCAACTCTGAAGACTCTTGTGGTGGAAAAGAAATGTGACTTGTTACAGTAAAAAGTAAAAGTTGAAAGTCTTCTTGATATCTTTCAGTCGAGATTTCAAGAGTTAACAATAGAGGATGATAACGTTGCCCTCTCCACAAATCCGTTCGTATTTCCTGATGCCAAGCTCTGTCAATTACAGCAAAACATTCAGCACGAAGTAATTGATTTGAAATGCAATTTTGCACTGAGATGTAAATTTCTGGAGATGCCAGCTTCAGCTGATCATATGATTTCATTCTGGCGACTATTGCCTGTCGAACAATTTGAACACTTGCGTTCATTCACACAGAGATACATTTGTCGTTTTGGGTCGACTTGCAGATGCGAGCAGTCATTTTCCGCATAGATCGTTATGCAAAAAAAAAAAAAAAAAAACAAACAAGCAACGTTCCAGACTCACCGACAGTAACCTAGCTGCACTTATGACATTGGACACGACAGATTTGTGCCCAGATATTGATAAACTGACATCTGAACTTAAGTAAGTGGGTATGAAGGACAGTTACAATTGTAAATTAATTACATTAATACCGATTTTTGAAACTGATTCAAAATATATTGTTAGATGAATTTTTGATTTTAAACCAAAAAACGACCACAGTGTAGTACTAACACTGATTGCCTTTAAAGTTTTAGAATTTTGTTGACGAAAGTTAAGAAAGGTAAGAATGATTTTGCACGACTTTTATAATTTTATAACGTTTTGGCCCGCTTAACTACCGAAAATAGTAGAAATGGCCCTTTGCTTGAAAAGCTTGGGAACTACTGTTCTAGAACCTCTGAATTTGATTGTTTTCATTTCCATGAAATACGACATATTCGTCTGTATATCCACATCTGCAGGGTCTCTGTTTGACTTTCTAGTTCAGCGGTTCTAAACCGGTGGGGAATTCCCTCTCAGGGGGGAATCTTAGGGTGTCCAGGGGGGAATTAAGATGATTTCAAGATCGCGTTAATACAAGAACCGATTACTTGGTATTGTTTTTTCCCTCCATACTTTACGGTTCTGTACTTCTCGCCCTTTTGAAATTCGTTGTATGACGTAAGTAGACCCGCAAATCACGTTTTATGTAGACGTCTAGACTTGTTCTAGTATGTATTATTAAATTTGCGCATCCATTTGTACATATACTGAGTGGGGGCGGGGGGGGGGGGGGATTTATAGGGAGGAAATACGACAAAAAAAGGGGGGGGGGGATGACATTCTGAACATACGGTGAAGGAGTGCATGGGCCCAAAAAGGTTGAGAACCACTGTTCTAGTTGCTTGTTCAATGTCCTGGCTTTCGCGCCATATCTTAGTTTTGACAATTCTTATGTTTAATACGTTGTTAATCTCTCTATATGTAAATACTGATTTCATGCTGTTGAAATTTTGGCCATTCCTATTCTCTGTTTGATTTCTATTTCACTTCTGCCATCATATTTTATTACATGTCCAAGATAGCAGAAACTTGCTACTTGTACTAGTATACGGAGAGTTGTGTACATATTTTATTTACAGTGGATGTCTTTCTATGTATTCATAATGGGCAGTTTTGTAAATATTTGTAACCACAATTGATAACTTTATATGTTACGTTATCCCGAAGGAAGTGTCTAATTGAAAAGGGCAATGCGAATAAAAGGACTTCTTTTTAAATCAAAAATTTCGAAAGGGATAGAATACTCCACATTCGAATAATAGCCATTCCAATGGCACTTTGTCGTCTTGACAAACGGTAGTTTGTAAGACCAGGGATGGTCCATAGCACAAAGCCTGGGATGAAATATAGAGATCATATATTGCCCACGCAGCATGAATTCTCGCTCTACCTGCTTAGTTCACTCCAGAGCAAAGGTAACACACATATGTAACAAGACAAGCTGCAGAAGCTGCCGGATCAGCAAAACAATGCTCTAACTGTCCACCTGTCAGAGCTTTGATCTTAGACCAGATGCCAAAAAGTCTTAGGGTCTGGGTTGCTTTGCCATGACATTTTGTCTTTAGGTTGCATTTCCTCGCACCAAGATAAGGCTTGTACCCTCCCAATTGCGCGTCTCCGCCCGAAGCCGTTGGCACGACGTGGGGTGTAAGGTTTGGCCGTCGAACATTCGGCGCTAACAGAAAGCAGGTAGTGCCGCCTAATACGTTAGCTCAGTCATATCTGACTAAGACCTGACAAAATGAACAATATCAGTGACTTTGCATTTTAGAATTTCAGCTAAAGTATTATTCTTGTATTTACTTCATTATGATATGTGACTCTGCAGTATGCACCTGGCGAGATGCAGCGAAATATGCCAGGCAGGAAATCGTCCAACATCTTGTGTGTGCTTTACTAGAAAGTTTTACATGCAATAGTTTGCCATTGCCGGCTTCGTGGCTTAGAGGTTAGCGACTTCTCTCCGTAATCTCGTATACTCTCGTAGGTAACGTGATGATGGTGAGAATCAGCAGTTGTTCGAATCGCGTCGGTAACTTATGGGGTATGTGAGACGGCCGCTCAGAAAACAATGGCAAACTACTGAGCGTAATCTTGCCAAGAAATCAACAATCAGCTGAAAGATGCTGATGTTGACGGCGATGTCCTGTAAAGGATATGCAAAACAAACAGTTTGCCATTGCTTATCCAGAAGAACCATTTTGAAATGCGAGTCTTGTTGTTTCAGAATGCCGGAGAGGGCAACTATATACTAACATACTGGTAAACATGGAACCAAGGTGTTATGATTATTATTATCATCATGTGCCGTGCCGGGCGGTCATGCTTCGCCATCTCACAGGATTACCAGAGTCGTGGAATAGCTCTGTGTTCTTGGCTCGGCCATTCCATGTGGCCAAGCCATCCAGGTATTCACTTCTCTGCCTTCTACTTGTCTTTTTTCCCTCAGTCTTGTCAGTTGTCACAAAGTTCTCCAATTTATTTCTTCTCATAACGTGTCCAAACAGCTGTGTCTGTCTACGTCTAATTTCTCGAATCAGTTTACGATTTCATCTGTTTTGTAGGACTTGGCCATTGGTTTTTCTGACTGTCCATGATATTCTTTACATTTTCCCAAGAAATCACATTTCCACATCCACTAGATGTTTTTCAATTTATTTGCTCATTGTCCACGTTTCACACAAAAGAATAGATTCTATTTAGCACTTCAACACTCTTTTTCTCGTTGCAAATTGCAACTTTATATTGGTCAGTAAGTTTTCTAACTTATACATGGCTACCTTCGCCATTGCGATTCTTGTTCTAATCTCTTTGATGGCATCTCCTATCAGATGTTATAACTGTTCCGAGATAATTGTAGGGAATCACCTGTTGAAGAATATTCCCATGCACTTGTATATTTCACTGTGTTATTTCCTTCTTGCAATTTAATTCTAACAGTTATAATTTCTAGTGCCTTCCAAAACAGTGGTCCGCATTCAATTCCCACCAAGGGTAGGATTATTGTTTCCCGCTAGCACGTTCCTGGGGTCAAACCATAATAATAAAAACTGGTACCAGATCATTTTCGATCTTCAGAATTTTCTGGAAATTGTCTTGGATGAAAGAAAACTATGTGGAAGGGAACTGGCAATCCAGCCCGATATGTTATGGCCTAGAATATGCGAAGGCCAGCCCTTCACACCACAACGACAGTATCTGATATGAAAATGAAAGCAAAGAAACGTTTTACAAATCTTACGGTATTGGGGATGTGGTGCAACATTTACAATTCAACCAACCCGTCATTCGGCTGGTGTTGTAGTCAGTGTCACGACGACAGCTTTTACTGCCCAAGACATTGCCAGCTATACACTTTAAACAGAGTCTTTCTCTTTAAATTCGAATCCGCGGCAATGCAGATTGAACCCATGATCCCAGGCCAGTAGGCGAGGTGCCTAGCGACAACGTGATCGCCGCTACCCCAAATACTGATACTCCAGACAAATACATTTTACATTCAGCCAAGCAATAGCTGATAGACAGTTGCAAAAATCACCACATAGTATTGGACCGAAGGGTGGAGATCAGGGGCCGAAGGGAGGAGGTCCAGGGGCCGAAGGGTGGAGGCCAAGAGGCCTATGCAACGATAACAACAACAACAACACCAACGACAACAACAACAATAGCAGCAACAACATACTTACATTCGTAGTTATAGCACCAACAACATACGGAGCCACAATTCCCGGCACAGTGGCAGCCATGTTTGTAATCCCGAACAGAGTGCCGGCAAACTGAGGGGCAATGTCGCCATGATTGACCAGGTAGCCGGCAAAGGCAACACCGGACAGACCAACAGTTCCACACAGCAGTACCACTGCAGCTATCTGTTGTGTGCAGTCCATGAACGTGACACCAATCAGGCACAAGGCAGGTCCGAACATACCTGGGCATGAGTAGGACATACGACAAGGGTTACGTCACGTCAAGAGTAGCCATTTTGTACATGGAAAATCATAGTCAATGACAAGATGTCAACAGCAGTTAAACATAGAGATGAAGTGCTCCAACATTATTAATACAGCTGCTACTGCTGCTGCTGCCACAAAAACAACAACAACAACAACAACAACAACTACTACTACTACCACCACAACAACAACAACAACTACTACTACTACTACTACTACTATGACGTCTAATACTACTACTACAATTGCTGCTACTACTACTATTATTACTGCAACGACAGGAACAACAACAACAACAACAACAACAACAACAACAACAAGAACAACAACTGTTACTGTTAATTCATCTTCTGAATTTTCTTCTCTCACCCCTTCTGTCTTCTTCTTCTTCATCATCATCATCTTCTTCTCCCTCTCCTTCTTCCTCGTCGGCGTTATTTGTGTTTAAACCCTAGTATCTGCTGATTGTTCCAATGAAGTATTTACAGTTACATGCAAGTGAATATCGTCTCAGACGTGATCAATAACCGGACATGCTAAGAAGTAATTATTAGCATAATAGATCATCACGACCTGGACAGAATGGTTGCTGCAGGGAGTGACCAGAGAATCTGACCGACACTCAGGACTCCGAGACATGACCAAACGGACAGACACATAATCAGATTGCTACTGGTATCATTAGTATTGGGACTCTTTGCTGGCTGTTGAAAATGACGGAGCACTAAAGGGCATGTCTCGAGTGATATGATGTCAGTTCTTAAGTCAACTCAACTCAACTCAACACAACTCAACTATTAGTTGGTAAGTAGATAAGTTGGTGACACAGGCGAGCCTGGAGAAGGCTGTGACAACCGGGAACACTGAGGGAGTTAGAGACTGAGGTCTAGAGAGGAGAAAATGTTGCTTGGTTTGACTGAGTGACACAGAAGACCATCAGTGATCGTAATGATCAAGAGCTGGAGGTTACTGTTTGTGCACAAATTCAACCGCATACGGCGTTCGACATTATGGCACATAGTGATAATTAAAATGGTGATAATGATGATAAAGAAGGTGGTGACAATGATGATAACAAAGATAGTGATAGTGATTATGACGAAGATGGTGATAATGATGAGAATGAAGATGGTGACAATGATAATGACGAGGATGATAATGATGAATATGGTGATAACAATAATGATGAAGATGGTGATAATGATGATGATGAAGACGGTGATAATGATGATGACGTAGATGGTGATAATGGTGATGAACCAATTTTACCCTGCGGTATGTAGTGGTTTTACTTGATTTTGACATGTGCACACACACACACACATACGCACTTACACACACATCACACACACACACACCGAGACACACAGAGAGCCTCTCAAATAACATAAACACACACCTACACGCACACGCACTCTCATGCGCCGGTGGTCTGGCGAACAACTACCAAACAATAACAAAGACAAAACTTACCAATAGAAGACATGAGTCGGCGGACTCAAATACAAGGCAATACATGTAAAACACACACACACGCGCGCGCGCGCGCATACCAACCCACTTCGATGAATTGGCGCGGAACACCCAGCCAAAAAAAAAACAATAAATGCATCGACCATAATACCGGGGCTTCCTTAAAAAGGACACGCAGCTAACTTGTTAAATACACATTTAGACACACACACACACACACAAATAAACACATACACATACATACAAACACGCACATATGGAGACACACCTATCATCTCACACACAAAGACAAGACACACACACCCAAAGACGTCAGATATTTGACGCACACACACACACAAAACCATCACCAAGAGCAAGTGGACCATAATACCGGTGCTTCTGTAAAAGAAGAGAACATGCAAATAACTTTTAAAACATACCCACCCACCTACATACACACACACACACATAACTTCCAAGATTTCACGAGCCAACACCCAGCCATAACATGAAAAAATAAAGAAACATAATGCCCAAAACTTAGTAATGTCAGACAAGGACAGTCCTGGAAACACAAGACAAGTCAAATCACATCATCTGAGATGAGATGCAACAGAAACGTAGTTGGAAAAATAACAAATTTGGACTTACCAGCGGAGGACATGAGCTTGTAACTAACTGTTTAAAATCACACAACATACATACCTATATCCACACACACACACACACACACACACACGCGCGCGCGCGCGCGAGCACACACACACTCACAATATTTTTTTTTCGCATATCTTTTACAGGACATTGTAGTCAACACCAGCATGTTACCGCTGTTGTTGATTTCTTGGCAAGATTACGCTCAGTAGTTTCCATTGTTTTCTGAGCGGCCGGCCTCACTTATCCTGTAAGTCACCAACGTGGTGAGAACCGCTATCAATTCTCGCGCAATGCGTTACTGTACGTGAATAATAAAGCTTACGGAGAAAATCGTTTAACCTCTACGCCATGGAGACAGTAAACAATACATACTCTCACACAAATAGGTGATTTGGCGGACCAGCAGCCAGCTGTGACAAAGAATAAGTGAACTATAATACCGGTACTTCTATAAAAGGACATGCAACTAATTTTCAAACACACACACACACACACAACTATCCACTCACACACAACACACATCCACACACACCCACACAAGTCGGTAATTTGACGAACAAACACCAAGCCCGCACAATGAAAAAAAAAATCAACCACAATATCGGTTACCTACCAATAGAAGACATAAGTTTGCGGACCCAAAGATAGGGCATTATCTTCCGGACAATTAGAATGTCCGACAATGTCCCTGCACAGCTTATACAGAACCACATCGTCAGGTAGGGCAGCATGGAGAAGGCGCCGTTCTGAAATTGTGTGTCAGAAACGGGTTGTTTTTCAAGAAATACAAATAAAAGTAAATTACAAAACAATATTCTCCCGTAGTGAATTTAAGTAACGAAAAGACAAACAATCAATCAATCAATCATGTGCCATGCCGGAAAGCGTGGGCGGTCATGACTCGCCATTTCACTCGATCACCAGTGTCGTGGATCAGCTCAGTGTTCCTGTCTCGTCCATGCCATGTGGCCAAGCCATCCAGGTATTTTCCTCTCGGTCTTCCTCTTGGTCTGTTCCCTTCAATCTTGCCAGTTGTCACTAAGTTCTCCAATCCATTTCTTCTCATAACATGTCCAAAAAATTTTGACTGTCTACGTCTAATTTCTCTAATCAGTTTACGTTGTTCATTTGTCTCCTGTAGTACTTGGTCATTGGTTTTTCTGTCTGTCCATGGTATTCTTTGCATTCTCCTCAGAAACCACATTTCTGCAGCCATCAGATGCTTTTCAGCTTGACTGTTCATTGTCCAAGTTTCACATCCATACAAAAGAACAGGCTCTATGTATCCCCTCAACACTCTTTTTTCTCGTTTCAATTGACATCTTTTTATTGGTCAGAATGTTTTTCATCTTGCTAAAGGCTACTTTCGCCATGGCGATTCTTGTTCTAATCTCTTCAAGGCATCTCCCATCAGATGTTATAACTGTTCCAAGATAATTGTACCGATTCACTTGTTGAAGAATATTTCCATTTACTTGTATATTACTTTGAGGCACTTCTTCCTTCCTACTGACGACCATAACCTGAGTCTTTTTACAATTTAATTCTAACCCCAGCTGCTCACTGTGTACAACAACCGCATCTACTAATTGTTGCAGGTCCTGCGGATTGTCTGCAATTAATACTGTATCATCTGCATATCTAATGTTATTGATGTTTCGTCCTCCAATGCTGATTCCATTTATATCCTCTACATTTCTGAAAATATTTTCACTGTACAGGGAAAAAAGATCTGGAGACATTACACATCCCTGCCTAACACCTCTCTTAATTGGCTGATAATGTCCCACTTCATTATCAATCCTTATTGCAGCTTGTTGTTTCCAATATATGTTTTTTATAAGTCTAATGTCTTTCCCATCAATTTGTAGATCTGCTAGCATATCCACCATGCTGACATGTCTAACGCTATCAAAAGCCTTTGTATAGTCGATAAAGCAAAGATGTATATCCTTGTTTACTTCTATAGCACGTTCAATAACTGTTCGCAGCATATACACAGCATTTACTGTTCCCTTTCCTTCTACAAACCCGCATTGTTCTTCCCCTATTTCAGGTTGTATCTTCTTCCTCATTCTTTGCATGATAATTCTTAGCAAAATCTTTGTGATGTGACTCATTATACTAATTGTTCTGTGTTGATCACATTCCAAGGTTCCTGATTTCTTTGGGATTGCAATAAATATAGAGTTACATAAATCAGGAGGTATATCTCCAGTATCATATAATGTGTTCAGCAGTCTGGTGACTTGCTCTAGTCCAAATTCTTCTAAAGCTTTAATCATTTCTGTTGTGATGTTATCTGCACCGGGGGCCTTGCCAGCTTTCATATGCTTAAGAACATTTCGAACCTCCATCTCCAAAATTGGCGGTCCTTCATTATTAAATCTAATATCATACTGTTCGTCTCTGTTATCATCATAAAGTTGTTTCACATAATCTGTCCATACCTGTAGAATCTGGTCTTTTTCTATTATGATTTTGCCATCTTCAGTTTTTAGACACCCTGTTGATGTACTTGTTCTTTTATTAGTAAGTTCCTGAATTCTTTTGTGCACTAATTTGGTGTTTTGACTGTTGTGTTGGCTTTCAATTTCTGAGCACTTTTCCTCAAGCCATTTTTCTTTTGCCTCCTTACATAATGTTCTGACTTGTCTGTGAATTTCTTCATATTTGACAGAATTATTTTTGTTGAGTCTTCTTGTTTCCATGAGGTGTAAAATTTCTGCAGTCATCCATTTCTTACGACCCACCTTCTTTAATTTTGGAATAGTTGTTTCTGCAGCCACATTGATTGAATTCTTCAACGTTTCCCATTGATCATCCACATCCTGGAATAGGATCTCTAGATCGGACAAAATTTCAAATCTGTTCTGTACTTCTATGTTGAATTTGTTTTGTATTTCCTTGTCATTACTCAATGTACATAAATCATATTTAGTGTTTCCTGTTATATACTTGACTTTCTTCAACTTTATCCTCAATGTTCCTGTGAGTAATCTGTGGTCACTATAACAATCAGCACTGGGAACTGTTTTTGCTATTGTTAATGCGTTTCTAAATCTTCTGCTAATCAGAATGTAGTCAATCTGGTTTCTAATCCTGCTATCTGGACTCCTCCATGTCCATAATCTTCTAGGGTGTTGTTTGAACCAGGTGTTTCCTACAATCATTTCCTGTTCTTTTGCCCACTCTACGAGTCTGTATCCTCTTTCATTTCTCTCTCCTAAACCATAGTTTCCTACTGTGTAGCTATCTCCTTGATTTCCTACTTTTGCATTGAAGTCCCCTATTATGATGTTTATTTCTGACTTTTTACATTTCTTTAAGGCAGACTCAATGTCGTTATAAAATTCTTCTACACTATCTTCACTGGATTCTCCTGTTGGGGCATATACTTGAATAATATTTATGCTAAAAGGTCTGCCACTTAACTTAACTAGTAGAACTCTGTCCGACACGGCCCAATATCCTTGAATAGATTTTGATGTTTTCCGATCCAGAATAATTGCCACTCCCCTATGACGATCTTCACCTCCAGAATAAATAATCTTGAAATCTTCCTCTATCTTGATGCCTGCTCCTGTCCATCTCGTTTCGCACATACCTAAAATATTAATGTTTTCATTTTCAATTTCTTGTTTTATGTTCTCTAATGTTCCGTCGTTGTTTAACGTCCTAACGTTCCAAGTTGCTAGTTTTAACGTCTCTGTCCTTGTCTTGCGATGATCGGTCTTTAAGCGAATCATGATATACTAGGCACTTTTAAAGAGGTAGTTTGCCGTTGCTTTCCTCTATGGCAGTGATCTTACTGATCGGTGACCGCAGCCATTGGCTCAAGTAGAGCTCTTCTGCCTGCCGTCGTATAATTCGAGACCATGACCCACAATATCTGTCGGCTGCCCTCAAAATTACATCCACCACCTGCCTTCCGTGGCTTCTTTTGAAAACTTCCAATAAAAGGAACACAATATAACATCACATAATCCAAAGGAAACACTATTCATGGGGAATCCAAAGGAAATCACACGAAATCCAATGAAAAAACACAAAATAGCGTCCCTCCGAAAAGTGACGCTTCATCTTGCCGCCATTTTACCGGAAACCGGAAACAAACAATAGACTTCTCAATTGTTTTATTCTTAGCATATTTAATCAGATCTCGTCAGTTGCATACTGCATAAACTAAAGCAATAAGATTAATCCTAAGATAAAGTCCGAAAAATTGTGGGAGGAAGGGGGGGGGGGGGGGGGGGAGAGAGAGAAGGAACGACGGACCCCCAGGCGTGCTTGCTCCGCGGCGGAGTTTTAATCACGCTAGTAGTCATTGACTCTGGTAAAAGTAGAGATCTGATATTTACTACATGGAACTGATGTAATGCGCTATAAATATAAAAATTGGAACGAGAAAAAACTGACACAAACAAATTACAGATACGAACGTTTTAGTGTAGTCTTTTTCGGTGTATACACAACAGAAAAAGAACACTTTACAAACGAGCAGTAATATCAAAAATCACAGACAGCTATCCGAATAACACCATCAAATGAACACTCTATGTAAGTGACTGTTTAGTCTGTATTAGCGAATGTTTAGTCTGTGCAAGTGACTGTGTAAGTGGCTGTTTAATCTGTGTAAGTGACTGTTTAATCTGTGTAAGTGACTGTTTAATCTGTGTAAGTGACTGTTTAATCTGCGTAAGTGACTGTTCAATCTGTGTGACTGTTTAGTCTGTGTAAGTGACTGTTTAGTCTGTGTAAGTGATTGTTTAAACTGTGTAAGTGGCTGTTTAGTCTGTGTGAGTGACTGTTTAATCTGTTTCACTGTTTAATCTGCGTAAGTGACTGTTCAATCTGTGTGACTGTTTAGTCTGTGTAAGTGACTGTTTAGTCTGTGAAAGTGACTGTATAGTCTGAATCTGTGATAGTGTAATCTTTGTAAGTGGCTGTCTGGTCTGTATCTGTGAATGTTTAGACCAGTGTCTCCCAACGTGGGGCCCACGCCCCACATGGGGGGGGGGGGGGGGGGGCAATTCGATTGTTAAGGGAGGCAATTCGATAATGGACTCGTCCAGAGTTTAAGTTAACCGCATAGCGACTCTCAGTCGCTACTCGAGCTGAGCAAACGTCCAGTATAAGCAACCTATGTCCGCCATGTTAGTATCCAGTGTCAGTCGTCATCTTTTTCAGCAGTCATTCGCAACTGCGAGCGCTAACAAGACATGTCACCTGAACAAGTCAAGAAGCTTGATACGGGGGAAAATGGCACTTCGCAAGTCCAACAACAAGAAACACGCGGTATCCAAGATGTGCAGCGTGGGAGCCGACAAGAACGTCAAGAAGACGAACGTGGAGAGCTTGCCTGCTAGCTGTACTAAAGAACTTGAAACTACAAGTATTACTGAAGCTACCACGAGGGAGAAGATCGACAACCCACCACAGACAAGAGCCAAGACAACAGAGAAGGGGGAGAAAGACAACAGAGCAGGGAACACCGACTCAAAAACAGTCCGATGGATTGTCAAGCGGATTCAAGTGGAGCTTGCTTGCTTTCTTGCTTGTGTTCGTTGGCTTGAGCTCCAACGCGAAGTCCTGTATGTCGGATGAAGGCATCCTGTTGTCCAACATCAGTGTGATGTCATACAGGACCTGAGTTTTGCGTGAGTATCCGTTGTCCCATGTCTGGTGGAGCTGACAGACGAAGAAATCCTGAAGCAGCTACGAGAAGAGAACCTTCACATCCGATTCCTGAAGGCGGAGCGGCTCCTCACCTACTCCAAGATACCTACAACCTTGGCAGTGGTGACGACAGAGGGCAGCGAGATGCCGACCACAGTATCAATCAGCAAGAAAATACAACAGCCAGAGAGATTCATCACAAGAGTCAATCAATGCTCAAGGTGCCAGAGGGCCGGCCACAGCAGAGCAGCATGCCGCAGCAAGACGGAAATCTGCCGGTACTGCGCCGATCATTACGCCTTCAAGGAGTGTCCGCTGGCCAAGCAAGACACGGACTTCCGAGCACCCAACAACAAACGAAAGTGCACCAACTGCCTGGGCAAGCATGGAGCAAGATACTTGGGCTGTCCGTACCTGCAACGACACAGAGACGTGTTAAAGTTTGCCATCAACACAAAGACACCATACAGCGAAGCAAGGCGGAGGTGCGAGACAGCCAAGGGTATATCACAAGCTGAAAGAGATCAACGTCAAAAGCAGATAGACGAGTTGAAGAAACAAGTCAAGGCACTGCTGACGCCGACTCGGACCAGCGATATTGAGAAGCTGCTGACCGACATGAAAGAAATCCAGCACAACATCAAACAAGAGATGGAGCGCATGGCTAAGATGAAGAAGGAAAACGAGGAACTCCTACAAATGATCAAGACCGAAAGAGAACTACTGAACGCCGAAAGGACACAGCACCAACCCAAACCAACAGATGAGATGAAGCAAGGTGAAGCACCACACAAAAAAACATAGAAAAACTGATAAAGACAATTCACAAAAAAGGAAACAAAAAAACGCATGATGGAGCCAAGCCACAGACCAATCAGAAACAGCAAGCAGAAGCCAGTAGTCCAGCCACGATACCTAAGCAACCCGAGATGAAATCAGCATCTTGCCAGGTAGATGAATGTGACCTGTAGGAGCCTGAAGATAACGGGAGCACAGAAGAGGAAGACAATCCCTTCTTAGCCTTCTACAAGAGGAAACTAATATATGAAGCTGATTACGAAGAAAGCCAGACTACGACGCGAACAATACGAAAATGACCCGCACACATGGAGCGATAAATTTCATATGGAAAAGGAACTCATCTGGAAACAAATGAGGGAAGAATACCACAGAAACTACGAGAAGGTGAAACAAACTCAGAACAAAACGAAAGACAACGAAGCATCAAACAAAGAGTCCTTATAAGGACTACAACCAGTCAAGCCAGACGAGCCAGCAGCCTTCACTAACAAAAGATACCACAAGAGGAGACGAGCACAAAGGACAGCCGCCGAGCGATCCCCCAGCTGACGTCACAGACACAAACACAAATAACCAGTCCGAGATAGGACTCATAAGACAAGAGTAAGGGTGAATGAACCCACAAAAACCACGAATGTCAACAATAACCACAGCCGAAAAAAGCAGGTTGAAAGAGGCCGAATTTGGAATTTTTGTTTTGAAAATTGGAATTGGAATTGGAATGTTAGTAGCCGTGCTTTCATTGTTAGACGTTATAGTTGAGCTACTGGTTATACTGGGCCGGCACTAAGCATTTCGCGCTCTTTGTTCTGAATGGCGCGAAATGCTTTGTGCCGGGATCTCAGTTTCTGCAGTGTTTCGCAGTAACGCTCAGCATTCACCGTTGGCGTTAATTTGAAATAAGCGTCCGTTAAATTGTTGTAAAAGTTTCGTTGTTTAAAATAAAATATATACATTGTATTAATATAAGTGATATATATATATAAATGATATGTAAATTAAATTGGTATTTTTTAAAATTTATTTATTAATTTTAAAAAAAAAATTAATTTCAGTTTTAGAAGCATCCTTTTCCAGGAAAATTTGTCAAATGAAAAAGTATTTTTTTTGCGGTGGGTTAAATGTGCCATACATATTTAAATATGCATTTTTAGTCTACGTTTACTCCAGTTCATATTATTTTTTGTTTTAGTTTTTAATTGATCTTATATTTATTTATTTCAGCCCATAGTGAAATGAGCGGTGCAAGCAACAAAAAAAAAAAAAAAAAAAAAAATTCGTCAGTATTGGGAGGATTATTTAAAATTTGGTTTCATACCCGCTGTCTACGATGAACGGTCACCTTTTTGTCTTTTATGCCAACAATGCTTCATCAACGAATCAATGAAACAAGTTCGTCTTGATGCACATTTGAAGGCGAAACATAATGCTCATATTAATTCAGATTTGAATTACTTTCAAACTTCAATGAACAATTTTGAAAAAAAAGAGTAACATTAAAGTCTCTATTTACTGCTCATAATGCAACTGTGGAATATTAAAACGTCCTTACCCTTTCCTAGCATTGACTCCCTTAAAAATAACAGTCCCTTACAACTACTGTTTAAGTATCTTACTTAATGTAGGAGAAAAACTAACCCGTAGGGTAGCTTTATTTATTTGGCTTTATTTTGGTTCACGTACCTGGCCAAGACCGGCTAGATTAATAAGAAAGGCACTAAAGCGGCCATTTATAGTCAAGAGAACACAAAAGAAAGTCGAACTTTCCCTTCGGGGAGAGGGCATGTTTGCCCTAAAAATATGTCATTCTCTGCAACCATGGTACGTTATATCTACATTATTAAGATGTATTCATGTATTTTTATAAAGTACATATACCAGTGTGTTTAATTAAGAATTAGTTAGAATGATAATTCAACAATTCTTGTAAACTGGGGACTGATAGATTTTACCACTGAGCGCCATGTGGGTGCCACGCTGTAATTTTTCCTATGCTTTACAATTTCAAATCCATATGTTAAAACCTTTTATAGGCATTATGAACTTATATCTAACTAATAGTGCTTATAACCTATAAATATTATGTGTACTGTAGAGTATCAACTCTCATGTCAGAAACACATTCAGAAACTCGTTTCTGCCAATTTCATAGTCCTATGAAAAATAACTTCTATGCATTGTGAACTATATATCACTATTTATGCTTGGAAATCTGCAAATAATCTATGTACTATAGAGATTGGACTCTAAAGAACATTTTCAAATGAATTCTTATCCATGCGGAGACATACAAATGATTACGCATATTCCGGACTCTTAGTCAGGGGATAAAATGCTTTGCCACATTCTAATCTGTAACTTGGAACTATAGTGCTAAATTTTAGTACAATCCTTTTGTTAACAGATTAATAACCACTCAATATGAGTGAGGGACATGTAATCATTTCATAAAATAGTGCTAGGAAATTGCCATGTTTGAGAATATAAATCCAAGAACAAAGAAAGTAAACGCTTGATAGAAATGAATGTTCGGATAGGTTGTACCTTCAATCCCCATCACCTCACTGTAGTAGGAACAGAAGCGAAGATTGATGTGAATAAATTGCTTGCAATATTCAGAAGACTGGACCATGCGGCATAAGTTATTCTAATAAATACACTCCGAATAATAGCAGTAATTGGCAAAATATATCACAGCGGTCACTAACCTCATACTGCGGTAAGCAGTGGGGGAGGGAAAAAAGAATAATCTAGTTTGTGGACAAACAAATAAGAACATTCACAACCATTGGCTCCGGCATTAAATTTTATGATTAATATTATTGTGTATGATTATCATATACTTGATATCAGAGAAATGTACATGTATGTTTTTTTCTGTTATGAGAATTTTTCTCTGTCCTGATTGTTATTTTTTACTGTGGGAATATACATTTTAATGTTACCCCTGGGGACAGGAAGATGTTGATGTAAAAATCCATGAGTATGTCAGTACACAAGAAGACAATGGTGAATAGCCTTGGCCTAATGCTGATTATAGTGAAGGAAAGGAAACACAGAGTATGTATGGGTTATTCTCTTCAAGAATGAGAGATACAATGGCTTCACTCATCTAATAGCCCCAGTAACAATCGCAGAAAAACATAGAGTGAAAAGATACCTCACTCACATTTAGAGGCAGATTGGCTCTACAACAAGCAACGAGGGACAGGGAACTTGGGAACCCACTCCTATCTCGTTCCCCTTGTTGTTTGTATTTTTGTTTGTAATTGTGTTGTGAAAGTTAACACATCACAGTAGGTTAATGCTCGTGTTGTTTTCTTGTCATCCTTTTCTATAGCGAGTGGTGGATTTTGTGGGACTGCATTGAATCACTATCAACTGGAAACTGGGGGGAAAGCCAGGCGAGAGTGAACATGGCAACCTGTCCTCAACAAAGTTTGGACCAATACCTCAATGTTTACTGCTGCACTCATAAGCTGCAAACGCCAGCAAAAGAGACACATTCGAAGACAACTGACTACGTGATTGAGGAAGTCCTATTTCAGCAGGAATATCCAGGATGGACTTCAAGATCTAATAATCTACAAAGATAAAGATCAACAGAGTAACTGACAACAGTGTATCGTCTGCTTTACTTCTGAGAAGTACCACCTATGGCCTCATCATTCAACCAAATCATTGAAACTATGGGACAGTCCTACTACAAGTTACTAAAACTAGCAACAGTGAAAACACTTCAACTGTTGGTTGGATTACCAAGTTGATATCCAACAATGGATAAGCCTTCGAAAGAAAAGTCACAGAGCAGCAAGTCAACATAAGGTTAGAGGCACCCAACACCAAGTTCTAGAATACTAACACCAACTCAACCAAATGGGAAGAGACACTGAAACCACAGAAGCCAACACAACCAACGTCAGATCCTCTGAAACATACCTACACCAGATTACCTCAAGGTTCCAAAACCTGGAACACCATCAAAAAGACCATATGAAAGCAGCTAAATGCCTCTACATCTGCAACAAAAGGAATCATCTGATTGTTTGCAACCATGTTATGTGTTGAAAGTAATATTCTTCAGTTCCATGCCTGCAGCAGAATAAATCCTGGAAATATTTCCAGATGAAACAAATGAATGACTCGCAGCATTGTATGTTCCACACTGAAATGGAATGAATCAGAACTCTATGCTGGTTCCATGTCGGCCTAATTGCCCCATCACCAAGGTGGGATGGCCTATCAACATGAACCGGGTGTGTGACAAAGCCTTTTGAACTAAATTGGGAAACGGTTAACATAAACCGAGCTGTTGGACAGTCGTCATCTTTTCATCGATAAGATGATATAGGGAAGAACCTTCTGCACAAGCTTAAGTTGCATCTCCTGAAAGTATGACAGACCTAGGCATCAATTCAATTGGAACACAGAGCCCAAGGGCAACAGAGTATTCTTGAATTCAGTCCCATGGAGGGAATATGTGCTTATGTATAATTCTATTCTTGGATTAATATTCACCAGCCAACTTCGGTGGACATACTGTAAGTAGAAAATGACTGTGAGTATAATTCTTTCTGCCCGGATAAATATGGACATTATCTGCTTCGCACTGGAGAAGGAATAACCGACAGCAACACCAAAGGAAAATACTGTAATTAAATAATTAGTTTAATTATTAATCCTAGCAAAGCTTTTTATATGTGTTTTTTTCTATGCCATGTATAAGGTAAATAGTGTTTTATTTGGTAATGAGATATAACAAAATGGTGGTTATGATATATATAGTATTTTGACACCAACTCATTATTTTTAAACGATGAGAATTGTAAAAGGTGTCAGAAACAACTGTCTTATATGTGAGGTTTTCTGCACTTAGACCAATGTTGTGCTTTTATCTAGGTAAAATAAGTCAAGTTAGCAGAACCAATTTGTGGTTGTTGTGTTGTTTGTAATAACACTTGTTGTTTTCTTGGGGCAAAAAGGGTGTAAATGTATTGAGATAATGCAAATCATTCCCATGCCTGTCATGAATTCAATCAGACTATTACACTTTCATGTATGTTAACTTCAGATCTTGATTTAATACTTGAACTGTTTGTCCAAAATTTGTTGATGTGTACATCAAGTAAATGTGGTGTTCACCAGTGGTTGTTTATATGTTGTGAACAATCAATGTCTTCTAGCACTATAGTAAATTTAAAGGGTGATGAAGTGGGAAGGGAAACCTACACACAGATGCCATTGTTTCAAGGATTGAATTGTTTTCTCCTGGGGTTTGTGGTAAATATCCCTGATCACCCTGCATTCTTGAAGTGACCAGAGAATCATTAAATCCCCTAGACAGCTTAACATAATATTCTCATAAATTAAAATCCACACCCCACAGCAACTATCAATTGTACTCTTGAGGCTAGTTATCAAATTTCATTACTCATCGCTAAATCTGGGAAAAATCATACTATAGGGAAGAATTTAATCAAACCATCAATATCAGCATTTCTTAAAACGGTTCTGGAAAAAGATGGCAAAGACGTTAAAGATATGCCACTAAGTAACAATACTGTTAGAAGAAGAATAGACGAAATGAGTGAAGATATTGAAACTACAACTTGTTGAAAAGCTGAAAACAAGAAAATTCTCGGTGCAAATGGATGATCAACTTTGAGAGACAGTGAGGCCGTACTTATAACCTACGTAAGATATATCGATAAAGGTGATTTTGCTGAAGAAATGTTGTTCTGTAAATCATTAGAAAGCACTACTATCTCTAAAGATATACAGTAGGCTTAAAAATAATTACTTATATGTCAATAATAAACCAATGAAAAATATAACATCATGTGCATCTGCAGATGGTACTCCTAATATGATGGGGAAGAAAATAGTTGCTTAAAACTGATGAAAGATGATAATCCAGAAATGCTTCTTGTGCAGTGTACGTGGTAGCTAAAAACATTTCACCTGTTCTAAATGAAGTACTAAATTTAGTTATAAAGTGTATCAATGCTATTAAAGCTAGTGCCAAATGTGAACGTCTCTACAAGTTATTTTGTGAAGAACAAAACGAAGACCATGTGGGACTTATACACCACACTGAAGTAAGATGGCTCTCGAGAGGGATCTGCTTGAAAAGATTTATGGAACTATTTGATACTCTTAGTGATTTTTTAAGTGACAAACCTGAAATGAAAATTCTGTTAACGGTCGATGATAAGGCATTTGTGAGTTATTTAGCCGATATCATTGAAAAACTAAATATATT
Organism: Cepaea nemoralis; assembly: GCA_014155875.1. Classification (NCBI taxonomy): domain Eukaryota; kingdom Metazoa; phylum Mollusca; class Gastropoda; order Stylommatophora; family Helicidae; genus Cepaea; species Cepaea nemoralis. The sequence goes on along the minus strand of JACEFZ010013888.1, from coordinate 180,023 downwards.
AAATAAATAACTTCAAGGAACAAATAAAAGGCATGTCAACGCAAAAGCGAAGATATTTGGTTCCATTCCATTTATTGAATTATGTCAGACATATATTTAAAACAAAAATTTTGAAAAGTTTCATGTCTCCAAAAATGTGAAGTGACTGATACTGCTCTATATGTTATTGTCGATCATCTGAAAATATTAAAGATTTTCATATTAAAGATAATATGAAAGATTTTCTGTTTTGAAATAAATTGATTTCCTAACTTGGATGATGCAACCAATGTTAGTGGATTTGTCTGATATTTCAAACATGCAGTATCAAGAAGAACTCGCAGAAATGCAAAATGATGAGTCAATTAAAATTTTATTTACTATAAAAGGAGCGATGACATTGCATTGTGAGGACACCGAAATCAAATATCCAAATACAACCTAATATGCAAGAGAACCACTATTACCGTTTCCATCTTCATATTTAGATGAATGCAGGATTTAGTGCCATAAATGATTTGCTGCTAAAAAAAAAAATAATAAATAAATAAATCGGCTGGATATAACAAAACAGGGAGGCTTGAGACTGAAATTAACTAAATTGGAACCTAACATAAAATCTCTTTGCATCAAGCATCAAGCGCAAGGATCTCACTAAATTTAAATAATAAATAATTACTAATAATTAAAATACAATAGAAAAATCTTTCATTAAAATTATTTTGTACTTAAATTTCAGTTCTGCATTATATGTTTTGAAAATTTACTTACTGTGTTTGCTCAATAATTTCATAGTGATTTCTTCGTAAAACCTATCATTCAAGTTTCTTTAGTGAACATTTCAATTTTTGAATATTAAAAATTATGTATATGTTGGGGGGGGGGGGGGGGCATACGAATTTTAGAAAGGTTTAGGTGGGGCATAGCACAAAAAAAAGGTTGGGAAATACATGGTTTAGACTGTGTAAGTAACTGTTTAGTTTGTTTAAATGACTGATAATGCTGTTGAACAAACAGCTCATTATGATTAAATAACTCTTCATTCTGTGTAAATGACCTTTCATTCGTTGTAAATCACTGTTCATTCATTTAAAATGGCTGTTTAGTCTGTGATATTTAAGTCTGTTTAAATGACTGTTTACTAGACTTTTTACATGAATGTTTAGTCAGTTTAAGTTACTATTTATTTTGTTTCAATAGCTGTTCAGCTTCTTTAATATGAGTATTGAGTTATGTGACTGTTCACTTTTTTTTTATATGACTAGTGAATCTTTTCAAATGACTACTGATTCGGTTTAAATTACTGTTTAATCTGTTTAAATGATAAATTCAGCATGTTTACATGCCTATTCAGCCTATATGACTGTCCAGTCTGTTTACATGAAATGTTACTTTGTTTACAGATATTGACAAACATAATAAGAAACTCAACACCATGTTTTCCCATAGTGAATTTGAATAACGAAGACACAAAAAATAGATTGCACAATTTATTGCCTGCCATATTGTGTGGCATCTAGCCAGGTACATGCAGCAGAACTCACACAACATAAAGTAAAATAACTAAATACATCCTTCAAACTGAAATATACACATGTTCGCACAGTGATTTATGTTGTCTACCACGGCAATTTTAAACGTACCATCACGTCTTTCTGGTTGCACAAATCTGGCCTATTAATCATGATTTTTTTTTGTTTGCAAACTTTAACTAGCGACTATTTTGAGTGTTAAACAACATGTGAAACACATTGTCTCTATCGATCACGTGGCCGGTGTCCAAAACGTGCCGTGCAATCGATGACGCAGGAGGTTTGTGGTGTGTCGACTTGGCCAGGTTTCTATCACTTGTGTGTAGTATCTTGTCAATCCAGTTGGGTATGTGTTCGACTACCCTGCCTCTATGTTCTGCCGATGTAGATAGACTGGGGCCTGCATGTGAATTGGTAAATGCAATTTGATTTGGTATACAGAGTGGCAGATTCTTTTACTGCTGGGGTGGAAATAGGTGAGGAACAGTAATGGGAAACAAACAAATGGCAAAACAAACATGCCAAATAGGTTTCAACTTACAGATTTAAGATCAAATTTGAGGACTTCTTTCATGTATGTTGGTATCTGTGTCAGCAGCATGTAGAGCCCATAGTTCCCACATGTGTGTGCTAGGAGGATCGCCCAGAAAGGCAAGGAAGAGAAAATTGCGCCCCATGGTTTTCGTTGCTGTGGAAATGAACACATTAACCATTCATTTATCACGCAGAGTCTCGTAGCGGGCGGGAGCTGGAGGCGGTTCGACCCCCACTGGTGACTTGCGGGATAACTGAGCCGGCCACTCAGAAAGCAATGGCAAACTGCTGAGCGTAATCTTGCCAAGAAATCAACAGACAGCTGAAAGATACTGCTGTTGACAGCGATGTCCTGTAAAGGATATGCGAATTTTAAAAAAACAAACATTGAATAAACATGCAGCCCTCTCATTGGCTGGTTGGATGGTTGATTGTTTGTTTGGTTATTTGATTAGTTGAGTTGCTAATTGTTTATTTGGTTGGTTGGTTGGTTGTTGTGTGCTTATCGGTTCGTTGTTTGGTTGGGTAGTTGATTGTTTAGTTGGTTGTTTGGCTGGCTGGCTGGTTTGTTTGCTTGACGTTCAAGGCCATCTGAAAAGAAGGTAGCTTGCCATTGCTTTCCTTCTGTGCAGTGACCATACTAGTCGGTGTCCGTAGCCATTGTCTACATAAAGAGATCGTCTGCCTACCGTCGTGAAACGTGAGACCATAACAAACAACTATCTGTCGGCTGCTCCCAGCTCCACCTACCACCCGCTCGCGTGGTTACACATGACTCTGATCGGGAAATAAACGTGTACTTTACTCTGCCCAAGGTTGTCTTGTTTAAAAAAGGTCTTTGATCTTGCTGGACATACCTGGCCTAGGTCTCACTGCGTGTCAGAAGTGCGAACGGCACTGGCAATTTGAGTTTGAACTAACATATTTAGCTCCTATGATTTATCTCCACTGTGGCCAGGTGGACGGGATTGCGAGTTCCTATGACCACAAGGGCCAGTAGGGTCTCCTATGTCCACCAGATCAAGGATTGGGGACCAGACAAATTGGTACACAAACATGCTGCCTTTTATTTATTTATTTATTTTAAATTTGTTTTTATTAGTTTATTCCGCAGACAAAATGCACCAACAAGGCTAAACCTTGCTGAAACTTTTCTTAGATGATGATGTCTTGGTCACTTTCAGGACATTGTACTTGACGGTCGTGGAAAGAGGTCTGCACTCTACTTCTGTGAAACATCTCCAATATCCCACTGTGACAGCTGAAATCTTAACATCTCTGAAGCATGGTGAGAGGTAAACCCTGGGGTTCTTGTATAGCTTTTCAAATCGACCGTACTTCCTCAGATAATGGAGCTACTCCCGGCGAATAATAATTGTCCTCATCATCTTCATTTTCAGCAGTCTCCCAGTCAGGATACGCCAACAAAAGTTCACATTCCCCGTGATTGGATATTTCTTGTCTATGTTACCACCGTCAATTGCCTCTCTTGGAGTTTTTAAACCACGTTTATATTTCGCATATATCTAAGGATTTTCTAAGATTTTCCGTGAGGAATAGACTTCTTCTTAAGGAAAACGGTTGCTTCTGGAAAGCTCTCTCAATCTGGTGATCCTCAGATGCCATCTTGCAAAGTGAGGAGGAAGAAAAGACCTAAAAAATTTAGTCAAAGGTTGGGGACAGCACTCCCGAAAAAATATTTGCGAAGTCTGATATACTGTGCTGTACAGGCATGACGAAACAGTGCAACGCATATTATGCTGATGGAACACTTTAGCTAAACAAAAATACACACGACATGTCACCAGGAATCGATTTGCTAACATCAATAATGTAATACTACCTCAATATCACTAAGACGATGCGAAATATCACTTTTCCGAGAAGCAAACCAATAAATGACAATCCTGATACTGCAATATAATTTATCTCCGGAGCATTAGTAATAAAGTAATGTCATTACTTTCCCAGGGAGAGATATATCACAGCGGAATTTCCCGTTCGCGGTTATTTATAGCTATGATGACAGCCCGACATTTCGGTTTCGGTCGTCGATTTTAATGCAAACCCCTGCAATATAAACCCATCCGAGGAAACCCACCCCTGCCCGATTAATCCACCTGTGAAGACAACCCTGGCCTAGCCAGTTGGCCTATTTACAAACAGGGGTGTAACATTTTTTACGACAATGGTTAACCATAACAGAAACTGACCTACTTAATAATGACGGAAATTTTGTCGGCTGTTGTGCGCAGTTTCGGTTTTCTAATAAGGTTGGCAGGAAGGCAAGTTGTCTTTCGGTTTCATTTTGTTGTTGAATCTTGGAACCAGGGGATCGAATGATGTTTAAAAAGGACGGTGAGCCGAAAAATAGCGCACTTTATTCAAATTTGAGAAAAGAGGCAGGATTGTAGTAAACATTTGGTGAAGAAAACTTAAATCATTCACCGCTTGCTTGTTCGGACAGGTAAGAAGAGTAGTAAGTAGTAAGACGTTTCCGTTAATTTGTGAAGCTTGTGCTATTATGTGCTTGTGTAATAATATGTAAGCCGAGAAAGTAAGGTGGCGTGTAAGAAAAACTGGTAACATCAACTAATAATGTCGTGATCTGGTGTATGTGATGTTTTATTATTTCACATATCTAGGAACGAACGAACGGACTTTATTTTCAAAGGGTAACAAATTGGGCACGCAGACCCGTCTTACATTCGGCCCTTCATATTACTCATCTTTCGTTCATCGATAGTGCATAGGAAAAAACATTGTCAAATGAATTTTGTAGAATACTATTATGAACAACCTCCCAAACTTTACACACACATACAGTTACGATTGTCGTGAGCATTCTCGCAAAATTGTAAAAAAAAAAAAATGGAGAAAAATTGTACATATACATTTTGTAACGTAAAAATTAGTGATGCAATTCAACTCTCTCTCTCTCTCTCTCTCTCTCTCTCTCTCTCTCTCTCTCTCTCTCTCTCTCTCTCTCTCTCTCTCTCTCTCTCTCTCTCTTCTTGCATACACACACACATATATATATACACACACAGTCACACACACTCACACTCCCTTACTCACTCACACTCACCAACTCTCTCACTTACTCTACGGTAGTGTGCATGCGATTATAGTATACATGATAACATCAAGTGGCATACAAAATGATACCTCGTAATATGAAAGATGAGAATACATAAAAAATATGGAATAGCATGTTACATGACATGCGTGCGCTCAACTCTCCCCCGCCCCTCTCTCTCTCTCTCTCTCTCTCTCTCTCTCTCTCTCTCTATCTATCTATCTCTCTAGATATACACACACACTCACATTCATTCACTCTCCCCCACTCACACTCACTAACTCTCTCACTCACTCTACAGTAATTTACAGTGTTCATTTTATACATGTTAAAATCAAGTGGCTTTCAAAATGATAATATGAAAATGACAATACACAAAAAAATATGGAATAGTATTTTAGATGACATGCGTGCGCTGAACTCTCTCTCCCTCTTTCTCTTCTCTCTCTCTCTCATACACACACACCCACACACATCCACACGCAAATACACACATATACCCTCGCACATACACACACCTACACACATCCACACCCGCATACACATACTTACGCACACATACTCACATAACACACGAATACATACTCCTTTGCATACACTGCATGCATGCACACTTACACACACACATACATACACGAGCACACACACACACTTACATACACACGCACACACATATAAACACACATGTACCTTAGTACACGTACAGACATACACACACAAGCACACACACACATGTTCACACACACACATCAACCCAAATACACATACAGTACAACAGTATCAGCTGTCCAGTCAATCATGCATTACACTGTATGCATGTTTACATCCATCCATCGACCCATTCACCCACCACACATCACCCATCGACCCATTCACCCACAACACACCACCCATCCATCCATCGACCCATTCACCCACCATACATCACCCATTCATCCATCTTTCTGACTGTCGTGCAAAGACAGCGCCTTCGCAACTTTTGTTGTAAAGTTACACAGCATTAAACTGTATTAGGACATATAATTACTATGTTAAGTGACTTGTTAGATTCCTCGCCTGTTCATAGACCTAGATTAATTATTATTCGATGTCCTTAATATGCAGCTGCAATATGAACAACCACGGCAGGCGAGGTAACAGCCGATCAGTTATCAGTTGGGGTATCTTCATTGCACTCCGGACATGTCCATAGGTGCTCAGATCCTCCCCCCAGCATATGCATCAGCGTCCGGTGGCTAATAGTGCCAGTTCTGTGTTGGTTGACGAGGCGCTTTGTTTTCCCGATGTACCTCTCGCGTCTGGCTGTGCCGATTCTTACTCCCAGTAACAGCCGATGTTTGTGGACAACGTTTGACAACTCTAAGAGGTAGCCCCACGGCAGGCGAAGCAAGGACCAATGCTTGTGGACAACTACTGGCAACTCTAAGGGCAAGCCCCACGCAGGCGAGGCAAGAGCCGATGTTTGTGGGACAACTATTGGCAACTCTAAGGGGCAGCCCCACGGCAGGCAGGCAAGAGCCGATGTTTATGGACTACTGACAACTCTTGAAAGCAGCCAACACGTTGCACAATCCCAGCATACCGGGTTGCACAATCCCAGCATACCGGGTTCGATATCAGCCGGCAAGGCAGTTTGAAAGCAGGCCGCCTTGCGATAATTGATAACACTGTTATGGGCGTTGGTCGTTCTGAAAGCATCGGAAAACTACCCAACGTAAAATTGCCTAGAAAATTACAAACACATCCTGCAAGACCTGAACATTTGAAGAAAGCTGGCTTATAAACAATATGCAAGACCTGAACATTGAAGAAAACTGGCTTATAACCAATATGCAAGACCTGAACATTGAAGAAAACTGGCTTATAACCAATATGCAAGACCTGAACATTTAAGAAAACTGGCTTATAACCAATATGATGTCTCGGAAACGGAAACATTTTGGCCATGTTAAGCGTCACGTAACTGGGAAAGAACAATGAAGGAAGGCCTTAAAGAAGCGGCAATGCTCAACCAGCAGGAAGACTCCCATTTCCTACACTAATGTAGGTAGCGATGTAGGCATAGATGGGGAAATAGACAGAGATGTTAACATAACAGCCTGGACATTGAACAAGCAATTAGAAAGTCGAACAGAAGCTCCTGGAGATGCGGGATATACAGAAGATACTGTATTTGCATGGAAACAGACAGAGATGTTAACATAACAGCCTGGACGTGGAGCAAGCAATTAGAAAGTCGAACAGAGCCCATGAAGATGTGGATATACAGAAGAATATGTATTTCATGGAAACAGACAGAGATGTTAACATAACAGCCTGAACATTGAACAAGCAATTAGAAAGTCGAACAGAGTCCCTTGAGATGTGGATATACAGAAGAATATGTATTTCATGGAAACAGACAGAGATGTTAACATAACAGCCTGGACATTGAACAAGCAATTAGAAAGTCGAACAGAGTCCCTTGAGATGTGGATATACAGAAGAATATGTATTTCATGGAAACAGACAGAGATGTTAACATAACAGCCTGAACATTGAACAAGCAATTAGAAAGTCGAACAGAGCCCCTGGAGATGTGGATATACAGAAGAATATGGATTTCATGGAAAACAGACAGAGATGTGAACATCAACAGCCTGGACGTGGAGCCAAGCAATTAGAAAGTCGAACAGATTCCCTTGAGATGGGATATACAGAAGAATAATGTATTTCATGGAAACAGACAGAGATGTTAACATAACAGCCTGGACCTTGAACAAGCAATTAGAAAGTCGAATAGAGCCCATAGAGATGTGGATACACAGAAGAATATATCGTATTTCATGGAAACAAAGAAATCAAATACAACGGTTCTAGAAAAAAACTGGGAATGAAAATGTAGTTGACGAAGGAAATATAAAAAAGACAAGTGAAATAGTTCGGACACGCTAAAAGACATAATACTCTTATAAAAACATACCTGGAGGGCAAGCGAGCAGGAGGTAGACAACGATACAAATGAGAAGATAACATCAAGAGATGGACGAACATCAGTCTGACAGAATATACAGTCAGGGCGAGAGAGAGAGGGAGAGAGAGAGAGAGAGAGAGAGAGTAGAGGATGATGGTGTAGAGGTAGATGATGAGATGTAGATGTGAGTAGTGTGTGTGTGTGTGTGTGTGTGTGGAGATCCATTACAGCCAATCTTCATTGTGGAGACGACACCTCATTGATTGATTGATAAACATAAGCATACAATTGACACCAGAATATTTGTGTACGTCAAAAGAAAATAAAGCTAGCACCAAGCTTAGAATATTTAACGCATACTTTAAATAATATAAACAAGCCCACACTATGCAGATGACACAGTATTGATGGTGGAAAGTGTTAATGAGCTAAATCTTTTGGGCACTGTAGTAACTGAGTGTGCAAAAATGAACTGTGCTTGAATATCAAGAAAACAGAAATAATGGTTATATTAACGAAATAGATTATACCTAAATGTAACATAACAATAGGCGGGGAAATGCTTAACTAACTTGATAAATTTCAATACCTATATATACGTTTACTCACTATAAGAAAGAGACAAACAGCTTTCTTTGGTCATGTGATGAGAAGAGAGGCATGTGTCGTAGCAACAAAAAAGATCACGGGGGGGGGGGGGGAGGCAGACCGACAGGAATGGTACCGGATGGACAGGGACGCTGGCATGGGGGAATATCATCAGCAGAGTTGACCCAGAGAACAAGGACCGGAGATCTGTGACAAGACGAAGGTCTGCGCCAGCTGGAAAAAAAAAAACATGATGGCGATGACCTTAAATCAGTACTGCTGTATGAATAAATCACGCGGACAGCAACTAACATGAATACTACTAAACTACTAACATCAACTGTCTGTGCTGCGCAGAACAGGGGGACTAAACTTGTGCGGCATAATCAGTCATGCGACGCTTAGAAGAGATCTGGTCAGATTCCAGGGAATTAAGACTGAGACCAGATGCTGGCACTTCATGGGGAACACATTTGGTAATAGTATAACTTGCTAGTCCCGTCTCTGGAACGCACAGAGCACATCTGTTAATAGTATAACTTGCTAGTCCCGTCTCTGGAACGCACAGAGCACATCTGGTAATAGTATAACTTGCTAGTCCCGTCTTTGGAACGCACAGAGCACATCTGTTAATAGTATAACTTGCTAGTCCCGTCTTTGGAACGCACAGAACACATCTGGTAATAGTATAACTTGCTAGTCCCGTCTCTGGAACGCACAGAACACATCTGGTAATAGTATAACTTGCTAGTCCCGTCTCTGGAACGCACCAGACAAAAGAAATAGAGGGAAGCCTAAAATTACACGGAGAACAAAATCCAAGACAGATGAATAATATGGGCAGGGCATTGGGGAAGATGCCGGAGATAGCACAGGATAGGACGACTTAGCGTGGGCTGGTGTCAGGGAGGGGAGAGTGAAGGAAGGGGGGAGGGGTATATGGGAATTAACAAACAGAAGCAGAAGAAGAATGGACGACGTAATGAATAGAAACCAACGCAAGATGAACAGCTTCCAAATCACCCGCAGCTGTGCTTCGAACGCGGTACGCGGGATTACGAATTGCATTCATAATCCCTTCGTCACAGAGCTGAACAGAAGGCCACGCGCGCGCACACACACACACACACATATATATATATATAAAAAGGATGGTCAAGTTGGGGACCATAATACAAGGGGGGCTTTAAATGAAAACCTTAAACGTTTTTGTGGATGTATTATGAAAAAGTAATGAATCCTCGTTTCCTGTAGAAAAGAAATTCACTTTGGTCGGGTGTGTAACCACTCATGCGCCACCTGCTGTAGTCTTCATCGGACAGGAAAAGTGTTGAAACTTCCTACACTGCTCATACACTTGCTGGGCTGACATGCATGCATCATCATACTGGCTTTCATTTGCCGATTAATTTCTGTAAGTTTCACCCCTTCACTGTATAAAAAAAAAACGTGTAACATAACTCTGCTCTTCTTTGGTGCATGTCAAAAGTGGGTTGGTCATCTGTAAATTGTCCTTATGTCACCGTGTTCGTTTGCACCGTCATGTCAAGTGCTTAACACTCTTGAAACCCTTAACAACAATATTGGCAGGATACAAGACAGTGGCATGGTTATTGTAATTTCCATTACACTTTTAAGGTTTTGATTTGAAGCCCCCTCATAATTCAGACACCCCACCTAACACTACACACCGTTTCATTCTCTTCGGGTGGTTACAGAAGCGGGTCTGAATTCGTGGAAACAAGACAACGAAATAAACATCGGATGTATGGATCCTGGTTGTAAATGAAAGGGGCGGAAAGAGATTGTCTGAGAGCGAGGAAATCCTGTTTGACCGATGTTCACGTCTTCATATTGCAAATTCTGATGCAATCATTGTCAATCTTGTGGAATGTTGGTGGTGTTATTTTGATCTTTCGGTTTGAAATTTCGGTAAACACGTAGATCACTGTGTCGTATCGGGTAACTGCTTGCATAACAGAGGAACTGCTTGCGTAACAGAGGAACTGCTTGCGTAACAGAGGAACTGCTTGCATAACAGAGGAACTGCTTGCATAACAGAGGAACTGCTTGCGTAACAGAGGAACTGCTTGCATAACAGAGGAACTGCTTGCATAACAGAGGAACTGCTTGCGTGAAATCTGTCAACAGTACGTGATAACAGTAGTGGAGGGGTATATAACATTTAGATATGTTGCTCTTCATTAGCAGAAAGAAATCACTTCAGAGTAAATAATGTGCACAGCTTTACACGGACTAAATCAACAAACAGGAAAAGTACAAATGATCAGATTTATAAATCACAAGCGACTTCTGATACAGATCATTAAGGTCGAAACGTCGATTCGTTGTGCTGTGTAACTTTATTTTATCTTACTTTTAAGTTGGTATTATTATCATTGTTATGTTTTTTACTGTGATTTCCGTTTGCTGGAATCACAAGGGACAAGAGTTATAGAAAGCTTTCATCAGCAAACAAAACAAGGAATTCAAAATACAATAATACAACCATAGTAAAAGGCTACAAAAGTTTTACTTAAATGGAAAACGTCAGTATGGGGATAACACCTGCCCAGAAAAAGTAAACAAAATCGAAAAAAAAAAAAAACTGACGCAATGAAAATAGGCTGTCAACGAAAATCAAACACAAAGCGAAATTTCGTAAAGGGGGTGACGACGGAAAATGAAATGTTTCATCAGCAAACAGTTTAGGGCAGAGTATTACATTTGTAATACCTTAGTACTCTTCTTTAAGGCAGTAAAGCCTGGTCAACTTACCCCAAGAGAAACGTTTAAACAGCTTTCATATGCGGTGTCTGCGATGAATACTTGTATTAAGTGGCAAGACAAAATCACAAATACTGAAGTATTGGAAAGGTCGGGTTATGTGACGGTTTGTTTCATACTCTAAGTCTTTATAGACTTAGATAGATAGGTCACATTAGGAGGATGGATTACGGTAGAATACCAAAGGGCATCTTTTTTATTTGGGTGAATTACAGTTGGGTAAAAGATCTCGGGGTCAGCCTCTACTACGATACAAAGATGTGTGTAAGCAGGGTATGATTGATACAGGCATTGGTATTGCACCTTGGGAGCAAGTCGCCGTTGTTTCTGTGACATGGAAGGCAAAGATTAGAAATGGAATAAAGACAAAGGAGAAAATGATTGCATATAGGTGACACACTGAGCGTGAGAGACGTCAGATGGTGCGTGATGGTGGAAATGACCATGTGTTCACATGCATCCATTGCAGAGGAACATTTACAGCGCGAATTGGTCTGATCAGTCACATTCGCTACGCCTTGGGTTGCATTTATTATGCCTTTTTATAGCTCAATGTAACAAACTATCGTCTGTCAAGAGGGTAAGGTACCAGTAGTAGTAGTAGTAGTAGTAGTAGTAGTAGTAGTAGTAGTAGTAGTAGTAGTAGTAGTAGTAGTAGTAATAGTAATAGTAGTAGTAGTAGTAGTAGTAGTACATTTGTGAACAACCGTAAACTGGTTAGAGAAATTAGACGTGGACAATCAAGATTTCTTGGGCACCTTATGAGAAGAAATAAACCAGAGAACTTGGTGACACCTGGCAAAATTGAGGGGAAAAGAACAAGTAAGTGGGAGGAAGAGAAGTAAATATCTAGAAGGCTTAACCACGTGGCATGGCCAGGACAAGAACACAGAGCTGATGCACGACTATGGTGATCGCGTGAGATGACGAAACAATCCACCGCGCTTACCGACATGACACATCATCATGATGACCTTTTTGTGTAGCTTGTTAGTGTAGCTTGTATTAGTACTGTGTGTTTGTTGGAAGAAGGTGTGCGTACGACATTAACAAGGAAAGATACATACACTTTCCTGATGGGTCCAATCAGAACCACGTTCACCAAGGGAAGGTTAACCCGGATCAACAAACGCCGTCGAAAGGTGGGATGTGTCGGCCGAAAGGCGCATATATCACAGATCTACTGTAAATAAGGCACAAGTATCATTGCCTTAACTTCGTGTATAATATCATATTTAAAGTTAATTGTCTGTTCTTTCTTAACAACGATCTTCATTTCATACACGGATACATCTTAAGTGACTCACTCTCCTCACTTTGTAACCCTTTGAAAATAAAGGTCAATCAATTAATCAATCAATCACATTGGCAACACAAGGAGACGAGCTTCCACACATTGCACTAACTCTGTAGTACCTCCAAGGTTTCGTTTATGTACACCATAATCACACATACTATACGTAATCATTTTGTGTGTAGGGTTTCACCATAATCACACATACTATACGTAATCATTTTGTGTGTAGGGTTTCACCATAATCACACATACTATACGTAATCATTGTGTGTGTAGGGTTTCACCATAATCACACATACTATACGTAATCATTTTGTGTGTAGGGTTTCACCATAATCACACATACTATACGTAATCATTTTGTGTGTAGGGTTTCACCATAATCACACATACTATACGTAATCATTTTGTGTGTAGGGTGTCACCATAATCACACATACTCTACGTAATCATTTTGTGTGTAGGGTGTCACCATAATCACACATACTATACATAATCATTTAGCGAGTGGGGTTTCTAAGTTTGAAATGCAACCCGAGCAGCGGTACATTCGACCTACTCTGATTTCCAACTGCCGAAGGATGTTTAACCGGCACCAGTGCACACGGATCCTTAACGATATGCCGCCTTTCCACAGAAGATCAGTTAACCCAGGATGCGGGAGTTGAATTGAGTTAAGTCAAGAAACGACATCATAGCCTTTGAGACTTTCTCTTACGTGCACCGTCCTATCTTCAACAGCCAGCGAAGAGTCCAGATATCAGAAGAAGGGAGAAAACCTCAGTAACGCAGTGACTTGCGCGTTCGCCTGTTGGCGGCACGTTCGCCCGTTGGCCATGTGTACAGATCCCCATCAAGGCGGGTTTAGTATAATTAATCTGGGCTTCTAGGTCGACCCAGCCTGAAACTGAAAAAAATCATGGGACATACAGGAAATATCCTGGGACATACAGGAAATATCCTGGGACATACAGGAAATATCCTGGGACATACATGAAATATCCTGGGACATACATGAAATATCCTGGGACATACAGGAACATACAGGACCTGGGGCATACAGAAAATCCTGGGGCATAAATACATGCAGGCAGCGTGATATTGATCACATGACCCATTGAGCGCCGATTGGTCTATACAAAATATAAAGCTAGCACTATATATCCATGCCATGTTTACCGGGACTCCAAAGGGGAAGTACAGAATAGTAATACAACATGAAAATAGTTCGGTATGTGTGACTCCTGCGACAAAGTGAGAGGTCACAAACACAAACACAATGTACATACGAGGGTAAGTTAATAAGTAAGTCTCAAATGGCTGAAGAAAAATAACTAAATATGATAACACCTTGAAATCAGTTTAATTTTATGCATACATTGTCCCTTTATTTCTCAACATAATTTCCACCAACATTGATGCACTTATCCCATCGTTTTATCAGTCCTCGCAAACCGGCTGCATAGAACTGCGGGCTCTGTTTTCTAAATCACGTTTTCACTTCACATTAAACTTCGGCGTCACTCGTGAAATGTCTCCTGCCAAGGTAAATTTTCAGTGGACTTAGTTAGCCCCTAGCGATTTCCCGTAAAGCGGTGCATAGCGGGGTAGAAAACGTTACGAGGGCGAGTCAATAAGGAAGTCACACAGTTCTGTGGGATGGCAGGTAAATGAAAACAAATAACGCAGTTCTATGCAGCCGGTTTGGGAAGACTGATAAATTGTTGTTGTGTATCCCGTACGGGACGTTGCAGTCAAGACCAGCATTTTTCAGCTGCTGTTGATTTACTAGGCAAGTGTTCGTTCAGTAGTTTGCCATTGCTTTCTGATAGAACGATGGGATAAATGCATCAATGTTGGTGGAAATTATGTTGAGAAATATCTGTTGAGAATAACTGGTTTCAAGTTGTTATCACATTTAGTTATTTGACTACAGCCATTTGTGACTTACTTATTAACTTACCCTCGTACCTTACAAACGAAAGTCAATCCAGCAAACACATCGCAGTATGAAAATAACAACGATAATAATAATAATAATAATAATAATAATAACGTAAAAGTAAGATAAAAATAAGTTGCACCCCAGCGCAATGAATCGACGTTTCCTTCTTAATGATCTCTATCAAGAACAACGCAAACAGATCTAAGGGAAAAACGTGAAATTAGACAATTTAATTAACAATTAAAATGTAAACAGAAAAAAGTATTGGTATCAAACTTGTTAGGCCATTGCATAGACTCTGTTTCTAAGAGGACGACACAGACGTTCAATTATGAAAGGTGCCAAATAAGAAAATGCGAAGCCGAAAATGTGCAAAGTTAGCGGGGTGTCAGCAGAATTATACAGTAGCATCCTTAACAGTATTGATTCCCGCTGGATGGATGCATCCAAGAGAGTTGATTGATAGCTCTCAATCTTAAGCCTACTGTAGACCCCATGTGGCTGTCTCCGTGGATAAGGAATTACGGACGCGATTCATAAGCCCGCTTACCCGAATTTGAAACATAGCTGCGACCGATTTGCCAGCAGGTCGTGTTGCGTTGGGTTTTAACGTGTTGGTATGGGAGGCGGTCGTTCAGAAAGCAATGGCAAACTACTGAACGTAAACTTGCCAAGACATCAACAACAGCAGTAAAATGCTGGCGTTGACAGCGATGTCCTGTAAATAGCATATGCAAAATGAAAAGACCTTCTGTGCATGACGTAAGGGGCGAATAAAGAAGGTTGGTCTGAGACTGGCTATCTCACACCGTAGCAAAAACCAGGCGACCAACCATGACTGGCCTACACAGGGCTTGGTGTGTGTGGCTGTGGGCCTGAACTCCACTAGGAGTCCCCAGAACAAAAGAGGAGTCACTCGTTGGCGCGCGCGCGCGCGTGTGTGTGTATGAATGGAAGTATAACATCATCTAGTGCCTAATTCTGTAAAACTCCACAATTTGATATGTGCCGGGTCTTTAAGCCACTCCTTTCTCTGTTATCGGCTCTGTGGCCAAGGAGTTACGAAAGCAATTCGTAATCCCGCATGCCGCGTTCCAAACGCATCTGCGGGCGATTTGGAAGCAGACCACATTGCATTGTTTTTGATACAATGGTATATGTGCTGGTTCGTTCAGAAAGCAATGGCAAACTACTAAACATCAAACTTGCCCATTAATAACGAACAACCAAAAAATGCTGGAGCAGATTGCTACGTCCTGTAAAGGATATGCAACTACACCTCAAACCGCTATTATTAAGATTTTTAAGTTAATGAATTAATTGACATGAAATTGTCTTCTTATTTCCAGCTGAATGATCCCCAGCGTCATGGATGAGATGAGCAAACAGGGGCTCTACATCTGGCTCAAGTCAGTGGTGGAATCTAGAAGATGCACCGGCGTCACCTGGATTGATGAAGCCAACGGAGTTTTCCAGATTCCATGGAGTAATCAAAAGAGTCGAACCTGGCAAAAGGAAGACTCAAGTGTGTTTCTCGAATATGCTAAACACACGTGTAAATATAAGCCTGGCGATAAAATGGATTTTCCAAAATGGAAACAAAATCTGAAGTCTGCTATTAACAAAAACAGGTATATTGAACGATTAAGGGGTCGTGATCGCTTAGCAGGAATAAAACCGTATCGTGTTTACAGGTTTCTGGCTGAGAAGACTGAGAGAAAGGGGAGCAGCGATGACTTTCCTGAAATCGTCAAGAATCTGACGACAGATTACTTGAATCCTGCACATCTTTCCAACATTGAAAGTTCTGGAGGACTGGCTGAAAACAAGGAAGTACTTATAGCACAAAGACACTCATCTGCCAGCCACGTCTTTGTCTATTCCGACAGTGGATCAAGGTCCCCAAGATCCTCGCCACTTTCAACAACATCAGGACCAGTGACTTTTCCCTTGTCTCCCGACATCCCTAGAGGTGATTCATGTGACCATCTACAAGGTAACATCCCCACGTTTGTAAGTGATTTTATGGACACATCACCCCATCCTTTGTCTGGAGAGGAAAGTCTAAGTAGTCTCATGTCAGAGTCAACTCCGACGTATGCGTTACAAAATATATTATCTACTGCAGAGCTACCAACCTGCTTCGAAATGAACCAACCTAGTGAC
Source organism: Cepaea nemoralis (assembly GCA_014155875.1). Classification (NCBI taxonomy): domain Eukaryota; kingdom Metazoa; phylum Mollusca; class Gastropoda; order Stylommatophora; family Helicidae; genus Cepaea; species Cepaea nemoralis. The sequence goes on along the minus strand of JACEFZ010013888.1, from coordinate 163,163 downwards.
GGTTCAGAAAAGGGCCACACACACAATTTAAATTCACACCCTGAAACACAGGGAAATGACAACCAAATGTACTCTTTGCCAGCGTTAATAGCTATTGCAACACAGAAACAAATGGAGCCTGAAATGCTATCAAATTCAGTGGCTGCTAACTTTAATGAAAAGATACGTTTCGAGATTGGGTGTGCCAAACGCAGACAAGACAGTAACCAAGCGGCTGGAGTAGCTGACTCGCAGAAACCCAGTTATCCTCCTAACTTTCAACGAAATGTCTTCAGTTCCAGCAAAGATCACTTTCTGAATATGAGCAACCCAGTTAGTCTTGATTCTGGTCTTGCCTTATCATTTGTCAGTGTGCAGAAAGATGCATCACAAGACTACCCAAATGAGCAGAGTTTGAAGATGCAACCATCAAGGCAGGAGGTTAATTGCGAGGTTAACAGCAGCAGAGATGCTACCATGGTTCATGAGATGCCCACAACGTCACTCCCAGAGCTAGAGATCGTTGGTGCATACAGCTCTGATCTGCCTTTAAGCATGGACACTTACGATGATGAACCTTCCCAGCGATAGCCTGAAATTTTCTGGGTCCCAGTTCTTGACGTACAGAAATGCCCAGATGCCAGAAGCTGCAACAAAACACATCTCAATTTCTCCTCCCATTAAAGACATGTCCGATGATAGTGTGATGCATGTGCAAGTTCTGTATGGTACACCGCATAGGACTGTTAAAAAGATCACCGTTACCTCCAAAAGGACCAGCTGCAGGCTTTTCTACGGCTCTGTAAATTGTTCGGTTATGCAGAGAGCAATACAAGGGCAACAAGATGCTGAAGAAGTAGAACTTCCTTCGGTAGATATCCCAGATTGTGAATACCATGACGAGGCCAAGAAAGCGGCAATACGTAAAATACTAAAAGACATGGAGTTAGGTATTGTTATATCTTATAGCAACAACGATATTTATGTTGAACGCCGATGTCTTCCCCGAGTCTATCTTTCCGATGGAGTCAGTAAAAGTGAGTCTTTGCCGCGTAGCACCAAGAAGCGCCCAGATGTAAAGACCCTAGCATTTGATTACAACAATCATTTTAAAGAGTCAATAGAACTGAACAAAATAAACACTGACAATGCTGTGCCCAAGGACCATTTCTTGTTGACCATTGGCTATCAAATTTTGCCAAATGATGACAGTCCAACACGAATGGTGCCTGTCTACGTCGTGGTTCGCCATGTGAAAGCTGCCAAGGAAAGATACAATATTCTGGGCGCCAGCACAATTGCGCCAAACCCCATGTGCTCTGATCCCACTTCTTTTGATAAAAATATTCAGCTTTTTAAAGAACTTGATTTAAAATCCCCCGAGAAGGTTAACCCGGTCAACAAATGCCCGCAGAAGTCGGATGTGTCGGCCTAACGGTGCAAGAACGCAGCTCTGCAGGCACAACGCAATCGCGTCTGAAAACACTCTCCGGATGAATGCAGAAGATGATTTAAAAACCTGTGTGTAATGTCTCCAGATTCCCCCCTACCCCATTTCGCCCTTTACATTGAAAATAATATTAGAAATTTTCTAAGATAGAGGAATCGCCATTGTGGGACATGAAAGAAATTATAGTATATATGCAATATGATATAGTATTGATTGCAGACAACGAACATGATCTGCAAACATTTAACAGATACGGTTATTGTACACAGTGACCAACTAGGATTATAATTAAATTACAAGAAGACACGGATTATGGCAGTCTCTTAGAAGAAAGAAATATCACAATGTAATATAACGGTCTAACATTTAGAGCCAGAAATCTGATCTACAACAGGTAGCAGCGAACCGCCGGACATGGAGAGCCATGACTTCTGCCCTATGCGCCGCCTTAGGCTCAAGAGGAAAGACTAACTAATATATCGGTAAATTGGAATATTCTTAAACAGGTGAATTGATAAAAGTACCTCGCAACAGTCATAATATCTGATGGGAGGTACATTGAGGAGATTAGAACAAAAATCGCTATAGCAAAGATAGCCTTATGTATAATGGAAAACATCATCATCAAGTGCCCTGTCAGCTGCCGTAAGGCATTCATGACTCTTCACAAATCTCGGTCTTTGGTGTTCTGGATCAACTCTGCTGATGATATTCCTACATGCCACCATCTCAATCCATCCAGCATCATTTCTTTTGGTCTGCCTCTGCCTCTCTTCCACTCGATCTTTCCAGTTGTCACGACATGTTCTCCAATCCCCTCTTCTCATCACATGACCAAAGAAAGCTGCTTGTCTCTTTCTTATTGTTGTATATAACGTTCTAGTTTCGTTAGCCTCTTTCAGGCAATCGTTGTTAGTTACTCTGGCAGTCCAAGGAATTCGCAACATTCGTCTCAGGAACCATATCTCTGTTGCTTCCATGTTCTTTCTAATTTGTTCATTTACATTCCAAGATTCACTGCCATACAGCAAAACAATGTCTATATAGCATTTTAGCACTCGCTTTCTTACATTCAATGATAGTGACTTAATGCATAAGATACTCTTCATTTTCTGAAATGCAGCTTTTGCTTGCCCTATTCTGCTCTTAATACTCTGTTGTACATCTTCCATCTGATGTTATAAATGCCCGTAAGTATTTAACATTAGCCACTTAGTTAAGCATTTTCCCTTCTATTTCTATTTCACATTCTGGTGTCACTTTTTTCTTTGATATCACCATTGTTACTATTATCTTGATATTCAAGACGATGTGTCATATTTTATTTAATAGCTTCCCGATTGCCCGCCTGCTTTGTCTGTGGAGTATCAGTATAATACATGACGCATGATTATCTTGCTTTCATTGTGCTTGATCATTAAGTACAGGGTGTATTTTTAATGACTGCAGTGTTTGAAAATAATGCCGGTCCAAGTTTTGCATTTACCTATTATGTTGCATGAACTTTACATAGGGTGAATACAAAACTTGGATCGGCAATATTTTCAAAAACCGCAAAGTCATTAAAAATACACCCTTTCTTAAGTATAATAAGTCGGGAAGTATTAACTGATTCATTATCGAAGGATAGTATCAGATGTAATCTCCAATTGAGACAAAATGACAACATATCGCCATAGTAGTCTTCGTGTTATGTGTTTTGATTCGTGGTTATTTTCCAGATTTTCATTGCTCACTGAATGGAAATGTACATTATAATACTTGTTTACTTGTGCACTGTTTGGTGGAAACTTATATTTTGTTTGGCACTGAATTAAAATTATATTTTAGTTAGAGTTGTTAAAAAATGACTTAAGCGTTTCGTATGCTGTTTTCCATGAACAATACACGATTGCTTAAATATAGTGAGGCCTTAGCAATTACACGGTTCCAGAGGGTTTTGTGCAAACAGAAAGAGTTCGTTGTGAATTTGAAATTACCGTGGGGATAACAGATGTTCCACATTCGAACAATACCTGTGACTAAGTGTTTTAATTGTTTCAGCTGAAGTATTGTTCATATGCATTTCACACGATATTTAACTCTGCAGTATGTAGAGTATTCTCCACTCTATAGAATGATCCAAAAAGGGTCCAGATCCTGCCTTGTTATGCACCGATATCCCACATAGCGGGGCACCCAAAGGATTCGCAGAGCATGCTGAGAAGGGGGAAGATGGGCGTGATAAGAAGGGCTGAGATGAGATGCACCTGACGAGATGCAGCGAAATATCATCATCATCGTCATCCAGTGCCTTGCCGGCTTGCATGGACAATCATGCCTCTCCACAAATGCGAACTCCGATGTCATGGACCAGTTTGTGTGTTGACTCCCTTCCGTGCCATGACACAAGACTGTCAAGAATCTTCTCGCGCTGTCTTCTTCTATCTCTCTTTCCACAAATCTTTCCGTTGTCACATGTTCCAGTTTATGTCTTATCATAACATGGCCAAAAACCGATGACTGCTTCTTTCTGATGTTTGTGACTTAGATTCACTCAAAATGTCCTTATGTCTCATTCTGGCTGTGAAATTAATTTTCAGCATTTTTCTATAAAATATGCCAGGCAATAAATCGTGCAACATATTTTATGTGGCTTCCGTGTTTAAAAATGACCTCATTCATTGAATTGGTTAATAAGACTTTAGCGCCTGCCTCTGTTGTGTTTTACTTATGCTGTTTAGTTTGCTTTTTTGTTTTGTAGTTCTTTCAAGCATATTTCTTTCAATAACCAGTCGTTTCTTTCTTACAGCAGGAGTAAACACTGTTACATACCTTCTCTCCTTCCCTTTTTACTCCATTCCTGTTTACTTTGTGTCGTTCCTTCTTTAATTTATTCTTTCTTGTGTGTGTTTTTTCCCTCTTTTATTCCGTTTCCTTTTCGGGTTCACTTCTGTCTCACTACCTTGCTTCCCGTCATTCTTTTCGTGTTTCTTTCGTTCTATCACCATCTTTGCGCAGTCATTCTTATGGGGTTTTTTATTTATTTTTTTTTGTGGGGGGGGGGGGGGGGGGGAAGGGGTCCTACAATTATCTTTCTTCTTGTAATATTATCTTTCTTTTGTTATATTTCCCTCGCTGTTTCTTTCTTTCTTTTCCTTTCTTCTGTCTGTCTTTCTATGTTCCGTTATTTCACATCTGAGATAGTCGTCACATAACCACTCTTTAGCTTTGTAGAAGTAACTTTGGATGTCGATTTAGGGTCACCACACATTGCACGATCCTCCGATACACACTGTGGCAGAACATAAATGCGGTCTTGCTGAGATTTGGGAGGAGACAGGTAGGAAAAATGTCGATAAATTAACGGAAATAATCAACTTTATAACTATCTTTGATTAACCACAACCGTTAAAAGTTGAGTAAGGAAGCATCTTAACACTTGGGACATTCTCATACGTGGTAAATCCTCAACTTCAACAACCGGCTAAGAGTCTCTTTACTAATGGTACCGGTAGCAGTCTGATTGTGTGTCCGCCTGATCTTTCTTCGGAGTATTGGCTGTCGGTCAGTTCCTCTGGTCACTCCTTGCCGAACCATTCTCTCCAGGCTATGATGATGAATTCGTTTTTCCACTCTATACAATGGTCTCAAAGGGCCCCGACCCTGCCTTGTCATGCACAGATATCCCAGATAGCGGGGCACCTAAAGAATTTACGGAGCATGCTGAGAAGGGGGAAGACAGGCATGATGAGAAGGGGGAAGATGGGTGTGCTGAGAAGGGGGAAGACAAGTATGGTGAGAAGGGTGAAGACAGGCATAATGAGAAGGGTGAAGACAGGCATAATGAGAAGGGGGAAGACAGGCATAATGAGAAGGGTGAAGACAGGCATGGTGAGAAGGGGGAAGACAGGTATGCTGAGAAGGGGGAAGACAGGTATGCTGAGAAGGGGGAAGACAGGTATGCTGAGAAGGGGGAAGACAGGCATAATGAGAAGGGTGAAGACTGGCATAATGAGAAGGGGGAAGACAGGCATAATGAGAAGGGGGAAGACAGGCATAATGAGAAGGGTGAAGACAGGTATGCTGAGAAGGGGGAAGACAGGTATGCTGAGAAGGGGGAAGACAGGCATAATGAGAAGGGTGAAGACTGGCATAATGAGAAGGGGAAGACAGGCATAATGAGAAGGGGGAAGACAGGCATAATGAGAAGGGGGAAGACAGGCATAATGAGAAGGGGGAAGACAGGCATAATGAGAAGGGTGAAGACAGGCATAATGAGAAGGGGGAAGACAGATATAATGAGAAGGGTGAAGACAGGCATAATGAGAAGGGGGAAGACAGGCATAATGAGAAGGGGGAAGACAGGCATAATGAGAAGGGGGAAGACAGGCATAATGAGAAGGGGGAAGACAGGCATAATGAGAAGGGTGAAGACTGGCATAATGAGAAGGGTGAAGACAGGCATAATGAGAAGGGGGAAGACAGGCATAATGAGAAGGGTGAAGACAGGCATAATGAGAAGGGGGAAGACAGGCATAATGAGAAGGGGGAAGACAGGCATAATGAGAAGGGTGAAGACTGGCATAATGAGAAGGGTGAAGACTGGCATAATGAGAAGGGTGAAGACAGGCATAATGAGAAGGGTGAAGACAGGCATAATGAGAAGAGTGAAGACAGGCATAATGAGAAGGGTGAAGACTGGCATAATGAGAAGGGGGAAGACAGGCATAATGAGAAGGGTGAAGACAGGCATAATGAGAAGGGTGAAGACTGGCATAATGAGAAGGGGGAAGACAGGCATAATGAGAAGGGTGAAGACAGGCATAATGAGAAGGGGGAAGACAGGCATAATGAGAAACGTGAAGACAGGCATAATGAGAAGGGGGAAGACAGGCATAATGAGAAGGGTGAAGACAGGCATAATGAGAAGGGGGAAGACAGGCATAATGAGAAGGGTGAAGACAGGCATAATGAGAAGGGTGAAGACTGGCATAATGAGAAGAGTGAAGACTGGCATAATGAGAAGGGTGAAGACAGGCATAATGAGAAGGGTGAAGACAGGTATGCTGAGAAGGGGGAAGACAGGCATAATGAGAAGGGTGAAGACAGGCATAATGAGAAGGGTGAAGACTGGCATAATGAGAAGAGTGAAGACAGGCATAATGAGAAGGGTGAAGACTGGCATAATGAGAAGGGTGAAGACTGGCATAATGAGAAGAGTGAAGACTGGCATAATGAGAAGGGTGAAGACTGGCATAATGAGAAGGGTGAAGACTGGCATAATGAGAAGAGTGAAGACTGGCATAATGAGAAGGGTGAAGACTGGCATAATGAGAAGAGTGAAGACTGGCATAATGAGAAGGGTGAAGACTGGCATAATGAGAAGGGTGAAGACAGGTATGCTGAGAAGGGGGAAGACAGGTATGCTGAGAAGGGGGAAGACAGGTATGCTGAGAAGGGGGAAGACAGGTATGCTGAGAAGGGGGAAGACAGGTATGCTGAGAAGGGGGAAGACAGGTATGCTGAGAAGGGGGAAGACAGGTATGCTGAGAAGGGGGAAGACAGGTATGCTGAGAAGGGGGAAGACAGGCATAATGAGAAGGGGGAAGACAGGCATAATGAGAAGGGTGAAGACAGGCATAATGAGAAGGGGAAGACAGGTATGCTGAGAAGGGGAAGACAGGTATGCTGAGAAGGGGGAAGACAGGTATGCTGAGGAGGGTGAAGACAGGTATGCTGAGAAGGGGAAGACAGGTATGCTGAGAAGGGGAAGACAGGCATAATGAGAAGGGGGAAGACAGGCATAATGAGAAGGGTGGAAGACAGGCATAATTGAGAAGGGGGAAGACAGGCATAATGAGAAGGGTGAAGGACCAGGTATGCTGAGAAGGGGGAAGACAGGTATGCTGAGAAGGGGGAATACAGGCATAATGAGAAGGGTGAAGACAGCATAATGAGAAGGTGAAGAATGGCATAATGAGAAGGGTGAAGGACAGGCATAATGAGAAAGGGTGAAGACAGGCATGAGGAGAAGGGTGAAGACTGGCATAATGAGAAGGGTGAAGACTGGGCATAATGAGAAGGGTGAGACTGGCATAATGAGAAGGGTGAAGACTGCATAATGAGAAGGGTGAAGACAGCATGATGAGAAGGGTGAAGACAGGCATGATGAGAATGGGGAAGACAGGCATGATGAGAAGGGGGAAGACAGGTATGCTGAGTAAGGGGGGAAGACAGGTATGCTGAGAAGGGGGAAGACAGGCATAATGAGAAGGGGGGAAGACAGGTATGCTTATGAAGGGGGAAGACAGGCATAATGAGAAGGGGGAAGACAGGCATGATGAGAAGGGGAAGATAGGCATGATGAGAAGGGGGAAGACAGGCATGATGAGAAGGGGGAAGACAGGTATGCTGAGAAGGGGGAAGACAGGCATGATGAGAAGGGGGAAGACAGGCATGATGAGAAGGGGGAAGACAGGTATGCTGAGAAGGGGGAAGACAGGTATGCTGAGAAGGGGGAAGACAGGCATAATGAGAAGGGGGAAGACAGGTATGCTGAGAAGGGGGAAGACAGGCATAATGAGAAGGGTGAAGACAGGCATGATGAGAAGGGTGAAGACAGGTATGCTGAGAAGGGGGAAGACAGGTATGCTGAGAAGGGGGAAGACAGGCATAATGAGAAGGGTGAAGACAGGCATAATGAGAAGGGTGAAGACAGGCATAATGAGAAGGGTGAAGACAGGCATAATGAGAAGGGTGAAGACTGGCATAATGAGAAGGGTGAAGACAGGCATAATGAGAAGGGGGAAGATAGGCATAATGAGAAGGGTGAAGACAGGCATGATGAGAAGGGGGAAGATAGGTAAGATGAGAAGGGTGAAGATAGGTAAGATGAGAAGGGGGAAGACTGGCATAATGAGAAGGGTGAAGACAGGCATGATGAGAAGGGTGAAGATAGGTAAGATGAGAAGGGGGAAGACTGGCATAATGAGAAGGGTGAAGATAGGCATGATGAGAAGGGTGAAGATAGGCATGATGAGAAGGGTGAAAGCAGAGGCATGATGAGAAGGGTGAAGATAGGCATGATGAGAAGGTGAAGATAGGTAAGATGAGAAGGGTGAAGATAGGTAAGATGAGAAGGGTGAAGATAGGTAAGATGAGAAGGGTGAAGATAGGCATGATGAGAAGGGTAAAGACAGGCATGATGAGAAGGGTGAAGATAGGCATGATGAGAAGGGTGAAGACAGGCATGATGAGAAGGGTGAAGATAGGCATGATGAGAAGGGTGAAGATAGGCATGATGAGAAGGGTGAAGATAGGTAAGATGAGAAGGGTGAAGATAGGCATGATGAGAAGGGGGAAGATAGGTAAGATGAGAAGGGGAAGACAGGCATGATGAGAAGGGGGAAGACTGGCATAATGAGAAGGGTGAAGACAGGCATGATGAGAAGGGTGAAGACAGGCATGATGAGAAGGGTGAAGATAGGCATGATGAGAAGGGTGAAGATAGGCATGATGAGAAGAGTGGAAGACAGTAGATGAGAAGGGTGAAGACAGGTAAGATGAGAAGGGTGAAGATAGGCATGATGAGAAGGGTGAAGACAGGCATGATGAGAAGGGGAAGATAGGCATGATGAGAAGGGTGAAGACAGGCATGATGAGAAGGGTGAAGATAGGCATGATGAGAAGGGTGAAGATAGGCATGATGAGAAGGGTGAAGATAGGCATGATGAGAAGGGTGAAGATAGGTAAGATGAGAAGGGGGAAGATAGGCATGATGAGAAGGGTGAAGATAGGTAAGATGAGAAGGGGAAGATAGGTAAGATGAGAAGGGTGAAGATAGGTAAAGATGAGAAGGGTGAAGACAGGCATGATGAGAAGGGTGAAGATAGGTAAGATGAGAAGGGTGAAGATAGGCATGATGAGAAGGGTGAAGATAGGTAAGATGAGAAGGGTGAAGATAGGCATGATGAGAAGGGTGAAGATAGGTAAGATGAGAAGGGTGAAGATAGGTAAGATGAGAAGGGTGAAGATAGGTAGATGAGAAGGTGAAGATAGGTAGATGAGAAGGGGAAGATAGGCATGATGAGAGGGTGAAGATAGGTAAGATGAGAAGGGTGAAGATAGGTAAGATGAGAAGGGTGAAGATAGGCATGATGAGAAGGGTGAAGATAGGCATGATGAGAAGGGGAAGATAGGCATGATGAGAAAGGGTGAAGATAGGCAAGATGAGAAGGGTGAAGATAGGTAAGATGAGAAGGGTGAAGATAGGCATGATGAGAAGGGTGAAGATAGGTAAGATGAGAAGGGTGAAGATAGGTAAGATGAGAAGGGTGAAGATAGGTAAGATGAGAAGGGTGAAGATAGGCATGATGAGAAGGGTGAAGATAGGCATGATGAGAAGGGTGAAGATAGGCATGATGAGAAGGGTGAAGATAGGTAAGATGAGAAGGGTGAAGATAGGTAAGATGAGAAGGGTGAAGATAGGCAAGATGAGAAGGGTGAAGATAGGCATGATGAGAAGGGTGAAGATAGGCATGATGAGAAGGGTGAAGACTGGCATGATGAGAAGGGTGAAGATAGGCAAGATGAGAAGGGTGAAGATAGGCATGATGAGAAGGGTGAAGATAGGCAGATGAGAAGGGGAAGATAGTAAGATGAGAAGGGTGAAGATAGGTAAGATGAGAAGGGTGAAGACAGGCATATGATGAGAAGGGTGAAGATAGGCATGATGAGAAGGGTGAAGATAGGTAAGATGAGAAGGGTGAAGATAGGTAAGATGAGAAGGGTGAAGATAGGCATGATGAGAAGGGTGAAGATAGTAGATGAGAAGGGTTGAAGATAGGTAAGATGAGAAGGTGAAGATAGGCATGATGAGAAGGGTGAAGATAGGCATGATGAGAAGGTGAAGATAGGTAAGATGAGAAGGGTGAAGAGTAAGGTAAGATGAGAAGGGTGAAGATAGGCATGATGAGAAGGGTGAAGACAGGCATGATGAGAAGGGTGAAGATAGGCATGATGAGAAGGGTGAAGATAGGCATGATGAGAAGGGTGAAGATAGGCATAATGAGAAGGGTGAAGATAGGCATAATGAGAAGGGTGAAGATAGGCATGATGAGAAGGGTGAAGATAGGCATGATGAGAAGGGTGAGATAGGCATGATGTAGAAGGTGAAGACAGGCATAATGAGAAGGGGGAGACAGGCATAATGAGAAGGGTGAAGATAGGCATGATGAGAAGGGTGAAGATAGGCATAATGAGAAGGGTGAAGACAGGCATAATGAGAAGGGTGAAGATAGGCATGATGAGAAGGGTGAAGATAGGCATAATGAGAAGGGTGAAGACAGGCATGATGAGAAGGGTGAAGATAGGCATGATGAGAAGTGGTGAAGACAGGCATGATGAGAAGGGTGAAGATAGGCATGAGAGAAGGGTGAAGATAGGCATAATGGAAAGGGTGAAGACAGGCATAATGAGAAGGGTGAAGATAGGCATGATGAGAAGGGTGAAGATAGGCATGATGAGAAGGGTGAAGATAGGCATGATGAGAAGGGTGAAGATAGTAAGATGAGAAGGGTGAAGATAGGTAAGATGAGAAGGGTGAAGATAGGCATGATGAGAAGGGTGAAGATAGGCATGATGAGAAGGGTGAAGATAGGTAAGATGAGAAGGGTGAAGATAGGTAAGATGAGAAGGGTGAAGATAGGCATGATGAGGAAGGGTGAAGATAGGCATGATGAGAAGGGGGAAGATAGGTAAGATGAGAAGGGTGAAGACAGGCATGATGAGAAGGGTGAAGATAGGCATAATGAGAAGGGGGAAGATAGGTAAGATGAGAAGGGTGAAGATAGGCATGATGAGAAGGGTGAAGACAGGCATAATGAGAAGGGTGAAGATAGGCATAATGAGAAGGGTGAAGACAGGCATGATGAGAAGGGTGAAGACAGGCATAATGAGAAGGGTGAAGATAGGCATAATGAGAAGGGTGAAGACAGGCATAATGAGAAGGGTGAAGACAGGCATAATGAGAAAAGTGAAGATAGGCATGATGAGAAGGGTGAAGACAGGCATGATGAGAAGGGTGAAGATAGGCATGATGAGAAGGGTGAAGACAGGCATAATGAGAAGGGTGAAGACAGGCATGATGAGAAGGGGGAAGACAGGCATAATGAGAAGGGTGAAGATAGGCATGATGAGAAGGGTGAAGACAGGCATAATGAGAAGGGTGAAGACAGGCATAATGAGAAGGGTGAAGACAGGCATAATGAGAAGGGTGAAGACAGGCATGATGAGAAGGGGGAAGACAGGCATAATGAGAAGGGGAAGACAGGCATAATGAGAAGGGGGAAGACAGCATAATGAGAAGGGTGAAGACAGGCATACAATGAGAAGGGTGAAGACAGGCATAATGAAGGAAGGGTGAGACAGGCATAATGAGAAGGGTGAAGACAGGCATAATGAGAAGGGGGAAGACAGGCATAATGAGAAGGGTGAAGACAGGCATAATGAGAAGGGGAAGACAGGCATAATGAGAAGGGTGAAGACCAGCATAATGAGAAAGGGGGAAGACAGGCCATAATGAGAAGGGTGAAGACAGGCATAATGAGAAAGGGTGAAGACAGGCATAATGAGAAGGGGTGAAGACAGGCATAATGGAGAAGGGTGAATGACAGGCATAATGAGAAGGGGGAAAGACAGGCATAATGAGAAGTGGTGAAGACTGCATAATGAGAAGGGTGAAGACAGGCATAATGAGAAGGGGTGAAGACAGCATATGAGAAGGGTGAAGACAGGCATAATGAGAAGGGTGAAGACAGGCATAATGAGAAGGGTGAAGACAGGCATAATGAGAAGGGTGAAGACAGGCATGATGAGAAGGGGGAAGACAGGCATAATGAGAAGGGGGAAGACAGGCATAATGAGAAGGGTGAAGACAGGCATAATGAGAAGGGTGAAGACAGGCATAATGAGAAGGGGGAAGACAGGCATAATGAGAAGGGTGAAGATAGGCATGATGAGAAGGGTGAAGATAGGTAAGATGAGAAGGGGGAAGACAGGCATGATGAGAAGGGGGAAGACAGGCATAATGAGAAGGGTGAAGACAGGCATGATGAGAAGGGGGAAGACAGGCATGATGAGAAGGGTGAAGACAGGCATGATGAGAAGGGGGAAGATAGGTAAGATGAGAAGGGTGAAGACAGGCATAATGAGAAGGGTGAAGACAGGCATGATGAGAAGGGGGAAGATAGGTAAGATGAGAAGGGTGAAGACAGGCATAATGAGAAGGGGGAAGACAGGCATAATGAGAAGGGTGAAGACAGGCATAATGAGAAGGGTGAAGACAGGCATAATGAGAAGGGGGAAGACAGGCATAATGAGAAGGGTGAAGACTGGCATAATGAGAAGGGTGAAGACAGCTAATGAGAAGGGTGAAGACAAGGCATAATGAGAAGGGTGAAGACAGGCATAATGAGAAGGGTGAAGACAGGCATAATGAGAAGGGTGAAGACAGGCTAATGAGAAGGGTTGAAGACAGGCATGATGAGAAGGGGAAGACAGGCATAATGAGAAGGGGGAAGACAGGCATAATGAGAAGGGTGAAGACAGGCATAATGAGAAGGGTGAAGACAGCATAATGGAGAAGGGGAAGACAGGCATAATGAGAAGGGTGAAGATAGGCATGATGAGAAGGGTGAAGATAGGTAAGATGAGAAGGGGGAAGACAGGCATGATGAGAAGGGGGAAGACAGGCATAATGAGAAGGGTGAAGACAGGCATGATGAGAAGGGGGAAGACAGGCATGATGAGAAGGGTGAAGAACAGGCATGATGAGAAGGGGAAGATAGGTAAGATGAGAAGGGTGAGACAGGCATACTGAGAAGGGTGAAGACAGGCATGATGAGAAGGGGAAGATAGGTAAGATGAGAAGGGTGAAGACAGGCATAATGAGAAGGGGGAAGACAGGCATGATGAGAAGGGGAAGATAGGTAAGATGAGAGGGTGAAGACAGGCATAATGAGAAGGGTGAAGACAGGCATGATGAGAAGGGGGAAGAGAGGTAAGATGAGAAGGGTGAAGACAGGCATAATGAGAAGGGTGAAGACAGGCATGATGAGAAGGGGGAAGATAGGCATAATGAGAAGGGGGAAGATAGGTAAGATGAGAAGGGTGAAGAAGACAGGCATAATGAGAGGGTGAAGACAGGCATGATGAGAAGGGGGAAGATAGGTAAGATGAGAAGGGGGAAGACAGGCATGATGAGAAGGGGGAAGACAGGTATGCTGAGAAGGGTGAAGATAGGTAAGATGAGAAGGGTGAAGACAGGCATAATGAGAAGGGTGAAGACAGGCATGATGAGAAGGGGAAGACAGGCATAATGAGAAGTGTGAAGACAGGCATGATGAGAAGGGGGGAAGATAGGTAAGATGAGAAGGGTGAAGACAGCATAAGGAGAAGGGGGAAGACAGGCATGATGAGAAGGGGAAGACAGGCATAATGAGAAGGGTGAAGACAGCATAATGAAGGGGGAAGACAGGCATAATGAGAAGGGTGAAGACAGGCATAATGAGAAGGGGGAGATATGGTATAGATGAGAAGGGTGAAGACAGGCATGATGAGAAGGGGGAAGACAGGCATAATGAGAAGGGTGAAGACAGGCATGATGAGAAGGGGGAAGACAGCATAATGAGAAGGGTGAAGACAGGCATAATGAGAAGGGGGAAGATAGGTAAGATGAGAAGGGTGAAGACAGGCATAATGAGAAGGGTGAAGACAGGCATGATGAGAAGGGGGAAGATAGGTAAGATGAGAAGGGGAAGACAGGCATGATGAGAAGGGGAAGATAGGGAAGATGAGAAGGGGAAGACAGGCATAATGAGAAGGGTGAAGACAGGCATAATGAGAAGGGGTGAAGACAGGCATGATGAGAAGGGGGAAGATAGGTAAGATGAGAAGGGTGAAGACAGGCATAATGAGAAGGGTGAAGACAGGCATGATGAGAAGGGGGAAGACAGGCATGATGAGAAGGGGGAAGACAGGCATGATGAGAAGGGTGAAGACAGGCATGATGAGAAGGGGGAAGACAGGCATAATGAGAAGGGTGAAGACAGGCATGATGAGAAGGGGGAAGACAGGCATAATGAGAAGGGTGAAGACAGGCATAATGAGAAGGGGGAAGATAGGTAAGATGAGAAGGGTGAAGACAGGCATAATGAGAAGGGTGAAGACAGGCATAATGAGAAGGGGGAAGACAGGCATAATGAGAAGGGGGAAGACAGGCATGATGAGAAGGGGGAAGATAGGTAAGATGAGAAGGGGGAAGACAGGCATAATGAGAAGGGTGAAGACAGGCATAATGAGAAGGGTGAAGACAGGCATGATGAGAAGGGGGAAGATAGGTAAGATGAGAAGGGTGAAGACAGGCATGATGAGAAGGGTGAAGACAGGCATGATGAGAAGGGGGAAGACAGGCATGATGAGAAGGGGGAAGACAGGCATGATGAGAAGGGGGAAGACAGGCATGATGAGAAGGGGGAAGACAGGCATGATGAGAAGGGGGAAGACAGGCATGATGAGAAGGGTGAAGACAGGCATGATGAGAAGGGGGAAGATAGGTAAGATGAGAAGGGTGAAGACAGGCATGATGAGAAGGGTGAAGACAGGCATGATGAGAAGGGGGAAGACAGGCATGATGAGAAGGGGGAAGACAGGCATGATGAGAAGGGGGAAGACAGGCATGATGAGAAGGGGGAAGACAGGCATGATGAGAAGGGTGAAGACAGGCATGATGAGAAGGGGGAAGACAGGCATGATGAGAAGGGGGAAGACAGGGCATGATGAGAAGGGGGAAGACAGGCATGATGAGAAGGGGGAAGACAGGCATGATGAGAAGGGGGAAGACAGGCATGATGAGAAGGGGGAAGACAGGCATGATGAGAAGGGGGAAGACAGGCATGATTGAGAAGGGGAAGACAGGCATGATGAGAAGGGGGAAGACAGGCATGATGGAAGGGGAAGACAGGCATGATGAGAAGGGGAAGACAGGCATGATGAGAAGGGTGAAGACAGGCATGATGAGAAGGGGAAGACAGGCATGATGAGAAGGGGGAAGACAGGCATGATGAGAAGGGTGAAGACAGGTATGCTGAGAAGGGTGAAGATAGGTAAGATGAGAAGGGTGAAGACAGGCATGATGAGAAGGGGGAAGACAGGCATGATGAGAAGGGGGAAGACAGGCATGATGAGAAGGGTGAAGATAGGTAAGATGAGAAGGGTGAAGACAGGCATGATGAGAAGGGTGAAGACAGGCATGATGAGAAGGGGGAAGACAGGCATGATGAGAAGGGGGAAGACAGCATGATGAGAAGGGGGAATACAGGCATGATGAGAAGGGGGAAGACAGGCATGATGAGAAGGGGGAAGACAGGCATGATGAGAAGGGGGAAGACAGGCATGATGAGAAGGGGGGAAGACAGGCATGATGAGAAGGGGGGAAGACAGGCATGATGAGAAGGGGGAAGACAGGCATGATGAGAAGGGGGAAGACAGGTATGCTGAGAAGGGTGAAGATAGGCATGATGAGAAGGGGGAAGACAGGCATGATGAGAAGGGGGAAGACAGGTATGCTGAGAAGGGTGAAGATAGGCATGATGAGAAGGGGGAAGACAGGCATAATGAGAAGGGTGAAGACAGGCATGATGAGAAGGGGGAAGACAGGCATAATGAGAAGGGTGAAGACAGGCATAATGAGAAGGGTGAAGACTGGCATAATGAGAAGGGGGAAGACAGGCATGATGAGAAGGGGGAAGACAGGCATGATGAGAAGGGGGAAGACTGGCATAATGAGAAGGGGGAAGACTGGCATAATGAGAAGGGGGAAGACAGGCATGATGAGAAGGGGGAAGACAGGCATAATGAGAAGGGTGAAGACAGGCATGATGAGAAGGGGGAAGACAGGCATAATGAGAAGGGTGAAGACAGGCATAATGAGAAGGGTGAAGACAGGCATAATGAGAAGGGTGAAGACTGGCATAATGAGAAGGGGGAAGACAGGCATAATGAGAAGGGTGAAGATAGGTATGATGAGAAGGGTGAAGATAGGTATGATGAGAAGGGTGAAGATAGGTATGATGAGAAGGGTGAAGACAGGCATGATGAGAAGGGGGAAGACAGGCATAATGAGAAGGGTGAAGACTGGCATAATGAGAAGGGTGAAGACTGGCATAATGAGAAGGGTGAAGATAGGTATGATGAGAAGGGGGAAGACAGGCATGATGAGAAGGGTGAAGATAGGCATAATGAGAAGGGTGAAGACTGGCATAATGAGAAGGGTGAAGATAGGTATGATGAGAAGGGGGAAGACAGGCATGATGAGAAGGGTGAAGATAGGCATAATGAGAAGGGTGAAGACTGGCATAATGAGAAGGGTGAAGATAGGTATGATGAGAAGGGTGAAGACAGGCATGATGAGAAGGGGGAAGACAGGCATAATGAGAAGGGTGAAGATAGGCATAATGAGAAGGGTGAAGACTGGCATAATGAGAAGGGTGAAGATAGGCATGATGAGAAGGGGGAAGACTGGCATGATGAGAAGGGTGAAGACAGGTATGATGAGAAGGGGGAAGACAGGCATAATGAGAAGGGTGAAGATAGGCATAATGAGAAGGGTGAAGACTGGCATAATGAGAAGGGTGAAGACAGGTATGATGAGAAGGGGGAAGACAGGCATGATGAGAAGGGGGAAGACAGGCATAATGAGAAGGGTGAAGATAGGCATAATGAGAAGGGTGAAGACTGGCATAATGAGAAGGGTGAAGACAGGCATAATGAGAAGGGTGAAGACTGGCATGATGAGAAGGGTGAAGATAGGCATAATGAGAAGGGTGAAGACTGGCATAATGAGAAGGGTGAAGACAGGCATGATGAGAAGGGTGAAGACAGGCATGATGAGAAGGGTGAAGACAGGCATGATGAGAAGGGTGAAGACAGGCATGATGAGAAGGGTGAAGATAGGCATAATGAGAAGGGTGAAGACTGGCATAATGAGAAGGGTGAAGACAGGCATGATGAGAAGGGTGAAGACAGGCATGATGAGAAGGGTGAAGACAGGCATGATGAGAAGGGGGAAGATAGGCATGATGAGAAGGGTGAAGACAGGCATAATGAGAAGGGGGAAGACAGGCATGATGAGAAGGGTGAAGACAGGCATGATGAGAAGGGGGAAGACAGGCATGATGAGAAGGGTGAAGACAGGCATAATGAGAAGGGGGAAGACAGGCATAATGAGAAGGGTGAAGATAGGTATGATGAGAAGGGGGAAGACAGGCATGATGAGAAGGGTGAAGACAGGCATGATGAGAAGGGGGAAGACAGGCATGATGAGAAGGGGGAAGACAGGCATGATGAGAAGGGGGAAGACACTCATGATGAGAAGGGGGAAGACAGGCATGATGAGAAGGGGGAAGACAGGCATGATGAGAAGGGGGAAGACAGGCATGATGAGAAGGGGGAAGGACAGGCATGATGAGAAGGGGGAAGACAGGCATGATGAGAAGGGGGAAGACAGGCATGATGAGAAGGGGGAAGACAGGCATGATGAGAAGGGGGAAGACAGGCATGATGAGAAGGGGGAAGACAGGCATGATGAGAAGGGGGAAGACAGGCATGATGAGAAGGGGGAAGACAGGCATGATGAGAAGGGGGAAGACAGGCATGATGAGAAGGGGGAAGACAGGCATGATGAGAAGGGGGAAGACAGGCATGATGAGAAGGGGGAAGACAGGCATGATGAGAAGGGGGAAGACAGGCATAATGAGAAGGGGGAAGA
This sequence comes from Cepaea nemoralis, assembly GCA_014155875.1. Lineage (NCBI taxonomy): Eukaryota > Metazoa > Mollusca > Gastropoda > Stylommatophora > Helicidae > Cepaea > Cepaea nemoralis. The sequence goes on along the minus strand of JACEFZ010013888.1, from coordinate 144,927 downwards.
CAGGCATAATGAGAAGGGTGAAGACAGGCATGATGAGAAGGGGGAAGACAGGCATGATGAGAAGGGTGAAGACAGGCATGATGAGAAGGGGGAAGACAGGCATAATGAGAAGGGTGAAGATAGGTATGATGAGAAGGGTGAAGACAGGCATGATGAGAAGGGGGAAGACAGGCATGATGAGAAGGGTGAAGACAGGCATGATGAGAAGGGTGAAGACAGGCATGATGAGAAGGGGGAAGACAGGCATAATGAGAAGGGTGAAGACTGGCATGATGAGAAGGGTGAAGATAGGTATGATGAGAAGGGTGAAGACAGGCATGATGAGAAGGGTGAAGACAGGCATGATGAGAAGGGGGAAGACAGGCATGATGAGAAGGGGGAAGACAGGCATGATGAGAAGGGTGAAGACAGGCATGATGAGAAGGGTGAAGACAGGCATAATGAGAAGGGTGAAGACTGGCATAATGAGAAGGGTGAAGATAGGTATGATGAGAAGGGTGAAGACAGGCATGATGAGAAGGGTGAAGACAGGCATGATGAGAAGGGGGAAGACAGGCATGATGAGAAGGGGGAAGACAGGCATAATGAGAAGGGTGAAGATAGGCATAATGAGAAGGGTGAAGACTGGCATAATGAGAAGGGTGAAGACAGGCATAATGAGAAGGGTGAAGATAGGCATAATGAGAAGGGTGAAGACAGGCATAATGAGAAGGGTGAAGACTGGCATAATGAGAAGGGTGAAGACAGGCATAATGAGAAGGGTGAAGACAGGCATGATGAGAAGAGTGAAGACTGGCATAATGAGAAGGGTGAAGACTGGCATAATGAGAAGAGTGAAGACTGGCATAATGAGAAGAGTGAAGACTGGCATAATGAGAAGGGTGAAGACTGGCATAATGAGAAGGGTGAAGACTGGCATAATGAGAAGGGTGAAGATAGGTAAGATGAGAAGGGTGAAGATAGGCATGATGAGAAGGGTGAAGACAGGCATAATGAGAAGGGTGAAGACTGGCATAATGAGAAGGGTGAAGACTGGCATAATGAGAAGGGTGAAGACTGGCATAATGAGAAGGGTGAAGACTGGCATAATGAGAAGGGTGAAGACAGGCATAATGAGAAGGGTGAAGACAGGCATGATGAGAAGGGTGAAGACAGGTATGCTGAGAAGGGGGAAGACAGGCATAATGAGAAGGGTGAAGACTGGCATAATGAGAAGGGTGAAGACAGGCATAATGAGAAGGGTGAAGACTGGCATAATGAGAAGGGTGAAGACTGGCATAATGAGAAGGGTGAAGACAGGCATGATGAGAAGGGTGAAGACAGGCATAATGAGAAGGGTGAAGACAGGCATAATGAGAAGGGTGAAGACTGGCATAATGAGAAGGGTGAAGACAGGCATAATGAGAAGGGTGAAGACAGGTATGCTGAGAAGGGGGAAGACAGGCATAATGAGAAGGGTGAAGATAGGTATGATGAGAAGGGTGAAGACAGGCATAATGAGAAGGGTGAAGACAGGCATAATGAGAAGGGTGAAGACAGGTATGCTGAGAAGGGTGAAGACAGGCATAATGAGAAGGGGGAAGACTGGCATAATGAGAAGGGTGAAGACAGGCATAATGAGAAGGGTGAAGACAGGCATAATGAGAAGGGTGAAGACAGGTATGCTGAGAAGGGGGAAGACAGGCATAATGAGAAGGGTGAAGACAGGCATAATGAGAAGGGTGAAGATAGGTATGATGAGAAGGGTGAAGACAGGCATAATGAGAAGGGTGAAGACAGGCATAATGAGAAGGGTGAAGACAGGTATGCTGAGAAGGGGGAAGACAGGCATAATGAGAAGGGTGAAGACTGGCATAATGAGAAGGGTGAAGACAGGCATAATGAGAAGGGTGAAGACAGGTAAGATGAGAAGGGTGAAGATAGGCATGATGAGAAGGGTGAAGACAGGTATGCTGAGAAGGGGGAAGACAGGCATAATGAGAAGGGTGAAGACTGGCATAATGAGAAGGGGGAAGACAGGCATAATGAGAAGGGTGAAGACTGGCATAATGAGAAGGGTGAAGACAGGCATAATGAGAAGGGTGAAGACTGGCATAATGAGAAGGGTGAAGACTGGCATAATGAGAAGGGGGAAGACAGGCATAATGAGAAGGGTGAAGACAGGCATAATGAGAAGGGTGAAGACAGGCATAATGAGAAGGGTGAAGACTGGCATAATGAGAAGGGTGAAGACTGGCATAATGAGAAGGGTGAAGACTGGCATAATGAGAAGGGTGAAGACTGGCATAATGAGAAGGGGGAAGACTGGCATAATGAGAAGGGTGAAGACTGGCATAATGAGAAGGGTGAAGACTGGCATAATGAGAAGGGTGAAGACTGGCATAATGAGAAGGGTGAAGACTGGCATAATGAGAAGGGTGAAGACAGGCATAATGAGAAGGGTGAAGACAGGCATAATGAGAAGGGTGAAGACTGGCATAATGAGAAGGGTGAAGACAGGCATAATGAGAAGGGTGAAGACTGGCATAATGAGAAGGGTGAAGACTGGCATAATGAGAAGGGTGAAGACTGGCATAATGAGAAGGGTGAAGACTGGCATAATGAGAAGGGTGAAGACTGGCATAATGAGAAGGGTGAAGACTGGCATAATGAGAAGGGTGAAGACTGGCATAATGAGAAGGGTGAAGACTGGCATAATGAGAAGGGTGAAGACAGGCATAATGAGAAGGGTGAAGACAGGCATAATGAGAAGGTGAAGACTGGCATAATGAGAAGGGTGAAGACAGGCATAATGAGAAGGGTGAAGACTGGCATAATGAGAAGGGTGAAGACTGGCATAATGAGAAGGGGGAAGACTGGCATAATGAGAAGGGGGAAGACTGGCATAATGAGAAGGGTGAAGACTGGCATAATGAGAAGGGTGAAGACTGGCATAATGAGAAGAGTGAAGACTGGCATAATGAGAAGAGTGAAGACTGGCATAATGAGAAGGGTGAAGACTGGCATAATGAGAAGGGTGAAGACTGGCATAATGAGAAGAGTGAAGACTGGCATAATGAGAAGAGTGAAGACTGGCATAATGAGAAGGGTGAAGACAGGCATAATGAGAAGGGTGAAGACTGGCATAATGAGAAGGGTGAAGACTGGCATAATGAGAAGGGTGAAGACTGGCATAATGAGAAGGGTGAAGACTGGCATAATGAGAAGGGTGAAGACTGGCATAATGAGAAGGGTGAAGACTGGCATAATGAGAAGGGTGAAGACTGGCATAATGAGAAGGGTGAAGACTGGCATAATGAGAAGAGTGAAGACTGGCATAATGAGAAGAGTGAAAACTGGCATAATGAGAAGAGTGAAGACTGGCATAATGAGAAGAGTGAAGACTGGCATAATGAGAAGAGTGAAGACTGGCATAATGAGAAGAGTGAAGACTGGCATAATGAGAAGAGTGAAGACTGGCATAATGAGAAGAGTGAAGACTGGCATAATGAGAAGAGTGAAGACTGGCATAATGAGAAGAGTGAAGACTGGCATAATGAGAAGAGTGAAGACTGGCATAATGAGAAGAGTGAAGACTGGCATAATGAGAAGAGTGAAGACTGGCATAATGAGAAGAGTGAAGACTGGCATAATGAGAAGAGTGAAGACTGGCATAATGAGAAGAGTGAAGACTGGCATAATGAGAAGAGTGAAGACTGGCATAATGAGAAGGGTGAAGACTGGCATAATGAGAAGAGTGAAGACAGGCATAATGAGAAGAGTGAAGACAGGCATAATGAGAAGGGTGAAGACAGGCATAATGAGAAGGGTGAAGACAGGCATAATTAGAAGGGTGAAGACAGGCATAATGAGAAGGGTGAAGACAGGCATAATGAGAAGAGTGAAGACAGGCATGATGAGAAGGGTGAAGACAGGCATGATGAGAAGGGTGAAGACTGGCATAATGAGAAGGGTGAAGACTGGCATAAAGAGAAGGGTGAAGACAGGCATAATGAGAAGGATGAAGACAGGCATAATGAGAAGGATGAAGACAGGCATAATGAGAAGGATGAAGACAGGCATAATGAGAAGGATGAAGACAGGCATAATGAGAAGGATGAAGACAGGCATAATGAGAAGGATGAAGACAGGCATAATGAGAAGGGTGAAGACTGGCATAATGAGAAGAGTGAAGACAGGCATAATGAGAAGAGTGAAGACAGGCATAATGAGAAGGGTGAAGACAGGCATAATGAGAAGGGTGAAGACAGGCATAATGAGAAGAGTGAAGACAGGCATAATGAGAAGGGTGAAGACTGGCATAATGAGAAGAGTGAAGACAGGCATAATGAGAAGGGTGAAGACAGGCATAATGAGAAGGGTGAAGACTGGCATAATGAGAAGGGTGAAGACTGGCATAATGAGAAGGGTGAAGACTGGCATAATGAGAAGGGTGAAGACAGGCATAATGAGAAGGGTGAAGACAGGCATAATGAGAAGGGTGAAGACAGGCATAATGAGAAGGGTGAAGACAGGCATGATGAGAAGGGTGAAGACAGGCATGATGAGAAGGATGAAGACTGGCATAATGAGAAGGGTGAAGACAGGCATAATGAGAAGGATGAAGACAGGCATAATGAGAAGGATGAAGACAGGCATAATGAGAAGGATGAAGACAGGCATAATGAGAAGGATGAAGACAGGCATAATGAGAAGGATGAAGACAGGCATAATGAGAAGGATGAAGACAGGCATAATGAGAAGGATGAAGACAGGCATAATGAGAAGGGTGAAGACAGGCATAATGAGAAGGATGAAGACAGGCATAATGAGAAGGGTGAAGACAGGCATGATGAGAAGGGTGAAGACAGGCATGATGAGAAGGGTGAAGACAGGCATAATGAGAAGGGTGAAGACAGGCATAATGAGAAGGGTGAAGACAGGCATGATGAGAAGGGTGAAGACAGGCATAATGAGAAGGATGAAGACAGGCATAATGAGAAGGGTGAAGACAGGCATAATGAGAAGGGTGAAGACAGGCATAATGAGAAGGATGAAGACAGGCATAATGAGAAGGGTGAAGACAGGCATAATGAGAAGGGTGAAGACAGGCATAATGAGAAGGGTGAAGACAGGCATAATGAGAAGGGTGAAGACAGGCATAATGAGAAGGGTGAAGACAGGCATAATGAGAAGGGTGAAGACAGGCATAATGAGAAGGGTGAAGACAGGCATAATGAGAAGGATGAAGACAGGCATAATGAGAAGGGTGAAGACAGGCATGATGAGAAGGGTGAAGACAGGCATAATGAGAAGGGTGAAGACAGGCATAATGAGAAGGGTGAAGACAGGCATGATGAGAAGGGTGAAGACAGGCATAATGAGAAGGGTGAAGACAGGTATAATGAGAAGGGTGAAGACAGGCATAATGAGAAGGGTGAAGACAGGCATAATGAGAAGGGTGAAGACAGGCATAATGAGAAGGGTGAAGACAGGCATAATGAGAAGGGTGAAGACAGGCATAATGAGAAGGGTGGAAGACAGGCATAATGAGAAGGGTGAAGACAGGCATAATGAGAAGGGTGAAGACAGGCATAATGAGAAGGATGAAGACAGGCATAATGAGAAGGGTGAAGACAGGCATAATGAGAAGGGTGAGACAGGCATAATGAGAAGGGTGAAGACAGGCATGATGAGAAGGATGAAGACAGGCATAATGAGAAGGGTGAAGACAGGCATAATGAGAAGGATGAAGACAGGCATAATGAGAAGGGTGAAGACAGGCATAATGAGAAGGGTGAAGACAGGCATAATGAGAAGGGTGAAGACAGGCATGATGAGAAGGGTGAAGACAGGCATAATGAGAAGGATGAAGACAGGCATAATGAGAAGGGTGAAGACAGGCATAATGAGAAGGGTGAAGACAGGCATAATGAGAAGGATGAAGACAGGCATAATGAGAAGGGTGAAGACAGGCATAATGAGAAGGGTGAAGACAGGCATAATGAGAAGGGTGAAGACAGGCATAATGAGAAGGGTGAAGACTGGCATAATGAGAAGGGTGAAGACAGGCATGATGAGAAGGATGAAGACAGGCATAATGAGAAGGATGAAGACTGGCATAATGAGAAGAGTGAAGACAGGCATAATGAGAAAAGTGAAGACAGGCATAATGAGAAGGGTGAAGACAGGCATAATGAGAAGGGTGAAGACAGGCATAATGAGCAGGGTGAAGACTGGCATAATGAGAAGAGTGAAGACAGGCATAATGAGAAGAGTGAAGACAGGCATAATGAGAAGGGTGAAGACAGGCATAATGAGAAGGGTGAAGACAGGCATAATGAGAAGGGTGAAGACAGGCATAATGAGAAGGATGAAGACAGGCATGATGAGAAGGATGAAGACTGGCATAATGAGAAGGGTGAAGACTGGCATAATGAGAAGAGTGAAGACAGGCATAATGAGAAGAGTGAAGACAGGCATAATAAGAAGGGTGAAGACAGGCATAATGAGAAGGGTGAAGACAGGCATAATGAGAAGAGTGAAGACAGGCATAATGAGAAGGGTGAAGACTGGCATAATGAGAAGAGTGAAGACAGGCATAATGAGAAGGGTGAAGACAGGCATAATGAGAAGGGTGAAGACTGGCATAATGAGAAGGGTGAAGACAGGCATAATGAGAAGGGTGAAGACAGGCATAATGAGAAGGGTGAAGACAGGCATAATGAGAAGGGTGAAGACAGGCATAATGAGAAGGGGGAAGACTGGCATAATGAGAAGGGTGAAGACTGGCATGATGAGAAGGGTGAAGACAGGCATAATGAGAAGGGGGAAGACTGGCATAATGAGAAGGATGAAGACTGGCATAATGAGAAGGGTGAAGACTGGCATAATGCGAAGGGTGAAGACAGGCATAATGAGAAGGGTGAAGACAGGCATAATGAGAAGGGTGAAGACAGGCATAATGAGAAGGGGGAAGACTGGCATAATGAGAAGGGTGAAGACTGGCATAATGAGAAGGGTGAAGACTGGCATAATGAGAAGGGTGAAGACAGGCATAATGAGAAGGGTGAAGACAGGCATAATGAGAAGGGTGAAGACAGGCATAATGAGAAGGGTGAAGACAGGCATAATGAGAAGGATGAAGACTGGCATAATGAGAAGGGTGAAGACTGGCATAATGAGAAGGGGGAAGACTGGCATAATGAGAAGAGTGAAGACAGGCATAATGAGAAGGGTGAAGACAGGCATAATGAGAAGGATGAATCCGTAAATATACCTCGCAACAGTCATAACATCTGATAGGAGGTGCCGCGAAGAGATTAGAACACAAATAGCTATAGCAAAGGTAGCCTTTTGCAAGATGAAAAACATCACTATCATCAAGTGCCTTGCCAGCTGGCGTAGGCGTTCATGTCTCTCCACAGATCTGGATCTTTGGTGTTCTGGATCAACTCTGCTGATGATATTACTCCATATCACCATCTCAATCCATCCAGCATCATTTCTCTTGGTCTGCCCCTGCTGCTCTTTCCCTTGGTCTTTCCAGTTGTCACGATGTTCTTCAATGCCTCATCACATGACCAACGAAAGCAGTTTGTCTCTTTCTAATTGGTGTATATAATGGTCTAGTTTCATTAGCCTTTTTCAGAAAATCGTTGTTAGTTAACCTGGAAGTCCAAGGAATTCGCAACATTCGTCTCTGGAACCACGTCTATGATGCTTTCAAGTTCTAATTCCTTTATTAACATTCCATAGTTCACTGCCATACAGCAAAACAGTTTCTTTATAGCATTTCAGCATTCTGTTTCTTACATTCAATGATGGTGACTTATTGCATAAGATAACTTTCATTTTCTGAAATGCAGCCTTTGCTTGTCCTATCCTGTTTGTAATCTCTGTTGTGCATCTTCAATCTGATGTTATATATGCCCCTAGGTATTTAAAATTATCCACTTGGTTAAGAATGTTCCTTTTTATTTCCATTTCACAATTTGGTGTCACCTTTCTCTTTGATATCACCATTGTTACTATTTCCTTGATATTCAAATAGTGTCCTTTCTTTGCACTCTCTGTTACTACAATGTCCAATAATCGTTGTAGATCTTTTGCATTATCCACCACCAATACTGTGTCATCTGCATAGCGTATGTTGTTTATATTGAAACCTTGAATAGTATTTCTGGCTTCTCTTTGATCCCTCTCATTATCACTTCACTATAGAGGGAGAAGAGATCCGGTGAGAGAACACATCCCTGTAGTACTCCTAGCTTTATTTGTTCACAAATGTACTCTTAATTTCTCGTTTTAAATACTGCTGCTTGGTTCCAATAAATATTATGTATAATTCTGAGATCTTTCCCATCAATGGTGATATCCTCCAACATTTTAATCTGTTCATAATGTTTTACTTTATCAAATGCCTTGGTATAATCTGAGATGCACAAATATATGTCTTTCTGTGTCTCTACTGTTCGTAATGTATATATATTGCACTGTTTGTACTCTTTCCTTCCACAAATCCATAATGTTCTTCACCAATTTCCATGTTTACTTTCTTTCTTGTTCTTCTCATTATAATCCTGAGTAGAAACGCAGTGACATAGTTTATAAGGTTAATTGTACGAAAATTTTCACATTCAATTGCTCCTGGTCTTTTACTTATAGCTATAAATACAGATTTCAGCATATCGCTGGGTAAATATCCACCACTGTAAATGTCATTCAACATTTGGTTAATATATCTACTCCAAATTCTCCCAGTACTTCTAATTCTTCTATTGTGATTCCATCTGGCCCAGCTGTTTTTCCTTTCTTCATATATTTGTTAGCGTCGGCGACTTTTTCTTTTAGAATAGGTGGACCTTCTAAGTTACTTTTTTCTGTAATTCTTCCCTTTCTCCATTATATAATTCTCTTATATACTCACTCCACCTCTTTATTATATCATCTTCCTCCAATAATATATTTACTGTTTTTGATTTCAAACATCCTGTATTTACTCTTGTTTGACTTCCCGTGAGTTCACTGATCTGCTTGTGCATACTTTTTGTATCTTTCGGAGAATTTAATTCAATTTTCTTGCATTGCTCGTTTAACCAACTTTCTTTTACTTTCACATATTTATCTCTTATTTCTTTATTTATCTCAGCATAGTCTTGATTGTCATTTTTACTCTGTTTTCATTTGTCCACCCACATAAATCAGTATCCTCCCAAAATCTAAAACTGTTTTTACAAAAAAAACAAACTTTAAAAAATAGTGTTAAAATCAAAAATTTCCATTCTAAAGTTGCAACAAAAAAAAAAAAAAAAAAAAAAATTCTTCGCTTCCTTTCTTAAAAACAAAAAACTTTCTTTATTTTCAAAAAAAAAATCTCTTAAAAATAAAAAAAATTCAAAATTAGAAAAAAAAAAAAAGGTTAATCTGCAGAGCATTTAAAAAAAAAAAACTTAAGCATTTCTCCAGTCATCCATGTTTCTGAGCTTTTTGGCTTCTTTCCGGTAATATTTCTTTGCTTGTTTGGTGAATGGAGTCCCTTAACATTTCTCATTGTCCATTTATACTATTTTAGCTACAGCATTGTACCTATTTTTAGTCACTGTATTGTTCTTGAATTTCTTTATCAGCTTTCAGAACATCTTTATGGAGTCTAATGTTCTTAACCACTTTTTTTCCTCTCTTCAATCTTATTTCATTTGTCCACATTGTGGTACATGATCACTATTACAGTCAGTACCAGGCACTGTCGTAACACTAATTAAAGCATTTAAAATCTTTTATTAATAAGTATGTAATCAATTTGGTTAAGTATTTTCTTACAGGGCTTTTCAATGTTTCCGCTCTCTGTGGTTAATGGGCTTGCGAACTCGGTTTGTAAACCCGTATACCCGGGTTCGAAACACGGCGGTGCTGGGTTTTTTTTTTTCGACAAAGGTATAGGGGCCGGTCGTTCAGAAAGCAATGGCAAACTACTGAACGTAACATTTGCCTAGTACATCAACAGCAGCTGAAATGCTGGTGTTGACTGCAACGTCCCGTAAGGGATAACTGTTGACGTCTTACTTTGTCTAGGTAACTTAATGGGTTCACACAGGTGTTAATTAATACAAACAATAAATACGTTCGCTATGATATAGCCGATTTATTGTGGCAATCTACAGTTGGCGCAGTGGGTTAAACAGCCCGCGCTTTACATCATCATCATATCACAGATTATAGAACATCAAACATTTCATATAACAAACTAGCACACTATCTAGCCTATGTTCTATCTCTATTACAAAGAGCTAACGAGTCCCTCTCAGGCAGACACTTGTTGCCTGGTCTCAGTCCATTTGTCCTCTGATGGTTTTCCGCGTGTCGCTATTCGACGGGCGGTAACCCTGTTCGAGTTCCTCGTGGACCCCGCTTCAGGCGGGCCACATTAGTGTCCACGGACCCATGAACTCGAGGGTTGACCTTCGATAAGGTTCTGGACTTTTCTTAGCCTGAGCAACTCGGTTGTCTCTCTTGGGCTAGAGTTGCAGCCCTCTAATTCTATCTTTAGGTGAGGTGATGACAGGATTCCCCTCTCCCCTCCTGATCTGGCTTGTTATTGGTCAATTAGATTTAATCTAATTCTGTCATCGACTCATCTAAAGTTAGGGTTTGTAGTTTGGTGGACAGTAACTTGGTAAACTACCTAATGGCATTAGTAACTCATGTATTCTACCATACACTACTTCTCTGATTTGCTAAAGAGATCACTCTGTCTCCTGTGTCCTTAACAATGCTTATCAGACCGAAGTTACGTGGCGTTTTAATAGTTGTATTGACAACTCGCCCTTCTCACGCACCCTATTGGTGCCCAGACAATTAATCTCTGGTTAAAGAGAGTTAACAGGACCGAAGTCCTGGCTAGTTAAGTACACTTTCAAATCTTGATTCGTGAGTGTATTTTAATACACTTTTACTCCCGTATGTCATCCAATGCTAAATATGTAGTTACGATGTTCTCTTATCCCCCTCAGACTACATGTGTCCCTGTTGGCTTGTTAGTGTGTTTGACTAATAAGTTGATGTCTCTAATAAAGTGACTGTATTTTAAATTGAAAGTGTTGAGTTTTCAGGTTTGTGTATGTGTTGACTGGATGGTGTATTTCCAAGCGTCACGAGTTGGGATAACCTCAATCATGAATCCTTGCACTGTGTGCACTACATGATCCGGCATTCCAAGTAGTGATGCTTAGTTATATCCTAAATGCTAACCTAAGTATGTTAACTATTCACTAACTAAGCTGAATACTAAACTAAGTTCTATACATGTATTCACAATTTAGACAAGTTATGTACTTTTACATCACAAACGCAGACAAATTACAATAAATACGTGTTGCGTACAATTTGTCCGCCAAGTGTATCGTTCTCTTATTTAATCCTTTCACACATTCATTCATTCGTCTTTCAAACACAATAGTATTCGATTAAATATATAATTTAAGTTAAGGTAAATGTTATTGCCCTTGGAACAATGGGCTAGGCGATATTCGCCCTTTAAGAAAAAACGTACTTTCTGTACGATGAAGGAAAAGTAGGTTATAATTTAAATAGAGACAATTGTATAGGACGGGTTTTCTTAGCCTCTGAATGGCACCGCCTGTAATATTAAAGTAGAATATGTACAAATTACAGGTTAACACGATTTATATACATCAATAATGGAAATATAATACATATTTAATTAAATTAACTAATTAATTAACTCCAACGATGATGTGCGTGTTGCCGTCCTGTTGTTCCTGTGTTTTGCTATAAATGTTAAAGTTCGTATAGCTGTCTCTTGCGTGTTGTAGTTGATGTCGTACTATTTCGGCTGGTTGCAACGTTTGTAGCAACAGTAAATTATGGGTTCTTTTCCATGTTTCGTATGAAATATTACAGTGTTCATGGTTTGTTCTGGTTGATCTTACTGGTTGAAATAAACACAGTTACTGTTTCTTGATGGTCTAGTAATAGAGTTTAGGCACTTGATGGTATAGCTATTGAAGTACCGTGTTCATGGGTGTTGTAATAAACTAATCACTAAGAGAACTTAGGCGGTGTATAGGTTACACTTATATGAAACGGTATAAAAGTATCACAGTATATAATATGGCTAGTGGTTGACTGAGTAGTGTCAATCTACTGGCGCATTTGACTGGCGTGATAAAATGTCGGCCAGAATATTATCGGTGCCCTTGATATGGCGTATTTCAAAATCATAATCTTCCAGTAATAAACGCCATCTTTGTAACCTGTGGTTCTTGGGCGACCCTTGGTTTAAGGACTAATAATGGTGAACTGTCGGTGAGAACCAGGAAGTGGCTCCCTAAAAGGAACTTCGAGAGCCTCAGTATACAAAACAATAGGGCTAGACACTCCAATTCAATTGTTGCATATCGAGTTTCAGCCTTCTTCAGTTTTCTGCTCACGTAGAGAATAGGGTGTCTAATTCCGTCGACTTCCTGCATCAAGCAACCTCCTATAGCTATGGCGCTTGCATCTGTGGTTAAGATAAAGGTAATTTTATGTTGGGTAATCGTAACACTGGAGGATTTGAAAAATATGTTTCAATCTACACATTGCATCATCTAAGCTGGTACTTTTACAAATTTTCGATGGATGATCTTTAGTTAACATATCAGAAAAAACTGAGGTGAGTTCTGCCCAATGTGGAATGAATTTGGAATAATAATTAATGGTCCTTTTTCTTAACCAGGACAATAGGTGATGAATATTGTGACATTGATTTTTGAATAATGCCATTCCTCTCTAATTCTAAAATTTCTTTATCTAAATTAGATCTGTAATGGAGAGGAATCGAGTATGGTCTACACTTGACTGGTCTTAGATCCGTCAGTACAATTGAATGGGTTATTTTATCAGTGCGTCCAGGTTTGTTAGAAAAGATTTGTTTTAGGGTAAGTAGATGAGAAGTGAAGTTAGATATCATAAAATGCAATAAGTGGTTTAATACCAGGATAATACAAGGTTTGTTAGAAAGGATAGGTTTGTAGTTATCCAGGATAGGCAAATTGTATTGCCGTTGTCGCTGTGTTAATGTGTCACTGATATGAATGTCGTCAATGCTCCCGTCGTTAGTCATGATTGGTATAGGGACTTCAGTATCGTCTATGTCCGTCTGATTTATCACCGGTGCTACTGTTTGTAAATTGTCTTCAATGTCATTGTCGTCGTCGTCAAGGTCAACAGTCAATATGTCGTCAGTTTTGTCGTTGTTGTAGTTAACACAGAACATCGGTAATGTCCATATGTCTTCGTTGTTTATGTCGTCAAATTTGTTGTCGTTGTCGATATCACAGAATGTCGTTAATGTCCATATCTCTTCGTCGTTTTTGTTGTCGTGAGAGTGCGTCGTTAACGATGCTTCGTTTGTAAAAGTGTCATTTCTGTCGGGACATTGTCGTTTTGTCTTTGTCAACAGTTTGTTGCGTCTGTTCATTTGTCTCATTGTCATGTCTGGCATAGGACGGACTGTCATTCAGTTGGGTGATTGTCCTTTTGTTTTTGTCATCAGTTCGTTTCATTTGTCTACTCGTTTCCGTGTCTTGTTTAGCATAGTCTAGTTTCAACCCATTTAAATTGAATATGTCCACTTTTCCATGTACTAAATTTTGTACTCAAGTCCAGAAATTGTTCTGATACTTTCCAGAGATCCGTGCCAAGAGGTTTCAATACAATTGTTACATAAAATATACAATAATAATACAAGTAATTTCAATCTGTGACATGGTTTTGATACAAATGTTTTTGAACCTTTCTGTTCTTTTGCAACATTGATGTTAGTTGAGTTGGGTGCGAATGTTTCTAATGATTCTTGTAGTTGGTCCGTGTTGGTTTTGTGGGTTGTCTGTCGTGTAATGGCGTTTGTGTCGTGTGTGTTTTGTAACACATTTACAGGTTTGGTACTTTGTAGCATGGGAGTGACCTCAATTCGAGGTTTTAATTCGGTCGTCTCGTTAAACGATTCGACCGCCCCTGCGTTGTGCACTTCGGTGAATTCTTTTTGAATAACCTCAGTGTTTGTCTCCCTTGGTATTTTGGCAGTTTGAGACAAATTAACATGGTGTTTCTCTTAATATCGGTATTTGTGTGGTGGCTACCGTGTTTTTCTTCCAGTCTTTAATTTCTTTGTCAGAGCATGGATGGATGTTAGGTAAATTCCCAAGTATGATATCTGCGATTGGGTCTTCAAGGACAGCGCACAAAAGTTGTCCTGATATATATGGTGTTTGAATTTCGACCATCGCAAGGGGGTATCTTTCTATCGTACCTGAAAATGTGCGACAGTTAACATGTCTGTCTGTGTAGTCTGTGGTGTTGACTAATGTTTTCTTTACCCCACAGAGCGTTGCCCCGGTATCGCGGATTAATGAGCACTTTTTCCTGTTCACGAAGCCTGTCAAAAATGTTAGCTTCCCTGTGGCTGACAAAGCAGCGTTGGCTGTCTCATTTGCAATAGGTATCGTGTGGCCACATGGTAATGATGGATCTAGTTGGAATTTCGTGCAAGCGTTACATGTTTCATCTACAATGGTGTTAACTATATGTACAGGCATTACCAAGTTCGCTTTCATTGTCATGCTGATTATAACCTTCAATCAGTGAATCTGTCTCATCATCAGAAGACGTTGCTACTAATGCAGCGTTAGCTTGCTTCAGTAACTTACGACCTTCACAATATCGTGAATAATGTCCCCAGCTTCTGCAAAAGTAACATTTTTACAGCCTTTTGGTACGCGTTACGTTTTGCTTTCTGTTTATCCACCATCATTTTTTAGTGGTGGGGATAGTTCGGTGACTTGTCGCACATTTCGTAAGCGTTGTGTGTCAAACTGCAATACTGGCATTTTGCTACTTTATCACTGTTGGATCGCGGTTTAAATTTGCCTTGTGTTTGCTTGGAGTACTTAGTATTTATTACTGCAGCTGCTGTGTCATTGTGGCTAATGTTGAGTTGAAATATATCCCTGTTTGCTGTGTAGAATGCATTGCCTTTGGATTCAATTTCTGGATGGTTTTGCAATCCATCTGTTTTAAAAATTTTGCAAACGGTGTGGGGATGGTGCTCACAATTTTATCTATGATGATTAGTTCTTTAAGTTTATCGTGGCTATTGTTGGTTTTCGCCGAGTTTATCCATTTAGTGCATATGTCTTGTACTGTACTAACATAATCTATGAATGTTTGGTTTGGTTGGGGAGCTAATTTTGCAAATTGTTGTTGGTACCCTGCAGTGTCTAACGAAAAATGTTGGAGAATGCGTTGTTTGAGGTATTCGTAGTCTTTTCGCATCTCTTGTGGTACTGTTTCTATTACTTTAAGCGGCTCGAGAGCCAGATTTCTCATGAGTATAAAAGCCCAATCTGCCTTAATGATTTTATGGTAGGCCATGAGACATTCGAAATTTTCTAAATAGGCGGAGATGGAATCTCCTGCACAGAAAGCCTTAACGAGACCTTTATATTTACTATATTTCTGTTCCTCTTCTTTATTTCTTAATTTGTTTATTGATATCTCTGTGTTGGACTCTATTTCCATCTGTTTCAATTTCAACTGTGTATCAGCGTTCAATTGGGCCTGTTTGGCCGCTGCGTCGAGCTCCATTTGCAATTTTTTTTCCGCTGCTTCTTGTTGCAATTTTCTTTCCTCTGCTTCTCTTTGCAATCTTCTTTCTTCGGTCTCTCTTCTGGTTGCAATTTTCTTTCCTCTGCTTAATTTAATTCAATTTTCTTGGCTCGTTTACTAACTTCTTTTACTTTCACTCTTTATCTCTTATTTCTTATTTATTCTCAGCATAGTCTTGATGTCATTTTTACTCGTTTTCATTTGTCGCAATTTAAGATTCTCAGTCATCCCGTTTCTGGCGCTTTGGCTTCTTTCCGGTAATAGTTCTTTGCTGTTGGTGAATGGAGTCCTTCCCATTTCTCATGTCCTTTATACTATTTTAGCTACAGCATTGTACCTATTTTAGTCTGTATTGTTCTTGAATTTCTTTATCAGCTTTCAGAACCTCTTTCATGCGTTCATGTCTTAACAATTTTTTTCCTCTCTTTCAATCTTATTCATTTGTCAAGCATTGTGGTAGCATGATCATATTACACAGTCCGTACCAGGCACTGTCGTAACATAATTATTCTATTTAAAATCTTTTATTATAAGTATGTAATCAAATTTGGTTAAGTATTTTCTTACAGGGTTTCAATGTTTCCGCTCTCTGGGTTACATGGGCTTGCGAACTGGGTTGTCAAACCCGTATTCCGGGTTCGAAACACGGCGGGTTGCGGGTTTTTTTCTGAAAGAGGTCTAGGGGCCGGTCGTTCGAAAGCAGATGGCAAACTACGAAATCGTAACAGTTTGCCTAGTACATCAAACCGCAGCTGAAATGCTGTGTTGACTGCAAAGACGTTCGTAAGGGATCCGAAACAAATTTTTTTTTCTTTCAATGTGTTAAGTATGGTGTTTAAATCAGGTGTTTCCAATTATCATTTCATTGATATTTGCCCATTCTATTAGTTTCTTCTCCTTTTTCATCTCTTGTACCTAAACCATAATTCCCCACTACATCTTCCATTTTTCCTTTAACTTCTTTTGCATTAAAATCTCCTAGTATTATTTTTATTTCTTGAGTTCTAATTTAAGATATCTACATTTCTACGTCATCGAAAAATTGTTTATTTCTTCGTCACTGTGGCATAACCGCTAACCACCATTATTCAGTTACCAAGAATGCACGCAAAAGAGAGGGTAAAATATAACAATTGACTGCACAAACTCAAACCGAAACCAAAACTGAAAACGAACGCAAAATCAAAACTGAAAATGAACGATTGACAGATGACGTCAATTCTTGGAATTATTTCATCAGCCAAAGCTCAGGAGATCATTGGATAGAAACAGACACGAGACAACGCCTCCGCTAGGACTCCTGCTTAGAATATGTTAATCGCGCACTTCCACTGCAGACAGCTTGACGAGCAGACGCAAAAGCTGGTGTGACCGAATTTTCAAACAAGAACGGCAGAATGTCTGAATCCGAGGTAAGCTTGTGACTCCTTAGATTAAACTGATGACCAGATGTATCAAGTATCAAGTAACGGTATCCAGTGTTTGTAACGTCAATTGAAATGTATTATTGTAAATTACAACCTCTGAAGTGAAAAATGCTTGACTGTTAGACTCTGACGACGCAGAGCCGTTTCCCGGGCAAACTGACAATCTAATACTCTCTTCGAACACTGCAATCTCTGATATTCTTAAAGATAGTTATTAACTTTAAGAAGTGCATAATAATACTACATTCTATTCTAGACAACTGTACGAAGTGATGATTCTAAAGCAATCTTGTGCATTTCAGCGAAAACACTGCTTAAATTACTATCACTATCTACACCTCATAAGACAGTTCGTGTACTAGAACAAGTGCCTCGTTTTAAAACAGACTTATCTATGCCTATTTAAATCTAGAGAGCTGAGAGAGAAATCATATCTTCCCTTTCTCCTTCATATATTTAATAAATAGGGTTTGATGGAATAAATATTGATATTTATGTCAGATTTTACTTAGATAAGGGCACTCATGAACTGCATTAGATCAGAAAAGTTATGCTTCGCGGAACTCCATCACCAGAAGTTGATTTAACCCACTACTCAACATAACTTAAAACACAACACCACACCACCCAACACTCACCACAACAACAACAGGTAATGGGAGAGGAGTTATTATACAAAGAAGAAGGAAAAGTTGGTTAATTGGGAAAACACAGAGAACCATTTATACACACTACAAACCCAATTGAGTGATAGAAATGTTATAAATGTATGCCATTTATTTA
The DNA here is from genome assembly GCA_014155875.1 of Cepaea nemoralis. Taxonomy (NCBI): domain Eukaryota; kingdom Metazoa; phylum Mollusca; class Gastropoda; order Stylommatophora; family Helicidae; genus Cepaea; species Cepaea nemoralis. The sequence goes on along the minus strand of JACEFZ010013888.1, from coordinate 127,069 downwards.
TATGCATTTTGACACCTCCGAACTCTTGTCACTGTCTTACTGTACGCGTCTCACTGACCCCAGGTCCAATGAGAACTTACATACAGCAGGAACCAGCTGATACCAGGCGTACACAGTGTGATAAACTCTGACCACCCCAAATTAACCCAACACTAGATCAGAGAAAAGAGGAGGAGCAGGGGGGGGGGGGGCTACTTCCTACTTCAGGAATTTAGGTTTCTTCCGACCTACTTCTAGAATATTGCATTGGTAGGATTGTACATATCTATGTGAATCTTGCACAGTGAATTCTTGGTGGCAACCAACTGGCCAACCAACCAACCCAGACCAGAAAGAGGGAAGAGAGAGAAAGAGATGAACCACAATTGAGATGGAAGATGAATAAGCCATGAGCAGAGTATGGGAAGCCTTCAGAGAAGCTACACGGGCAGAACTGAAGTGGATCCATCAGACAATGGACCGAGGCTTATCCTAATCTCCCAATCACAAGGTTACATTTCTTTAAGGAACACACAACACCCATTTCAGGAACAGATACCTAAATGTTGATTTATCATCTCCACACATTTGAATGTTTACAATGTTTCCACACTTGTTGACATAGTATTCATTGATGTTTATTTGTTGATTGACTGTAAACTTGGGCCTATATGCCATTTTCTATGTTATCTTGTGTAAACCACAACAGAAAATGTATGTAACAGGCCAGAGAACACAGGCCAGTCAATAAATGATGAACCTTAACTGACCTTATGTTGATTTGTCAGTCAAACCTATCTGTTGATTCTCCATCTTATGTGTGTAAAACATGTGTCAATGTCTACTGGAATTTGTTGAATGTGTAATTGTCAAACAAATCCACTCATGATGAATTACTAAATTGGGGAGAGAAGACACTAGGTCTATCAACTGCTCAACATCCATGCTTTCTTAACATAAATCAGGCTGAGAGAATTCTCCAGACTTTCCTCAGAATTGATAAAAAAGGGCGCTCAAGAGCTAAAAGAATCCTTGGAGAAGGGGCAGAATCTCAGTTAGTGTTTACTATTCTCACCAGGGCCATAATCTATGTCTCCTAGACTAAATTAATACGACGAGGCCTGCAGATAACTCGAGGGTCATATTCTGGGGTTATTGAAGATAGAAGAGGATGGGGCCCAACTTCTTTAATTAGAAATGGGGCATGCACTACAGTGATCACCCAGTCCCTTCAGAATATATGACAGTCACTACTGCTTGCTGTTGATGCGTATACGTGTATAATATTTATATCTATTGGTGTGCCTTTCTTTTTGACCATAATAACTCTATCTGAAATACACAAGTAATCATTAATTGACTTCGCTTTTTTTTTTAAAAATCAAATAGCAGTCCTACTCATTTTTCGTCTGTATCCCCTCCAAAATAAATTATTGTGTGTTTGTCGGTTATAATTTTCCCCGACCCCTTCCATCCCATCTCCCTTTTGCCTAGGATATTCATTGTCATGCTTTCCTTTTCTCTTATAACGTTGTTCAACTTTCCCAACTTTAATGTTAGACAACTTTATGTTCCTATTTTAAATTTATTAATTTTAGTTATTCAAAACAATGTTTTCCCGTGATGAATTTGAATAACGAAGACTAAACAATAGATTGCACTGCCTGGCATATTTCGCTGCATCTCGTCAGGCTGAAGGCCAAACTGGTAGATTTAGAACACCAGTATGGCACAACCTCCTCTAAACAGACATGTCCGCTGACCAACGAACACCTTACTGCCTTAAAAGCGTTAAAGGCCAACAAAACCCTTGTAATATTGAAACCTGACAAAGGGAGTGGTGCAGTACTGATGGACATGTCAGACTACCAGAGAAAAATGGATGATATATTATCAGACGCATCTAAATTCAGAGTAGAGCAAATAGGCAACAAGTCGGAGGACCTGGATGCAAAAATGAGGAAAGAGGTCCAGTCACTTGTGAATGCAGGACTCATCAGTGAGGCCACTGCAAAAACGCTCACACCGCGTGGCTCCCAAACTCCTCAGAAGCCACCCGACCGATTATAATTTTAGTTATGCTTTTGCCGTCAATAGTTGGATGGCGGTCAGGTGTTACATGTGGCTAATGACCGTCCCTACCGGACGAAGATGTCCTAAGACAGCCATTAACGTCGTTAACTACCTCTGAAATGTAATTAATCATGAAATCTTAGGCAGATAATGTGGTGGTTTCCAATTGCCTTCCACATCCACATGGAGGTCTTTTACCTGTGCCTTGGACAGCCATTTCCGACTGCCAGGACAAGTGAGTGATCTGCTCAGGTGCAGAGGTGTTCTCTTATCCCAGTGGAAACTAGGTCAACTCCTAGATACAATAACATATTTCTCTACTTCCGCCTTGTACCTCCCTTTGGACATAGCCCTTCAACAAACACATACTAAACCGTTGAAGATTTGTTCATGATCTTTTGCTTTTGCAACTATTGTTTTCTACAGGATGTGGTAACCAGCCTCGAGCCGACCTTACTTAGTGGCTTCCTACGACACACATGGTAGATTACAGTGTTCCTAATCTTTGTTCTCACATAGGTCTTGATAAAATACTGAAGTAAATAAAATCTAGCAGAGAGGAACAAAGTTACTTGCATATACTATACAGAACGTCGCAGTCAACACCAGCATTGTCTTTGCTGTTTTTGATTACTCGGTAAGCTTACATTCATTAGTTTGCCATTGTTTTCTGAACGACCGGCACACATATCATTGCATGCAAGCCAATGCAAGGCTGTTTGCTGCCAAATCGTCCGCAGATGTTTCGTACGCGGTATGCGGGTTTACGAATTGCGTCCGTAATCACTTCGTCACAGAACAGGATGGATAGGACAGGATGTAGCGAATGCAACGTAATCAATCAATCATCACGTGCCATGCCGGAAAGCGTGGGCAAAATGCAACATAATGTTATCACAAACATATACAACTGTTGGGGGGGGGGGGGGGGGGCTGAGTGGTCTCGAGGTGTGGTGTCCGCCTCGAGTGCTGAAGGTCTCGGGTTCAAGCCCCGGTGAGGGCCGAGATTTTTTCACGTGGACTTCTAGTAATAAAATTGTCCCTGGTCTCTGGGTAGTGAGATCGGACGCCCGTGTGTATTGTTGCGCACGTAAAAAAAAAAATCCCTTGGGCGTTCGAAAGCGAAAAAGAGTAGCCTAACGCGCTGCCCGGGCAAAATTTCGATTAAAGATCTACCCAAAGTATTTCAGGATCCTCGCCGGTGCTACGGAGTTCGTGCATTGAGCTGAGTTTCTCCAGCCTCAGATTTGAGTTAGGAAGAAAACGGAGCACTTATGGGTTAAACCGTGTGCCGTGATGTTGATCCAACGACTAAACTAAACTAAACTAAACTAGAAAGAATGAATGAAATGAACAAAGATCTATGTTTCTACTTTATTGACTACACTAAGAAATATGAACCGTGCCGCGCTGGTTTTAACGTGTTGGATAGGAGCCGGTCGTTCAGAAAGCGATGGCAAAATACTGAGCGTAAAAACTTGCCAAGACATCAACAACGGCAGTAAACTGCTGGTGCTAACTGCAGCGTCCTGTAAAAGATATGCAACTTAAAAAGAAATAAAAAAAAGACATTGCTGACTGCAGCGTCCTGCAAAGCATATGCAACTTAAAAAAATGAGGACATGATCAGAAGGTTGGACGTTTTAAACACTGGTGGTTTAGATCTCACAATAATATGTATGTATGTGTATGTATAAATTGTATAGGAACAAAGAGTGGACATAAGAACTGACAAGCAAATAGGAACTTGTGAACATATTAAATACGGTGTCAGAAACGATTTCAAAGGTACGTGTCATTTACGTCCCCAAGTCAAGGAAGAGAAGTCAACATTTGAGTCCAGCTGACCAGTGTAGGGGTTAAACCCACTACCTCGGCATCAGCGCACCGGATGTTTAAGAACGAGCGCTCTTATTCATTCGGCCTTACTGATCGCCCAATCTGTGATAACCGCCTTATAACCCAGAGTTCAGTATCTTCTTCTTCTTCAGCTTTCCGAGTCATTGAGGTTCTTTGCTGCAGATACAATCCGTCTCCATTCGTGTCTCTGGTGGACCTTCTGTTGCCAGTCGCTGATTCCAAGTGCTTGTAGGTCTATATATATATTATCTCTCCACCGTTTTCTTGGTCTACCTCGGGGTCTACGGTCATTTATTTCCTGAGTGTAAGCAAGTTTTGTTTCCCTATTATCTTCCATTCTTTCTATATGCCCAAGCCATTGTAGTCTATTAGCCTTCATGATGCCAGTGATTAGCGGGGACTTAAACAGATCATAAATGTCTTTGTTACTTCTTCTTTTCCACTCTCCACTTTGGGTCCAAAGATGCGTCTTAAAATTTTGTTCTCAAAGGTTTGTAACAAGGCTTCAGAGTTCAGTATAAAAAAAAAATTTAATATTAGTGAACACAAGCCGCCATTACCGAGGTTCTGAATGCCAGTCCACCGTGGAAGTCAGGCAGCGAGCTAACCTCTACATTTCCGTGACCTGGGTTCATGACAAATTGGTGACGACAAACCAACTCACTGGACAAATGGCGCCAATATTAAAGAGCAAACACGTATCAACAGTTACTAAGAAAACACTCTACAACACAATCTTCTTACCAACTCTATGCTACCAATGCCAAACCCGGACAATGACAGAAAAACAGAAAAGAAAAATCAGAACAACAGAAATGAGATTCCTGAGAAGAATACTCAATGTATCAAGAAGAGAGAAAATGAGAAGTGAAAAAAAAAAAAAAAAACAGGATTACAGTGGGGGTTATATCATCACTAGGTTTTATTAGAAGGCAGCAAGTCAAATGGTTTGGCCATGTAACTAGGTTACCAACTAACAACAACAAGTAATGATGTACAGACAAAATGGAAGCAGAAGAAGAGGCCGGCCACGTAAATGATGGACAGAGGAAATAGCAGATTCCATGGGGATCTCCATACATGAAGACCATAATCAGGCACTCTCCTGCTGTTTATGCTTCGCCTCGACATTGCAAGGTACAAGAGAAACAAGATCAGATGAGATATCGTGTGTTTGAACATACGGCCGACGTGACAGAGGCAGGCACCCAGTCACCGCTGGCTAGTCGTTCCGTGTATCACAAGGCCATTCTTGACAGTTCCATCCACATAGAATATGTAATTTGAACTGATTCAGTGATAAAGGATAATATATCGCCAAATGTGACTCCTATTTGGACAGATATATCGCCTTACTAGAGTCTCGTGTTGTTTTCTTTTGTGTATCTTCGCAATTTCAATTCTCAATGAACAGACATTTAAATTATACTACTTGTTTATTTAATCGTCGATTCTGTATTGATCAAAAACACGGAGAACGATTAAATCAGTTACTAACAACTAGCAAACATGCATTAGCCGGTGCCATAGCATAATAGATTAATTACAATGATTTGGCAGAATCACAAATCTGGAGCTTCGGGGGGAGAACTAGACACATTTCAGCGAATCAATAGATCAGGAGAAGGCGCTGGAGCTGGTTAGAACATATAGAGAAAGCCTGAGAATAGTTAGTCGCAGTTCCAACTTCACGGCAAAGGGTCACCCCAGTATGCTCCGCTCCTGTGCCAGTGAATACACACACAATGCTCCTCACTGCACCATGTGAACAGTGGAACACACAGGAGTCTCGACAAACCAACAGCTCGCACAGGTATACTATTCATGATGCCACTGCTAGAATGGCATCACAATTGTCCGCCACGGAAAAAACAAATTGGTTGTCACTGATAAAAGTATAACTAGAAAGGACTTTGTTGTGAACCTACGGGGTAAATAAAATAAAGGGAGACCTAAAAGCACACGTAGAAGAGAACTAAAGACATCGATGAATAATATACGGAGAACATGCAGGTAGCTGCAGGAAATGGGAAAAGACAGGACGGCTTGGTATTTGCTTGACGACCTGTACTCCAAACAGGGGATAATGGTCGGCAACAGCAGCAGCAGAAGAAGAAGAAAACTGATCAGATCTACCCAGGAATGCTCTAGGTGGGAGTGTAAAGCCAGAGAGCAGGGTAGAACTGTAGAGGAACAGTGTTGGTGTGGTGGGAAACGAGCTGGCGGACAGTTTGGGTGGGTCGGCATCCCTCGGTGGGAGTACTGGTGCATAAGGCAGTCGTGGTAGGGGTCCTTTGTTATCGTGTGTATAGCGCGGAAGTAAGGAGACCATCACGGCCTGGGGAGAATGATGCTGCGGCGAGTGACCAGAGGATCTACTCGACACTCAGGAATCCCTGAAAAGAACAGATGGACACATAATCAAACAGCTACTGGTAGCATTGTCGGCTCCGTAGCGAAGGCTTTACGGACGCAGTTCGTCATCCTGCATACCAGCGTTCGAAACACAGCTGCAGGCGTTGGGTTTTTACGAAATGATATGAGTGCCGGGCGTTCAGAAAGCAATGGCAAACTATTGAACGTAAACTTGCCCAGAGATCACAACAGCAAATAATGCTGGTGTTGACAACAACGTCCTGTAAATGATATGCAACTAACTTTTTAACATCCTAATATGCTTTTCCGCGGGTGTGACACTCCGCTAGTTTTATAGCTTGGAGAGGGGAAGGGGAGCATTACAACACAGCCAGCTGGGAGATGGTATTCTGGCACCTGGCCGGGAGATAAATCTCTACTCTAACCTCACTTCGATAAATGCAAGTCATATTCAGGGCCCTACGACGACCTGAATATCAACACGACGGACTTAAGAGATAAACCTCAGTCTCCCAGAGCACTGCTCAACCAACTAGCCAACCAGTTTGTAGACATGTTGGCCTGAGGGATCAGAGGGATTGGCTTGTAGATCGCATTTAGTGGTCAGTTTTCCAGTGGACACATTTTCTATAGTGCAAGCGATGAGGGACATACTTGTGGTCAACGATACAGCATACAATGAGATAATAATATCCAAACTAAAGGAACGTAATACAAAACTGGAACTAGTGCTACATGTCGATTGCCTTAATGTGTAAGATGTGTAATAAGCCAGAGATGGGGGTGTTTAACATCAATCCATTTCTATATCTCCTGAGGAAATCGAAGCGCTTACGGGCGAGCCCACATTGCCACAACATCGCCTCTATTAACCGAAAGCCAATATAATAGACTACATCAGTATGAGTTGAATGACCAGTTACTTTCCTTTTCGCCTCAAAGTTTCATAATGTCTCGGATAGTATCTGAGCTCCTTGGGAAGTTTTCAGCATAGAACCTCGGTGTCTACAGACGAGTTCCCTAGTAACTAGACCGTCACGGCTTCTGTTGCCTTGTGATTCCAAAATGTACTTCTTTTGCAATGTTTATAATGAGTGTGAATCAATACCAATACAAGTAAGTAAGACATGTCCAAACCTGCTTCTGGCCGTCTCTGAAAGTCACGTGATGCTGTATGTATTCTCTCTCCAACGGTGAGATTCTCGTGGACAAGGCGGGACTGTCAAACACCATGAAGTACCAGATGACGCACCAGACGAACCCAATGGCACCTAAGAAGCCAAAAACAAACATAGCATATTGTGTCAACTCTATAATTATGGACCAATGGGAAACCACAAACTAATATATAATGTAAACTCTTCAACTATTGGCCACACGCAAACATACTCGTAGCATAGTATGTCATCTCTTCAATAGGAAACGAAAATGCCATAAAGTTAAATAAAAATCGGGTTGTATACTGTATATGACAGCAATAAACGATTGCTAAAATACAGTGAGGCCTTAGCAATTAGGTTGTTCCAGCTCGTTTTGTGCAAACAGAAAGATTTTGTTTTAAATTTGATATTACCATAGGGATAAATGCTTTACATTCGAACAATACATGTGGCTATGAGTTTTCGGTATTTTAGCCAAAGTATTATTCATAATGAAGTGGGACAATATCAACCTATTAAGAGAGGTGTTAGGCAGAGATGTGTAATGTCTTCAGATCTTTTTTCCCTATACAGTGAAAATATTTTCAGGAATGTAGAAGATATAAATGGAATCAGCATTGGAGAACAAAACATCAATAACATTAGATATGCAGATGATACAGTATTGATTGCAGACAATGCACAAGATCTACAACAATTAGTAGACGCGGTTGTTGTACACAGTGAGCAGGTGGGGTTGGAATTAAATTGTAAGAAGACACAGGGTATGATCGTCACTAGGAAGAACGAAGTACCACAATGTAATATACAAGTAAATGGGAATATTCTTCAACAAGTGATTCGGTACAATCATCTCGGAACAGTCATAACATCTGATGGGAGATGCCTTGAAGATATTAGAACAAGAATCGCCATGGCGAAAGTAGCCTTTAGCAAGATGAAAAACATTCTGACCAATAAACAGATATCAACTGAAACGAGAAAAAGAGTGTTGAGGGGATACATAGAGCCTGTCCTCTTGCATGGCTGTGAAACTTGGACAATGTGTAGTCAAGCTGAAAAACATCTGATGGCTGCAGAAATGTGGCTTCTGAGGAAAATGCAAAGAATACCATGAACAGACAGAAAAACCAATGACCAAGTACTACAGGAGACAAATGAAAATCGTAAATTGATTAGAGATATTAGACGTAGACAGTCAAAGTTTTTAGGACATGTTATGAGAAGAAATGGATTGGAGAACTTAGTGACAACTGGCAAGATCGAAGGGAACAGACCGAGAGGAAAATACCTGGATGGCTTGGCCACATGGCATGGACGAGATAGGAACACTGAACTGATCCACGACGCTGGTGATCGAGTGAAATGGCGAGTCAGTTATCAGTTATCAGTTGGGGTATCTTCATTGCACTCCGGACATGTCCATAGGTGCTCAGATCCTCCCTCCAGCATATGCATCAGCGTCCGGTGGCTAATAGTGCCAGTTCTGTGTTGGTTGACGAGGCGCTTTGTTTTCCCGATGTACCTCTCGCGTCTGGCTGTGCCGATTCTTACTCCCAAGTCTTTCATCCTGGACAGCGATGTGGAATCACTGACGTCATAGCCCTCTGTTCTCGCCATATCTTTGAGGACGTTAATAACATCGGAACGATCCATGGGCTGGCCATCTACAGGGGGTGCAGAGCCAGCCAGTTTATCAGCTCGTTCATTTCCCTCGACTCCCGCATGTCCCGGGACGAAGATGAAGGTGACTTTACGGACAACAGACTTCCGCAGCGACTCAGTCCACTGTCTACGTACAGATCCAGCTTCGACCTTCTGAATCATGCTCATTGAATGGCGAGTCATGACCGCCCACGCTTTCCGGCATGGCACATGATTGATTGACTGATTATTCATTTGGTGATGGGTGTTTTTTTGTTCGAAAAAAGGTATAGGTGCCAGTCGTTCAGAAACTTGAACGTAAAACTTGCCCAGGAATCACGAACAGCCACAATTCTGGGGTTAAATGCTACGTCCTGTGAAGGTCATGCAATTAAATTATTATTATTAATTTATTCACTTCATATGGTATATAGCAGCATATTATGTTAAATCTCCAATTGTTCGCTTCAGACAAACATAGCATATCATTCCAAGTCTTTAACTATTGGCCACGTACAAACATATTTATACACACCAATCAGCGCTCCACTGGCGATGTGGTGGAAATCACGCCTTCCGCCTTCACTTTCCATGTCATTTCCCGGTACCCTTTTCAGGCTGGGTCAGCCTTAGTTCAAGGTTAATGCAAAATCCATGTCATATCACTCCTGATAAACCCATAAATGGTCCGTCTCCAACGGGTTAGATTGGTCCAGTAAAATGCTAGTTGTAAACATTTCGGATTACGAAGATACGAGTGTAGCAACTGTGAGCTGTGGGTTTCATGTGGAGTGCATTTACATGTTTACGCGGTTGTTTATGTCATGAACTGCATGTTCGGAAAAATGTTGGCCACCGGTTGCTGAACTAACTGGGTTTGCTTTATGCAGAAATGTGTGACTGCTGGTCGTCTAGTTACTGCTGCTTCCATCGACGATGAACTGTATTTTTACTGGCGGAGTTTTGTGTTGGCATTCTGGCAGCGGCATTATACCAGCGTGGGGTGCTGGTTTGTCGAGCCTTCAGTCTGTTCCAATTTTCACATGAGGCATTTATGAGCATATTGTGTGATATTCACTGGTACAGAAATTAAGCATTATGGGGCAACCCTTTATCGTGAAGTTGGAACGACGACTAACTAACTAACTAACTAATTAACTAACTAACTAACTAACTCCAACCAACCAACCAATTAACTAACTAACTAACTAACTTCGGCTTTATCCTTCCAAAAGTCCTTCCTTGCTGGAATGACACTTAAACTCAAACTCCAAAATCATTGTAAATAGACTGTTTCATCTATTACTTTGTCTTCAATTAGCAGTCATCGATAGATATTTTTCACAATAATTTCCTTGTTCGCCTTAAATGCTTCACTACATCCGCTTTGAAGCCAACAGATCCGCCCGATCGTTGCCCCTCCCTTCAGCATCACCCGGATGGTATATCCTTATAAGGATATTGCCCTGTAAGATAGTCTAGTTTAGTTTAGTCGACGGATCAATAATCACGGCCCACGGGTGTAACACATATGTGCTTCTTTCTACTCCTAACTCAAGCTTGAGTCCCGAGAATCTCAGTTCAGTACACGAACTCCGTAGCACCTGTAAGGATCCTGAAATAGTTTGGTTAGATTTTTAACTCGACATTTTGCTCGGGCAGCGCCATTAGGCTACTCTTTTTCGATTTCCAACTGCCAAGGGATTTTTTAACGTGATCAACAATACACACGGGCTTCCGATCTCACTACCCAGAGACCAGGGGACATTTTGGTTACTAGAAGTCCACGTTAAAAATTCTCGGCCCTCACCGGGGAATGAACCTGGGATCCCCAGCACATCAAACCTCGAGACCACTCAGCCCCCTTGCCCTGTAAGAAATAAGGTTTAAAGGGGTGTAAAGACAAACGGATCGATTTAATTGCAGGTGGTTTTATCCCACATGGCTCGGTCTCTTTCAGTAAAGCGACTTGCTGAAAACGTCTCATGAAGTACCAACTCCATAACTCCACTAATGACCCCTCGGAGTCTACGAGGAATGGCAATGGCGAACCGAATGACGTAGTCAGGACAGGAACCTCTGGGATTGAGAGTTGCTTCGTACCAACTCAAGCCACATCCGTCTATTTTGAACTTTACATAATAGGGACCCTGTATAACATTGCCATCCAAACATGTATCATCCCCACACTTACCCATGACGTAGAACACAGAATCCCAGCCCACAGAACTGCACAGAAGTCCACCGATGGGGAAGATCAAAGCATTTCCAAACTGACCTCCTGAAATGTAAACACGAATTCAATTTAATCAATCAATCAATCAGTTACTTGATCAATCACTCAGTCAATCAATCAAATGTCGTCTCTATAATGGTCATCCATCCATCATGTGCCATGCCGATAAGCGTGGGAGGTCATGATTCGCCATTTCACTCGATCACCATAGTTGTGGATCAGCTCAGTATTCTTATCTCGACCATGCCACGTTGCCAAGCCATCCAGGTATTTACTTCTCTGTCTTCCTCTTGTTCTCTTATCCTCGATCTTGCTAGTTGTCACCAAGTTTTCCAATTTATTTCTTATCATTACCTGACCACAAAATGTTGACTGTCTAATTTCTCTAATCAGTTTACGATTTTCATTTGTTTCTTGTAGGACGTGGTCGTTGATTTTTATGTCTGTCCATGGTATTCTCTGCATGTTCCTCAGAAACCACATTTCCACAGCCATAAGATGTTTTTTCAGTCTGTTTGTTCATTGCCCATACAAAAGCACATGTTCTATCTAGCACCTCAACACTCTTTTCTTTTCGCTGCAAATTACATCTATCCGCTTTATGTGGAGTTGTTTCAATCCGACACTGCCGCGTGGAGAGAACAGGGGAATCATACTCCAGAAAGGAGGTAACTGCAAGTTTGTGGCTGACAGAATACAAAGATACCTGAAGATAAAGATATACGTTCAATGGCTAATTGA
>JACEFZ010013888.1:0-110000 GCA_014155875.1 Cepaea nemoralis | reverse complement strand
CGCCAGAAACCATATACAAGTAAACGTTTACATAACATCAATCTTCCCTGTGACAACAAAGTACAGGAGTTAGTTGCGTATCCTGTAAAGGAGGTCGCAGTCGACCACATCATTTTCTGTGCTGTTTGTGATTTCATGGCAAGTTTACGTTCAAAAGTCTGACAGTGCTTTCTGAACGACCGACACTCGTTATAAGTATGAAAATCAGCGCAAGGCGGTCTGCTTCCAAATCGCTCGCAGCTGTCTTTCGAGCGCGGTATACGGGATTACGAAGTGCTTTCGTAACACCTTCGCCACGGCGACCCTTCTACACGCCTTAGGATTGTTGAGTATATGGTGCTAGATATATATTTGTATAGACTAACTGGTGCTTCAGGGTGAGTATATGGTGCTAGATATATATACATATATATATATATAGACTAATCGGTGCTTCGGGGTGAGCATATGGTGCTAGATATATATTTGTATAGACTAATCGGTGCTTCAGGGTGAGTACATGGTACTAGATATAAATTTGTATAGAGTAATCGGTGCTTCGGGGGTAATGACGTCAATATTACGCGTGACCTTCACTTCCCTAGATACTTTCTGGTACCAATTTTAGACTGAGTCGACAAGATAAAGTTTAAAAAAAACACCGTCACAAAGCGTATATGAACAAATGACCACGGATTTGGAAGGCACGCGTGTAGCATTCGTGCTACCTGGGTCGCCTGTGACAACACACGAATATGAACCATGGCCCATTTCACAATCAGTAACGACACAAGCTCGAGCCTGTTGGACTTAAATGTGGCGGAAACAATCTTAGGATACCACTGACCAAGGACAAGAAACATACTGACATCCTACTCCCCCCTCCGACAGCCTTTCTCACTGACATTTACCCCCCCCCCTCCGACCCCCTTTCTCACTGACATTACTACCCCCCCCCCCTCTCCGACCCCCTTTCTCACTGACATTCTACCCCCCCCCCCCCTCCGACCCCCTTTCTCGCTGACATTCTACGCCCCCCTCCGACCCCCTTTCTTACTGACATTCTAGGAGATCACCGTGGTAGACCAAACGGATAAGAGCACTTGCTCTTAAACCTTCTGTGTGCTGATGCTGAGGTAACGGGTTCATCATCATAAGTATCATATTCGTTATCATAGCCTTCGTCGTTATTATTTTCATGAGCAACAAGATAATATCTATCATTATCATCGTCATTCATTCAGTAGCATGTCCTTTGCAGAACCTCGCTCCCATAACAACTTTTCGGAGAACCTCTCGAATCATAAGCAAGATGTCCCGCGTCTGATACACCCATCTGGAGATCATCCGCCACATCCTGCACCCATCTTCTCTTTGGCCTTCCTCTTGCTCTCTTCCCAGGTTCTCTCCAAACTTTCGTGACGTTTCAAGTGACCAAAATATTTCAATTTTCTTTGTTTTATCGTCTTTAATAGCCAACCTTCTTCAATATTCAACTCTTGAAGTATGGATGCATTTGTTCTTTTCTTTACACAAGATATTCTTAGAACTCGTCTATAACATTTATATTCAAATGCGTTTATGCGCTGTTCAGCTTGTTTAGTAAGTGTCCATGTCTCACAGGAGTATGTTGCAATGGGAAAAATCTAATTTTTGTAGTTATGTCTGTCCCACTCCATAATTTATTCAGCTGTTTTAGTCTTTGAAAAGCAATGGATAGTCGCCGTTTAATTTCTTTCGTTGTGTCACCGTTGTTGGTAATCAATGACCCAAGATATTCAAAATTTTCCACCACCTCCAATTTCCCCCCATTAATGTATATTTATTTCTCCATAGTAGTTTTATCTGTATGCATTATTTTTGTGTGTGCTAAGTTAAGATATAAGTTCTGATTTTCACTATTCAATTGGGTTGAGGCTATTAGGTTTTCTATGCCATTCTGTGTTGTGGATAGTAATACTGTATCATCAGCATATCGAATCTCTGGTATGTCATGACCGCCGATATTTAGGGCATCATATAGCTCCCTGTTTATATCGTCTCTTACATTTCTCATTATATTTTCGGCGTACAGGTTAAACAAATAGGGTGACAGCACGCAGCCCTAACGGACTCCTTACTTGATGTCAATATCATCGTCCTACATATTTGAATAATTGTCAAACGTCTTTTCCTCCTCGTCATCATTATCATCACATTTTGTTTTTTATTGTTGTTTTTATTGTTATTGTTATTGCTGATGATGATGAGGTTGTGGTTTTTGTTGCGGGTGAGAGGTAAGCTAGTTTCTAAACATCTAAGAGATTGACTTCTCGTCCTTGACTTGGGGACGAACACTAATGCGACGAAATTCAACCTAAAGACTATATGTCATTGCAGAGCAGACCAGGCCCTAAGCCTTGATCGGCAATTGGTCTAGGATCGAAGCTCAGACAGGCGGATAGTTATAGAGTATTGATTTGCTAATCCGGCAGCTTCTGCAGCTTGCCTTGTTCCAGGCGTATTGGTATTAACCTTTCTTCCAGAATAAACTAAGCAGGCCGAGAGAGGGATCATGCTGCATGGGCAACACATGGTTTCTAAATTCAACCCAGGCTTTGTGCTATGGAGAAGTTTCTCTCCATGTTACAAACTATCGTCTGTCAAGACGGCAAGGTGCCAGTCGATTGCGTATTGTTCCGTGACTTTCTTGCACCCTTAGAAAAGATGCTTGTTCTCGAAAATGTTGTTTTCTGGTATTGTCAAGATTTTCTGGGTCTCGTTACGAGAAGAAATAAACTAGAGAACTTGGTGACAGTTGGCCAGATTGAGGTAATAAAAACAAGGAGAATGCAGAGGACTAAACATCTAGATGGCTTGGCTACATGACATGGTCGAGACAAGAGCACAGAGCTGATTCACGACTCTGATGAATGTGTAAGATGGTGAAACAAACCCGCCTACGTTTATCGGCATGGCACACGATGATGACGATGTTGTGCCATTGGTTCACAATGCTGTTTAAAATTATGCATCGCTACGATCAGTCTAAGTCAGACCTCTGTGTAACAATGTCTATTCTTATTGAGTTTGAAGCTAAGAAAGATATTCACAGTTTGTGACATTGTGAATTGTTTCATAGTTCATTGTGATATTTGGTAGACACGCAGTTTTGTCTTTCGACACTCTACAAATATCGAACTTAAATTTATACAGACAGACACAGATAAAAAAACAACATTCAGAATAGGTGGATATCAGATGAAAGTAAGTTGGATGTTATATTACAATACTTACTTGTAGATGGTGGTATTTCACTTTTCCAGCGAAATATTCTAAATTAAATCCAGTATCAAACTTCAAAGTGTCACCTGGGACGCAGAGATGTTTCCAAGGCACCAGGGCCGGGTTATATACTGGCCAAGACCTATTGACGCGTCCTCGTCGAGCGTCCTGGGCAACAGGTCCCTTCGGGGTCCTGGCTAAGGTCAGTAGGATCGCCGATTCCTCCGAAGTCGGAGAGTGTCTGCCTGTACGGCGAGGAACCACCAGTCTGCACATCAATAAGCCAGACATGGGACAACGGATACTCACGCAAACCTCAGGTCCTGTATGACATCACACTGATGTTGGACAACAGGATGTCTTCATCCGACATACAGGACTTCACGTTGGAGCTCAAGCCAACGAACACAAGCAAGCAAGCAAGCAAAGTGTCACCTGAACGTTAGCCGTTACTTCTGTACAAGAATGCCCCCGAGATGTGCAGAGCGACTAAGACAATTGCTGGTGGACTGCCCAAAATAACTGTTTAAAGACTAAAGAATTGACTTCATTACACCGGGTTTTATCCCAAATGGCTCGGTCTCTTTCTGCAGGGCGGGCTGCCGAAAGCACCGCACAAAGCACGAACTCCGTAGCTCCAGCGACTATTTTGATCGAAACTTTCAACTTACATGCCTTTCTTTTGCTTCAATTCTGTCTCAGCTACTCCACACTAGAAAAATACTTGTTACTATGTTTTTTAAATATTTCAGCAGTGAAATTAAAAAGGTAAAGGATAGCAGATTAAAAAGAGAAAAGTCGTGGATGGGTCAAGCGAAGACATTTTTCAACCGTTGTGTTCACTTGAGGACTTAAAACCTGGCGAGGAGTGGGTACAAGTGCCAACATAGTTCTGTATGTCCTTTTCAGTTTGCATCCAACTAGACAGAAAATGCAGACAAGAAAATCCGGCTCCCGTGGAGGTGGAAGTACAGGCTTTGATCTTCGAGAATTCTTTAGATTGCGATACTGTCATTTACAGATTTAGATTGCTACTGGAACTATTAGTGTTGGAACTCTTCGCTGGCTACTGAGGATGGAGACGGAGCGCTTATGGGAATGTCCCGAATGCTGTGATGTTGGTTCCTAGATCAATCAATCAATCAATCAATCAATCATTTACACAGATGGGTCAGTCGCTCGATTCATGAGAAGTTTGTGGGCTTTTACGGCTCAGGCTGGAGGGAGAATTGTGAATGGAAAATTCTGGTGCTTTTGCTTAGACCACAAGTAGCCTGACTATGGAAGTCATGGCAGTAAGTAAAGCAATTACATGGCTCGAAACACAAACATTCATTCGGGCATGCTTCCTTAGTGACTCAATGAGTATGCTCAGGAAGCTGGAGATGGGTTGGATCCGAAAACAGAGGTTAGTGTCTCTGGGGCGGTCACAGCTGGCTAATGTTAATTTCATTTTCGTGCCAGGCCATGCAGATGTACAAGGACATGAGCAGATTTGCGGGTAAGGCTACTGTGGAGGGCTGGCGAGAAAAGCAAGGTAAAACGGGTGTGGCCAGACAAGAACACTGCGCAGAAAGCCAAAGAAGATTGTTAAACCAACACAGAACTGGTGTCGTTAGCCGCTACACGTTGCAGGATTTACTGAGGAGGGGATCTGAGCACTTATGGACTGAATGGTTCGATGTGTAATGAGAATAATCTGTCGACTACCTAACTAATTAACTAACTAACTAACCAACCAACCAAACAACCAACCAAGCAATCAATCAACCAACCAACTAACCAACCAATCAACTAACTAACTAACTAACTAACTAACTAAGTAACTAGTATTTCAGCCAAAGTATAATTCATTTATTCACTTAATATAACTCTGCAACATATACCTAACGAGATGCAGTGAGATACGACAGGCCACAGATCCTGCAACCTATCGTATGTGGCTTCTTTAAATTCACGAAGGGAATACACTGGTTTAAATTTATAAAATGTTTTTCTTTTGTTGAATGTATTACTCATAGTGTTACTTCTTTTTTGTTTCAGTTTGTCTTTGGGTGGTGAGTTCGCCATACTTACTTTTTCAGATTCCACGTCCAAATCGAAGGACTCGCAGTACCCATCATCCCCGGACACCAGAGAGTGGATGGTGGTTGTCAGGAACTCCCCCGTGTGCGGGAAAGATGTAAGTAGTGAGGAGTTGTCAGTAACGTTGTACGAGAAGCTGCGAAGATACAATTAATGGCAGAATTAAACATACTGTTTTTATCTGACAGGTCGATACGGTGATTATTGAATTAAACCGGCAGTAAGTTGATTCAAATATCCAGAACAATGTTTTCCCATAGTAAATTTGAACAATGCGTGTCGCGTGCTGTTTAACATACACAATGGACTCTGGCACTTTGGGACAGCGCTGGTTGACATATCCCTACGCCTGCCTCATTCCGAAAAATACAAGCCGGATTTAGGGCTTACTACTGGAACTCTTTTTACAATAAGTACTGGGGCTTTTTTACAGGAAGTGTTGGGTCTCTTTTACCATTAGTATGGGATCTATTTTATCATTACTATTGGGACTCTTTTAGCATTAGTATTGGCACTCTTTTAGCATTATTATGGGGTCCCTTTTATAATTAATAGTGGGACTTTTTTATCAGTTGCATTGGGACTATTTGCTAACTGTTGAAAATGAGGAGGGAGCCGTATGGGGTTGTCCCAAGTGCTGTTATGTTGGTTCCTGACTCAACTGATCTTGGCCTTGTCTGTGGGTACGGGTGTCTGTCCACTTGTCTCAGTTTGTATACAGTGGAAGACAAACCTGGGTGTCAGCTTGCGCTTTGGCAAGTGGACCTTGTAGGACTCAGATGTCATCTTGTGGAACCCTGACGAAGTAGACCTTGTGGTTCCCTTATGAAGTCGACCTTGAGGGGTCCTGATGAAGTGGACCTTGTGGGACTCCGATAAAGTGGACATGTGGGATCCGGATGAAGTGGACATTGTGACCCTGTTGATATGAGCCTTGTGCGACCCTGATGAAGTGGAGATTGTGGGACCCCGATGAAGTGGAGCTTGTGGACCCCGATGAAGTGGACATTGTGGGACCCTGATGTAGTGGACCTTGTAACCCTGTTGATGTAGACCTTGGGGGATCCTGATGAAGTGGACCTTGTGGGACGTTGGTGAAGAGGACTTTGTGGGACCCTGATGAAGTGGGTCTTGTGGGACCCTGATGAAGTGGACCTTGTGGGACCCTGATGAAGTGGACCTTGTAGGACCCTGATGAAGTGGACCTTGTGGGACCCTGATGAAGTGGACCTTGCGGGATCCCGATGAAGTGGACCTTGTGGGACCCTGATGAAGTGGACCTTGTAGGACCCTGATGAAGTGGACGTTGTGGGACCCTGATGAAGTGGACATTGTAGTACCCTGATGAAGTGGACCTTGTGGGGCCCTGATGAAGTAGATCTTGTGGGACCTTGTTGAAGTGGACCTTTTGGGGCCCTGATGAAGTGGACCTTGTGGAACCCTGATGAAGTAGATCTTTTTGGGCCCTGTTGAATTCGACCTTGTGGCGACTCTGATAAAGTGGATATTTGTGGGACCCTGATGAAGTGGACCCCCTTAAACATCAGATAATACGTCACACATGTTAATACTCTTTTGCTTACTTTTGAACTCAAGCGTAGTCCAAACACATGCTACTGCGTCTAGTGCGCTGGACTGATCTTTGCGTGTGGATTAGCTTTCCCTATAACTGATATCCCAACAAAACCCACACCAACTTCTGCGGTAGTTGTAATTTACGTTCCCAAATCATGGACGAGAAGCCACTATTTTAGTCCAGGTGACCGGTGTAGGGGTTGAAATCGCTACCTAGGCATCAGCGCACTGGAAGTTCCCCGAGCACTATTATCCATTTGGTCATGCTGACCTGTTATACTCTTTAAGTAGATTTGTCTCCTGGCAACCCACTCCACCAATTCAGTTTAATTTATTCAGGAGTTAGACGACCGAAAAGCAAGCAGTGCATCGGGCAGGAAACTCACAGTGTTTACCATTGAATTCTCAACGAACCAACAAATAAACAGACAGACATACGGGCGCGTTATATTGACTGCCAAAAAGATAGCTTCTACGGCATTTGCCGCAAATGTCTGTCACACCTTGTCCCTGACCGTCACGCTGCATTTCAAAAATGGATAATATGCCTCGTCACGTGTTCATTCAAAGTCGGGGGGGACCCAGACTGAGGTTAGTTTGGTGTGTTTGGTGGGCGGGTGTCGTGTGAATAACCGTTGTCGGTGTGCGTGTCTGTGTAATTTTGTTTGTGCGTGTTTGTGTATATATATATATATATATATATATATATATATATATTATATATATATATATATATATATATATATATATATATATATAATGTGTGTGTGGGGGGGGGGGGGGGAGGGAGGGGTGGTTAAATGTGGCTGGACATCATGAAGAGATGAACTGGGAGACAACGTTATATGTGCTTGGATAACATCAAGAGATGAACTGAGAAACAACGGTAAATTGGTAGGCCAACATAAAGAGATGAACTAGGAGACAACATTAGATATGGTTGGACAACATCAAGAGATGACCTGTGAGACAACGTTATATGTGGCTGGACAACATGAAGAGATGAACTGGGAGACAACGTTAAATGTGCTTGGATAACATCAAGAGATGAACTGAGAGACAACGGTAAATTGGTGGGACAACATAAAGAGATGAACTAGGAGACAACGTTAAATTTGTTGGACAACATAAAGAGATGAACTGGCAAACAACGTTATATGTTGGTGGAGGAACATCAAGAGATGAACTAGGAGACAACGTTAAATGTGCTTGGATAACATCCCTAGATAAACTGGGAGACAACGTTAAATGTTGTTGGACATATCAAGAGATGAACTGGGAGACAACGTTAAATGTAAGTGGGGAAATGATTGGTCGCTTCCAGTGTTATACGCATCTTACACAGAAATATCAATTGGGGAAATCTTTAAGGCCACTAAAACAGGTCATAAATAAACACAAATGAATTGTTTGGCACTCACAGAAGTGAAAAGATGCAAGTAGAGACTAGCGGAATTTGAACCTATCACCTCCAAGTGACGACGGTCAGGTTCGAATACCGGACGAAGACTGGTCGAAGCTTTCAATTTTTATGTTGTCTAGTGCGAACATTGGGAGGTGGGGGAGATTTTTAAAAAAAAGGGGGAGGGTGGAGAGAGAGAGAGAGAGAGAGAGAGAGAGAGAGATAGAGAGAGAGAGAGAGAGAGAGAGAGAGAGAGAGAGAGAGAGAGAGAGAGAGAGAGAGAGAGAGAGAGAGAGAGAGAGAGAGAGAGAGAGGGAGTATACCATCCAATTGTTATTTTGTAAAAATCCTACCGTTCACACCGTGTATCATACCAGTTATACTCCAGAAGGAAGCGGACATTGTATTATTGTATCGGAAGCCACTCCACCCCACGGGATCTATTGTTGCTCTTCTGCCCTCGATCCTCCATTGGAGCATAGGCCCTCTTCCATCTCACCCTAAGCTGTCCTGTCTCTTACTGTCTCCAGCAACTCTCTCAATGTCCTCCCTGTGTTTTTCATCTCTTGTCTCTAAATCTCTTCTCAGTCAGGTATTCAGGTCTGCCTCTGGTTTTTCTGTCCGGTAGGTTCCACAGACAGGACTTTCTAGTTGTATTACCGTGCTTCTCCGACAGTAAGACCGGGTCTTATATTCATTTTTGTTTCAAAATATGCACTAGGGCAGTGGTTCTCAACAATTTTTGGCCCGTGCCTCCCTTCATCATATTTTCAGAACGTCATCCCCCCCCCCACCCCTCCTTTCGTGTTTTCTACCTAATAATTTTGTCCGTGCCCCCCTTCACCATATTTTCAGAACGTCATTCCCCCCTTTCGTATTTCATACCTAAAAATCCCCCCCCCTTTTTTACACAGTATACGTTATAATGGAAGCTAAATTTAATAGCACACACTAAAACAAGTCTAGATGTCCACATAAAACGTGATTTGTTGGTCTACTTACTTTATAAAATGAATTTTAGAAGGGTGAGACGTACAGAACCGTAAAAAAGTATGAAGGGAAAAACAATACCAAGTAATCGGTTCTTGTATTAACACGATCTTGAAATAATTTTAATTCCCCTCCTGGAAACCCTAAATTTCCCCCTGGGTGGGGTGGGGGGGGGGGGGGATTCCCCACCGGTTGAGAACCACTGCTCTAGGGCTTATTTTCGGGTGGTGTCTTATTTTTCTTTTTCAGATACAAAAATCTACACTTATTTGCCAAGGAGCGGGAGGTAGCGGCGGGGTTAATAATACATATTTATTTATAAATACCTTCCAGTCCTCCTTGTTCGTTAAATGACAAGTGAAAACCAAAATTCGGCCACTGAAAACCTACACACACTATTTTAAAGAACAGGCGGCATGATATCAGCCGTGCCGTAGTGACAAGAAGCCACGTCCGACGTGGACGCCAGCTCAAGTCTAACTGCCTTTTTCGTGACGTTTTCGTGCTTGCACCAAAACGTCTTGCACATTTTCCATTCTTCTTTAACTAATGCCGTGCAAATTGTGTCTTACAATCTATAGCCTGATCTAGGCCTATGGCATTCACCCTCTCCACCTTTAGTTTATTCTGTATCCTATAACTTGACAAAGGACGAAAAATGGTGTCGTCTGTCTGTCCCACTTAACTAACATTCATTATGTATCTAATAATTATTTAATATAATAATATAACTAATCAGTTCCTAACAATCTGATATTACAATAATTCAATAATAATGTAATTCGATCAGCGATGTTATAATAGCACAATAGTTCTCTCCGTGTAAACAATGCTCAATAGACCAATCGTATTTCTGTAATTATTCTTTTTGCTCCTTTAAGGATAAATCTAATGCTTTTCATTTCTTTCTCCAGCAGGATAAATCTTTTCCTTCAATCAACTGCCTTTATCGTGACGTTTTCGTGCTTGCACCAAAACGTCCTGCACACTTATCATTCTTTTGAAACTAATGCCGTGCAAAGTGTGTCTTGCAATCCATAGCCTGATCCAGGTATATGGCATTATTCACGTAAAATATTCTACATTTATTCAAACACAGTCATGTCATCTTCTTCTTGCTTGCTTGCTTGCTTGTGTTCGTTGGCTTGAGCTCCAACGCGAAGTCCTGTATGTCGGATGAAGGCATCCTGTTGTCCAACATCAGTGTGATGTCATACTGGACCTGAGTTTTGCGTGTGTATCCGTTGTCCTATGTCTGGCTTATTGGTGTGCAGACTGGTGGTTCCTCGCCGTACAGGCAGACACTCTCCGACTTCGGAGGAATCGGCGATCCTACTGACTTTAGCCAGGACCCCGAAGGGACCTGTTGCCCAGGACGCTCGACGAGGACGCGTCAATAGGTCTTGGCCAGTATATAACCCGGCCATCTTCTTCTTGAACATCGTTACAATTCTCCAAATCCCGAATTCCGATGTGAATTTCTTGCGATTCCATCTCCTGTAGAACCATAGCCCCAGTCTTTCGTGTCCAGCAATAAAACGTCCATGTTGCCTATTTGGTAACACAATTGTCAGTGATTTTATCCCATGAATTTTGCGCCCAAGTCACTAACTTCTATAAACTAGGCCTTACATAGTTTCGACGCTGACTTTTCTCCAACAACTCTCTCAGTCTAGTTGACAATCTTAACTAGGGCTTATTTTAGGGGTAGGTCTTATATTACAAGCATCCTGAAAAATCGTGCTGGGGCTTATTTTAGGGGTAGGTCTTAATTCCTGGGAAACACGGTATTATGAGGTTTTCTCAATGTGTCCAAGTCTTCGCCAGCCTCTTCTTCTCACTTTTTGATCCTCTGCAATCTGTCTAGTTCTCTCCCGCAGCTCCACATTATTGATTCGAGTCATATTTTCTCTCTCTCTCTCTCTTTCTCTCTTCTCTCTCTCTCTCTCTCTCTCTCTCTCTCTCTCTCTCCCTCCCCCCCCCCCCCTTTTCCTTTTCCCACTGGATCACATCGGGACAAAAGGAAAATTATAGGGCACGACGTCTATATTTTCTAGTGCCAGGGCCCCATTCGGAATAACAGTCTGAGAGCCTCTGCTGTCCTGGCACAGAAAATCCTAAACCGCAGGACTTGTGTGAGTGGCGAGCTCTATGCTGAACACACAAAAAACCGTAATCTGGACAATTTTGTCAAGGACGAAGCCGTGACTCGTAACGCTGCATGTTTTTCTCAACACGTTCAGGATTTACTGTTGCTAGTTGATTAGAATCCCATGAAGAAACCAGCCCTACTGGTTTTAGTCTCATATACAGTCTATGCTGTATGTCTTTGGTTTTATAGAATCATGTTAAATCTGTCTTTGGTTTTATAGAATCATGTAAAATTTATGTCTGTGGTTTTATAGTATCTTGTTAAATCTATGTCTTTGGTTTTATTGTATCATATACAATCTAGTCCTCATGTCTTTGGTTTTATAGTATCATGTAAAATCTGGTCTTTATGTCTTTGGTTTTATAGTATTTTGTAAAATCTGGTCTTTATGTCTTAGGTTTTATAGTATCATGTAAGATCTGGTCTTTATGGCTTTTGTTTTATAGTATCATGTGCACTCTAGTCATAGTGTCTTTGGTTTTACAGTATCATGTAAAATCTGGTCTTTAAGTCTTTGGTTTTATAGTATCATGTAAAATCTAGCCTTTATGTCTTTGGTTTTATAGTATAATGTACACTCTAGTCTTAATGTCTTTGGTTTTATTGTATCATGTACAATGTCAGGAACAGAACTCTGAAATATTCTCCACTTTCATTGACCTTACCAAAGGCTTTTGATACAATCAGCAGAGAAGGACTGTGGAAGATTATGGCGAAATATGGCTGTCCACAAAAGTTTGTCCAAATAGTGCGGCTATTTCATGATGGTATGCAGGCAAGAGTACAGGAAAATGGTGAACTGTCTGAGCCCTTTCCTGTCACCAATGGAGTGAAGCAAGGATGTGTCCTGGCACCAACACTGTTCAGCCTCATGTTTTCAGCTATGCTGACGAATGCCTTCGAGAACAATGACATTGGAATAGACATCAACTACCGCATGGATGGAAAGTTGTTCAATCTCAGAAGGCTGAAAGCCAAAACCAAAACTAACAGCGACACCGTCAGAGAACTGCTGTTTGCTGATGATTGCGCTCTATATGCCAACTCAGAGGCAGACATGCAACACAATGTTTCAGCTTTCTCATATGCCTGTGCCAACTTTGGGCTCAATATCAACTTGGAGAAGACTGTAGTTATGTACCAGCCAGCTCCAGGGAATAATCACACCGTGCCGAATATCAAGGTGAACGGTCATAGACTAAGTGTTGTGGACAAAGTTCACCTATCTTGGCAGCACTGTGTCACAAGCTGCCACAATTGATGACGAAGTGAATGCAAGAATCTCCAAGGCCAGCGCGGCCTTTGGCAGACTGTACAAGAATGTATGGGACAGAAATGGAATAAGCCTGCAAACAAAGCTGAAAGTCTATAAAGCAGTTGTATTATCCACACTGCTATATGCTTGTGAAACATGGACTGTTTATCAGCGACATGCTAGGAAATTAAACCACTTCCACACAGTCTGCCTTAGGAAGCTATTGAAGATTAAATGGCAAGACAAGATCCCTGACACTGAAGTTCTAGAAAGAGCGTCCATGCCCAGTATCCACACTGTACTAATGAAGAATAAAATTCGCTGGGCTGGTCACTTAACTCGTATGCCAGATCACAGGCTCCCTAAAGGAATTTTTTACGGCGAGTTGCGTTGTGGTAAATGCTCCCAAGGCGGCCAGAGGAAACGCTTTAAAAATACTGAAAATCTCACTGAAAGCTTTTGGAATTCATTTTGACACCTGGGAGAATGCTGCTAAAGAGTGTAATTCGTGGCGTGCATCATTACGTAAGGGTGCAGTCACTTGTCAAGCAACCTGGACTACAAGAGCTGTGAAGAAAAGGCTGGACAGAAAAATCACTGCATAAGATCCTCCTCCTGGAACGTTAAGCATTCTTTGCCCACATTGTCAAAGAACATTTCGAGCCAAAATAGGCCTTATCAGCCATCTTAGAACTCCCCGCTCCATAATTTCAACCCCACTGGATGAAATGAATGGTCATCATCATTCTTGATGGACAAACAACAACAAAAAACAATCATGTACAATCTAGTCTTGATGTCTTTGGTTTGACAGTATCATGTAAAATCTAGTCTTTATGTCTTTGGCTTCGGAGCATCATATAAAATCAATGTCTTTGGTTATACAGTATCATGTAAAATATAGACTTTATGTCTTCGGTTTTATAGTAACATGTAAAATCTGGACTTTATGTCTTTGGTTTTATAATATCATGTAAAATCTAGTTTTTGTGTCTTTGGTTGAGTTTTTGTGTGCATATCCTATTCACAGGACATCGCTGTCAACACCAGCACTGCTTTTGTTCGTGTCTTGGCAAGTTTACGTTCAGTAGTTTGCCTTTACTTTCTGAACGACCAGCTCCCATACCATATCTTCAAAACCCAGCGCAACACGGTCTGCTGCCAAATCTGTCGCAGCTGTTTCGAATGCAGGTATGTGGAATTACGAACCGCGTCCGTAACGCCGTTGCCATGGAGACTTTGGTTGTATAGTATCATGTAAATTCTAATCTTTATGTTTTTGGTTGTATAGTATCATTTAAATTCTAATCTTTATGTTTTTGGTTGTATAGTATCATGTAAATTCTAATCTATATGTTTTTGGTTGTATAGTATCATGTAAATTCTAGTGTTTATGATTTTGGTTGTATAGTATCATGTAAATTCTAATCTTTATGTTTTTGGTTGTATAGTATCATGTAAATTTTAATCTTTATGTTTTTGGTTGTATAGTATCACGTAAATTCTAATCTTTATGTTTTTGGTTGTATAGTATCATGTAAATTCTAATCTATATGTTTTTGGTTGTATAGTATCATGTAAATTCTAGTGTTTATGATTTTGGTTGTATAGTATCATGTAAATTCTAATCTTTATGTTTTTGGTTGTATAGTATCTTGTAAAATCTAGTGTTTATGATTTTGGTTGTATAGTATCATGTAAATTCTAATCTTTATGTTTTTGGTTGTATAGTATCATGTAAATTCTAATCTTTATGTTTTTGGTTGTATAGTATCCTTATAAATTCTAATCTTTATGTTTTTGGTTGTATAGTATCATGCAAATTCTAATATTTATGTTTTTGGTTGTATAGTATCATGTAAATTCTAATATTTATGTTTTTGGTTGTATAGTATCATGTAAAATCTAGTGTTTATGATTTTGGTTGTATAGTATCATGTAAATTCGAATCTTTATGTTTTTGGTTGTATAGTATCATGTAAATTCTAATCTTTATGGTTTTGGTTGTATAGTATCATGTAAATTCTAATCTTTGTGTTTTTGGTTGTATAGTATCATGTAAATTCTAATCTTTATGTTTTTGGTTGTATAGTATCATGTAAATTCTAATCTGTGTGTTTCTGGTTGTATAGTATCATGTAAATTCTAATCTTTATGTTTTTGGTTGTATAGTATCATGCAAATTCTAATCTTTATGATTTTGGTTGTATAGTATCATGTAAATTCTAATCTTTATGTTTTTGGTTGTATAGTATCATGTAAAATCTAGCGTTTATGTTTTTGGTTGTATAGTACCATGTAAATTCTAATCTGAATGTTTTTGGTTGTATAGTATCATGTAAATTCTAATCTTTATGTTTTTGGCTGTCTAGTATCATGCAAATTCTAATCTTTGTTTTTGGTTGTATAGTATCATGTAAATTCTAATCTCTATGTTTTTGGTTGTATAGTATCATGTAAATTCTAATCTTTATGTTTTTGGTTATATAGTATCATGTAAAATCTAGTGTTTATGATTTTGGTTGTATAGTATCATGTAAATTCTAATCTTTATGTTTTGGGTTGTATAGTATCATGTAAATTCTAATCTTTATGGTTTTGGTTGTATAGTATCATGTAAATTCTAATCTTTATGTTTTTGGTTGTATAGTATCATTTAAATTCTAATCTGTGTGTTTCTGGTTGTAGAGTATCATGTAAATTCTAATCTTTATGTTTTTGGTTGTATAGTATCATGCAAATTCTAATCTTTATGTTTTTGGTTGTATAGTATCATGTAAATTCTAATCTTTATGTTTTTGGTTGTATAGTATCATGTAAATTCTAATCTTTATGTTTTTGGTTGTAGAGTATCATGTAAATTCTAATCTTTATGTTTTTGGTTGTAGAGTATCATGTAAATTCTAATCTTTATGTTTTTGGTTGTATAGTATCATCTAAATTCTAATCTGTGTGTTTCTGGTTGTAGAGTATCATGTAAATTCTAATCTTTATGTTTTTGGTTGTATAGTATCATGCAAATTCTAATCTTTATGATTTTGGTTGTATAGTATCAAGTAAATTCTAATCTTTATGATTTTGGTTGTATAGTATCATGTAAATTCTAATCTTTATGTTTTTGGTTGTATAGTATCATGTAAATTCTAATCTTTATGTTTTTGGTTGTATAGTATCATGTAAAATCTAGCGTTTATGTTTTTGGTTGTATAGTATCATGTAAATTCTAATCTTTATGTTTTTGGTTGTATAGTATCATGTAAATTCTAATGTTTATGTTTTTGGTTGTAGAGTAAATACCGTATGCTCATTTTTCTGTATCTTTACTCAGATTGGTTAGATTTCGCAACTAAAATTTAAAAGTTCGAGAAGCCATCCCTACACCCAAACTTCCTTAGTGGCTTCTTGTGACATGTATGACAGACTCCTTTGTTTTCCTGAAGGGTTCCAGTAAGAAAGAAAGAAAGAAAGAAAGAAAGAAAGAAAGAAAGAAACTTTAACCGTAATTCTATGAAACAGAGGACAAAGTCTTTTGAAACCTCAAGCCAAAGTTCAGGGACGATCTGAAGGTCAGGTCATGTCACTGCTGTCTGTCGTGATGTGATGTTTGCAGCAAACGTACTCAGGGGCCATGGATGAACACTGAGTGGAGTTTTGCATGTAAATACAATTTATTGATTTATTATTATCATCATCCACAGCTTACACTTTTACCATCAAGCGTCGCGGGGAGGATTAGTTGATCATGTCTCACCTTTCCTGCAGCAGCAGAAGAAGAAGAAGAAGAAGAAGAAGAAGAAGAAGAAGAAGAAGAAGAAGAAGAAGAAGAAGAAGAAGAAGAAGAAGAAGAAGAAGAAACACGAAGGAGGAGGAAGGGGAGGAGGAGAACAAACAAGAAGAAGGAGGGGGAGCAGTAGAATAGAAGAAGAAGAAGAAGAAGAAGAAGAAGAAGAAGAAGAAGAAGAAGAAGAAGAAGAAGAAGAAGAAGAAGAAGAAGAAGAAGAAGAAGAAGAAGAAGAAGAAGAGAACGAACGAACGAACGAACGAACGAACAAACTTTATTTTCAAAGGGTTAAGAATTGGGCACGCAGGCCCGTCTAACAATCTACCCTTCTATTACTGTCTTTCATACATTATTTTATTCATACATCATTCAAGGCATGAGTTCGATACTCAGCTAGGTGGATTCGAACTCTTTACAATTGACCTGTTGCTCATCATTGATACATAATTCAAGAAGAAGAAGAAGAAGAAGAAGAAGAAGAAGAAGAAGAAGAAGAAGAAGAAGAAGAAGAAGAAGAAGAAGAAGAAGAAGAAGAAGAAGAAGAAAACAAAAGCAACAACAACAACAACAACAGCTAAACCATAATAATAAATATATTTATTAATAATATTGTAAAGAAAGCTCAAACGGAGAGACTGCCTGTTCCCGGAATGTGACCTACTTATCATGCGATTGCCTCTACTATATGCGCTACCATGTATAGACACAAAATGTGCTATCCGATCACATAGTCCTAGTTAGCTAACTGGCCCAAGTACGGTGACAGTAACTTAATGTGTAATGTAACCCCACAATGGCTGATTAAGCACAGGATTTTTTAGCAGTGCATATAGCAAGTATATAGCACACTTGGTCCAAACAACTGGCGTTGACAAGTGTGGTTATTTTCTGTATACCAACTTTGTGGAGTTTTACGGACAACACTGAATTGCTGATTTATATACACCAACATCGTAGGTTTTTATATTCAATAACAACTTAAATTGTTTAGTGGTGCTGATTTATATACACCAACTTCGTGAGTTTTTACATTCAACAACTTAAACTGTTCAGTGTTGCTATTTTCTATACACAAACTTCGTAAGTTGTTACATTCAACAACTTAAACTGTTCAGTGTTGCTAATTTCTATACATAAACGTTCTAAGTTGTTACATTCAACAAACACTTACATCGTTCAGTGTTTCATATATTTCTACACACCAGCTTCGTATGGTTTTACATTCAACAGAAACTTAAATTGTTCAGTGTTGCTTATTTTCATACACCAACTTCGTATGTTGTTACATTCAACAAACACTTATATTGTTCAGTGTTGCTGATTTCTACACAACAACTTCGCGAACCTATTTCCTCAACATTGTGAGTGTTTATATGGCAGTATTGCAATCTTCGCGGCCTCCGTGGCGTAGTGGCTAGACACTCGCCTGCCGACCCGGCGATCATGAGTGCAATACGCAGCTAGGCGGAGTCCCACTGTTTACAATTGATCTCGGCTCCTAGATATATCCAGCCTAATGTGGATACCATGAATGTTTGGAGAGGTAAAGGCACACAGCGTGGTACTGACCTCATCACCCAACGTGATACTGACCTCATCACCCAACGTGATACTGACCTCATCACCCAGCGTGATACTGACCTCATCACCCAGCGTGATACTGACCTCATCACCCAGCGTGATACTGACCTCGTCACCCAGCGTGATACTGACCTCATCACCCAAAGTGATACTGACCTCATCACCCAGCGTGATACTGACCTCATCACCCAGCGTGATACTGACCTCATCACCCAGCGTGCTACTGACCTCATCACCCAGCGTGATACTGACCTCATCACCCAACGTGATACTGACCTCATCACCCAGCGTGATACTGACCTCATCACCCAGCGTGATACTGACCTCATCACCCAACGTGATACTGACCTCATCACCCAGCGTGATACTGACCTCATCACCCAGCGTGATACTGACCTCATCACCCAGCGGGATACTGACTCATCATCCAACGTGATACTGACCTCATCACCCAGCGTGATACTGACCTCATCACCCAAAGTGATACTGACCTCATCACCCAGCGTGATACTGACCTCATCACCCAACGTGATACTGACTTCATCACCCAGCGTGATACTGACCTCATCACCCAAAGTGATACTGACCTCATCATCCAACGTGGTACTGACCTCATCACCCAACGTGATACTGACCTCATCACCCAACGTGGTACTGACCTCATCACCCAGCGTGATACTGACCTCATCACCCAGCGTGATACTGACCTCATCACCCAGCGTGATACTGACATCATCACCCAAAGTGATACTGACCTCATCACCCAACGTGATACTGACTTCATCACCCAACGTGATACTGACTTCATCACCCAACGTGATACTGACCTCATCACCCAACGTGATACTGACCTCATCACCCAACGTGATACTGACCTCATCACCCAGCGTGATACTGACCTCATCACCCAATGTGATACTGACCTCATCACCCAAAGTGATACTGACCTCATCACCCAAAGTGATACTGACCTCATCACCCACCGAGCGTCGACTGGCCTACAATAAAACATGGGGCTAGCACCATATGTTCGATCCCTTAAGGCGTGTAAATGGGTTCTTTACTTTACTTTACTTTACTTTACTTTACTTTACTTTACTTTACTTTAGCCGGCGCTGTTGTGAAGGAGTAATGAAAGCGATTCGCGATCTCGCATATCGCGTTTGAAACACAGCTGCATGCGATTTAGAAGCAGACCGTCTTGCGCTGGGTTTAATACAATGACATGAGCGTCTGTCGTTCAGAAAGTAATGGTAAACTACTGAAAGTAAACCACACACAGCCAAATAATGCTATGGTTGACTGCGACGGCATGTAAAGGAAAAGCAACTTACTTTTTTGTACTTTACTTTGTGAATCTCTATATGCTAATTATGAATATGTATACATTAAGCAGATGAAATGTTATATTCAACCAGTTCTTTTAATTGCTATTCTTCGTAAATATAAATGTAATTCTTCGTATGCAACACTATACATTTTAACATAACACTTCCTGCAGTTGGTTGCTAGGGGTTAAAAAACAATGGGGTCGACTTCATTGCACCGGGTTTCATCCCATATAGCCATGTCTCGCTCCTCAAGGCAACCAACCGTCGGTCGAAAGAATCGCACTGTGCACGAACTCTGTAGCCCTGGCCACGGTTCCTCGAGCATTTCCTAAATAACTGTACTCCGAACCGAAGTCCGAAAACTAACCCACGACCGACCTTCTGATCGCGAGGCAGACGGTTCAACCTCTCGGTCATGGAGATCACCAGCAAAGATTTATGCAGCGAATTCTACAACAGCCGCTAGTGTTTCCGTCTCCTTTTGTAACTGGTGTATGTCATTCGCAGAACATAGCGGTCAACCCCTTGATGATTTTCTAAGCAACTGTGCGTTTAGTACTTTGTCACTGCTGTCTGAACAAGAAGTCAATGTTCAATTTAATGCAGGTGCAGGGGTTAAACAACCTCCCTCGCCATCAGCGCATCGGAAGTTTAAAAACATGCGCTCTTGTCGACGTCTATCTCGCTACGGTAGATTATTTATAAAGTATATGCTCAACTTATTTCTTGGTGTATGACCGAACACGCTGACATAACACGTCAAGGCGTTAATGACTGGGAAGTGGATGTGTGGAAACGAACTCAAGGTCCACGTGTAATCCTCACGGGACATAACTGTTTTCTCTCTCACTTGTAGTTCTCATGGTAGCAAAGACACCACTAGAAGGAAGAAAACCGACCTTCTCACTTCATAACGCCGCAGCATAGATGTGGGATTTGATTACAAGATATTTCTTGGGTATAATCTGCCATTAGATTACTTTCGATAATATTCATATACTATATTCCTGTTGCTGTGGTAATTTGTTTTTGTAGCATTACCAACGGGCATGACTCCACTTGCGGCTGTGGTAATTTGTTTTTGTAGCATTACCAAGGGGCATGACTCCACTTGCGGCTGTGGTAATTATTTAGCAATGTTGCTAGAAACGGCATGACATTTAGAGAGCAACAACATAGTCATAATGAAATATAATGCCTGAGTACTTGAAACACTCATTACACATCGTGAAATGAGGCAAGCAATATCGAAGCTGAAAATGAGAAATCCAATGTAATGATATTTAGGAACTATACCCAAAACAAATCTGCTGCACATCTTCAATAAATGCTGGACTTCAGAGTTCTACAAACCGGAAGGGAAGCAATCACGATATCTTCCTTAAAACAGAAAAAAATATTTCCAATGCCTACAGCTACAAACCAGTTAGCCTCACTAGCTGTCTCTGCAAAACAATGGTGCTCAGACTAAAGTATTGCATTGATAATGGAAACATTCTTGAGCCATAGAAAGCATGCCTTATTCTTAGGAAGATGAGTTGAGGCCTTCTTCTTTCGTTCTCTTGAAATTTGTCTATAACTGAACTGTTATCTCTTGTATGAATTTAATTGTCTTTTTAGTTTACTCAGTGGTCCATAGAGTTTATCTTCCACTGTTGTTTCTCTTGGCCAGAAGGTCTGCCTAGATATGTTATATTTTGGGCAGTCTTGGATTATGTGCTCTGCTGTCTGCGACGCTAATCCACATGTGCACTTGGCTCATTCGCCAGCCTTGAATTTTGTATACATGTGATTGCGTAATCTACTGTGTCCTGTTATGAGGCGGAGAATAATGATTTGTTCTGGTCTTTACACAAGGTGGTAGTCGTCTTGAGCATATTTTTGTGGCTTTCTGATTTGATCATTATTTTCTTATTGTGGTATGTAATGGGTACATCAGGCTATTCTTCTATTGCTCTTTCCTTAGCCAATCAACCAGCTCTCTCGTTTCCATGTACACCACAGTAAGTTGGTATCCACGGTTTTGTGATCTTACGCTGGCTGTCAAGTTTAGAGAGTAGTGTCCGTAGTACTGGAAATTTCCCAAACAGGAGCGCCTCAAGTACTGATTTTGCATCTTTCAATGGCACCACAGGCTGTGTACAATGGTTAGCCTTTAGTAATTTCTCTGTTGCTATCTTGATTGCCTCAGTTTCAGCATCATAGTTATGGCTGTACTTTCCTGTTTGTACTCTGGCCGTGTCTCTAGTATTATTTGGGTATTCTATGTACACTCCCGCTCCTCCTTTTCGAACAGCATTTTGTGCTGACCCATCTGTGTAGACTCGGATCCAGAGATCTAGTGGGTCTTCTTCATAAAAGAACCTGAGAGTGGCTGTTCGGCGTTGTACACGTTTATGTTCTACCTTGTCAAATATTTCTTTCACGTTTGTCTGGATTGGTAGTGATAGTCTATGTTCCTATTTCCAAAGAGTTCTTTATAGGAAATGTTTCAGGGGGATGCCAACTGTGGGAAGATCAGTGGTTTCTCTGCAGAGTCTTTTAGCCAGGTGCATAAAACTGTCTCTTATCAATCGCCCCATAGCTAAGTTTTCAAATCTGTTCTTCATAGGGTGGCCTGGCAAACTGAAGAACTTGTCTGCTTGTATTAGCATGTTCGTATGAGTTGAGTTGAGTCAAGAACCGATGTGATAGCACCTTCTCATACTCGCTCCGTCATCATCTTCAACAACCAGCGAAGAGTCATAATACTAACGGTACCAGTTGCAATCTGATTGTGTGTCCGTCTGGTCTTTCCACATGGCACTGAGTGTCGGCCAGATCCTCAGGTCACCCACCTCTTTGCCTTACCATTGCCTCCAGCTCATGATGATACATGTGTTCATGCACACAATTCGCATGTTCCCATAGGGCCTTGACCACATCTGTCTTATCGTACACCAATACCCCACCCGACAGTGCAGATCCAGCCAGTCTGTCCGCCATTTTGTTTCCCACCACATCAGCATGTCCTAGGGGAAAAATTCAATGGATGCTCTCTATCTTTGATTTATTAATTGAAGCATGGCCTCTGCACGAATGCCACTCTGCACGAATGCCACTCTGCACGAATGCCACTCTGCACGAATGCCACTCTGCACGAATGCCACTCAGCACGAATGCCACTCTGCACGAATGCCACTCTGCACGAATGCCACTCTGCACGAATGCCACTCTGCACGAATGCCACTCTGCACGAATGCCACTCTGCACGAAGCATAAAGAATGCTACTCTGCAAGAATGCCACACAGCAAGAATATCAATGCGCGAATGCCACTCTGCAAGAATACCACTCTGAACGTATGCCACTCTGCACGAATCCCACTCAGCACGAATGCCACTCAGCACGAATGCCACTCAGTACGAATGCCACTCAGCACGAATGCCACTCAGTACGTATGCCACTCAGCACGAATGCCACTCAGCACGAATGCCACTCAGCACGAATGCCACTCAGTACGAATGCCACTCAGTACGAATGCCACTCAGCACGAATGCCACTCAGCACGAAGCATACCTGTCTTCACCTTTCTCAGCATGCTCAGCGAGTCCGTTAGAATACCCGATATGTGTGTCGTTTGTCCTCCAACCAGCGGAACTCGGCAATGATTTCCTTGACATCCACATACTAAGGAAGATTTGGCAGCCTACCTTTCCCAGGAGGCTGACGTATTTCACGATGAGAATCTGGTGCTTGCGGTGTGCAAAGATCTGAAGAAAACTTCAACATACGTTTACAGAAAGAAGAAACTTTTTTTCTGAAGAAAAAAGTGAGAAACTACACACTGAAAGGAAGAATGTTTTAAAAAACATCTTAAAACAATAACAGTTCCTTTCAGAACTGGACACAAGAAGTCATAATTTTTTTTTCCCTTCAAAATTTAAGTATATATCAGCCATGTGCACATGTGGATTGGTGCTCCAGGCAGCAGACCACATACAGTAGCAGCAGCGGTGCAGCAGCATCAGTAGTAGTAGTAGTAGTAGTAGTAGTAGTAGTAGTAGTAGTAGTAGTAGTAGTAGTAGTAGTAGTAGTAGCAGCAGTAGTAGTAGTAGTAGTAGTAGTAGTAGTAGTAGTAGTAGTAGTAGCAGCAGCAGCAGCAGTAGTAGTAGTAGTAGTAGTAGTAGTAGTAGTAGTAGTAGTAGTAGTAGTAGTAGTAGCAGCAGTAGTAGTAGTAGTAGTAGTAGCAGCAGTAGTAGTAGTAGTAGTAGTAGTAGTAGTAGTAGTAGTAGTAGTAGTAGTAGTAGTAGTAGTAGTAGTAGTAGCAGCAGTAGCAACAGTAGTAGTAGCAGCAGCAGCAACAGCAGTAGTAGTAGCAATAGTAGTAGTTAAAATATGTCGCTATAAAATAACCCCCAAAAGAATAAGTGTTTAGTGATCAGCTATAATTCAGCAGTTTCTTCTATGAGTTTTAATCAATTCCCATAACTGTTATTCCTTCCAATCACTGTATCCAGTTTGGATTGAATATTGTCTTCTATGCGTGTTAATCAATACCCATAACTTGTTATTCCTTCCAAAGTCTGTAACCAGATAGTGAGTGATTACTTTGGTGGCAGTGATCAACATGTTTTGGGTCGCCATCCTCGTGACGGTTGCAGCATATCTACTACTAGACCAGCTCATCCGACTCCTAAAGATTGGCAACTATAGCAACAAGTTTGTTTTCATAACCGGTTGCGACAGTGGCTTCGGACGTGAGCTGGCCATGTAAGTATCACTTGACTTTTCTTTCTTATAGTCAGTGTCATGTGGCGTTTATCGTCTTGTTTGTCTACAGCCTCCTGTCTCCCCGCCTAATAGTCCAAG
Organism: Cepaea nemoralis; assembly: GCA_014155875.1. NCBI lineage: Eukaryota > Metazoa > Mollusca > Gastropoda > Stylommatophora > Helicidae > Cepaea > Cepaea nemoralis. Next base: position 85,755 of record JACEFZ010013888.1, on the reverse strand, counting down.
CGGTATGCGGTAGTGCGGGTTGGTCATACTGTATGTTAATAGATATCTGTCTATCTTGTATAGTCCACACCTTTATAGGGTTTGTCGTCATGGTAGTTCACAGCAACCTGTCCATCTTTTCATAGTACATACCGTTTGATCTTCAAACAACAGTGGTCGGCATCGCCAAATGGATACAGGCGCACTCTTTTACACTTCCGGTGTGCTGACGCCGGATGATGGTTCAACCCCTACACCGGTCAGGTGTACTAAAATGTTGACTTCTCGTCCTTGACTTGGGAATGTAAATTAAAAGTACCCCAGACGTCGGAGTGGGTTCGCCTGATGGTGAAGGACACTGGTAATAGGGAAAGCTAACCCACAGGTAAAATTCAGTCCGGTGTACTAGAAGTAGAAGTACGTGTATGGACTTCACTTGGGCTTAAAGCGAGATAACACACAACTCCCTTCCCCCCCCCCCCCCCCCCCCCCCCACAAAAAAAAATAATAATAAATAAATAAATAAAAATTAGTCTGCTGTAATATTGTCATGTGAAAGGTCTCCGTGACGATGGATTTGTGGTCGCGATTCGTAATGCCTTTTACCCACGTTCGAAACACAGCGGCGACCAATTTGGCAGCAGACCGTGTTGCGCTGGTTAACGTGTCGGTGAGGGAGCCGGTCGTTCAGAAAGCAATGACAAACTACTGATCGTAAAAAAAACTTGCCAAGACAACAACGCAATGCAGTAAAATGCGGGTGTTGACTGCAACGTCCAGTAAACGATATGCAACTTTAAAAACAATACTATCACATCCCAGCGATTTCCCGTTTGTATATTCTATTCCTTCATCTCTCATCTCATCTCATCTCATCATGTTCCTCTTGTACCTTGCGGTGTCGAGGTGAAGTATAAACTTCGTGAGAGTGCCCGATTATGGGCTTCATGTATCGATATTCCCATGGACTCTGCTATTCCCTCCGTCCAACGTTTACGTGGACTGCCTCTTCCTCTGTTTCCATCTTGATCGTCGCTCATGCGAACTGTTTCGTGCCGACGTAATTGTGTTATGCCTGTTTACAACAGAGCTGCGACATTTGCTCCTTTCAGGCGAAACATTAGGTTTCTACGGGCGTTTGTTGACAAGGTTAACCTTCCCTAGTTTTAGGTTCTTTGTTGTGCACTCCACTTCATCTAATGTTGGTTCTCGCTCTGTCTCTTGAGGCATTTCATTGTCTTCGCTTTTTTCTGTATAAGCCTTTTATACATTTCGCTGCAGTATTCTATCCATGCTCCGTGATCAGTCTTCGTAGAATTATATGTACAGGACACACTAGGAGGGTCGGCATTAGTAGAATATCAAAGGACATCTTTTTCTGGCGAATTACAGATGGATAAAAGATCTCAGTGTCGGCCTCTACTACGGTAGACAAATGTTGTAAGCGGGACATGATTGATAATCATTGACATGGTACCTTAGGAGCAAGTCGGTACTGATCGCGTTGCGTGGATGGAAAAGTTCAGGAATGGAATAAAGACAAATGACACAATTATTGCAGATAGGCAACGACTGGTGCGTGATGGTTGAAATGACCATGTGTTCACATGAATCCATTGTGGACGAACATTTAAAGCGCGAATTGGTCATTCCAGGGACATTCGCTTCCGCTATTGCGTGTAGTTATTATGCCGTTTTTAAAAGCACAATGTAATAAAAGATCGTCTGTCAAGACAGCAAGGTGCCAGCTAATCTTTCAATGTTATTACTTCAGAACAACTTCCTGAGACAGACAGAGCTAACAATGAACCACTTATGTTTTCCAGACGTCTGGACAAGATGGGGTTTCCGGTGTTTGCTGCCTGCCTCACCGAGGCTGGCAGACGATCTCTAGAAGAGGTCTGCTCCAGCCGTCTGGTGACCTTGTCCTTGAACGTGGGCGACACCAACAACATTCAGGAGGCTTTCCAGTTCGTGAAGCAGAGACTCCCAAACGAGAGAAGTGTGTGGATAAATAGTTACTGTGACCTCGGTCATTTTAAATTATGTAACTAGATTTACAATGGTTGGTTGGTTGTCTGGCTGGCTAGCAGGTTGGTTGGTTGATTAGTTGGTGTGTTGATCCGTTGCTTGTCTAGTTGGCTGGTTTTTGTATTTGTGGATCCTCTATAAAACTGAATTGTACCTCTCTTATGCACGGCACATTTGCGTTCAGGTGGCCTGAGACCTGAACATGGCTCGCATCTATCCGGGAAAGATTGTTATAGCGACTTTCCTCCCGAAACAATACACAATTACCATCTCCTCGGGAATTGTGTTGTAGAGCTGTCCCTATTCTCTCCGTGCTCAGATATCGACGGGGTGTGAAAGACCGGTCCTGGATCCTCATGCCTGAGACATAGAAATCCTTATAACGTTGGCCACACCTGCGGGCAAGCCATATCACAAAGAGGTGATTCAAACTCTTGACCAGTGTGAAGTTGGTCTAAGCTATTTCCACCTCCACGGCACTTCAATTTACGAAATCTATCTGAGCATCCTGATACTTCATGTAAGAAAATTGTGCATATAGCTCAGTATCCATAAGCCTAATGTAAAAAAATTGTGTATATATCCCAGTGGAAATAATCTCAGTATAATACATTGTGAATATAGCTCAGTATCGCGAAGCTTAATCTGGAAAATGTGTGTGTATATCTCAGTGTCCTGATGTATAATATGAAAAAATTGTGTAGATATCTCATTGTCCTGAATTTCAATAGAAGAAAATTATGTGTATGTGTGGGCGCGCGTGTGTATGTGAGAAAATTTTGTACATATCCTAGCAGCCCGAAACTCAAAATAAAAGAAGTGTATATGTAGCCTAGCAGTCTCGAACTCAATATAAGGAAGTTTTGTATACACCCCAACTACCTAAAACTCAATATAAGGAAGTTTTGTATACACCCCAACGACCTAAAACTCAATATAAGAAAGTTTTGTATACACCCCAACGACCTAAAACTCAATATAAGAAAGTTTTGTATACACCCCAACGACCTAAAACTCAATATAAGAAAGTTTTGTATACACCCCAACGACCTAAAACTCAATATAAGAAAGTTGTGTGTATATCTCAGAGGTCTGAAACTCAACATTGCAAAGTGTGTATATATCCAATAGCAGGAAACTCGGTATCAGAAAATTGTGCATATATCTCACCTCTTTGAACGTCACTTTAAAAAATTGTGTATATAACACGACATGTGGAGGTCAGCATGGCCGAATGGTTAAGAAGGCTCGCTCGTAAACACCCGGTGTGCTGATGTCGAGATAGCGGTTCAACCCCTACACCAGTCAGTTGGACTAAAATGTTGACTTCTCGAACTTGACTTGGGGAAGTAAATTACAAGTACCTCTGTAGTTGGAGTGAGTTTGCCTGTTGACGAGGGACACTGATAATAGGGAAAGCTAATCCACACTTAAATGGTTAGACAGGTAGACACAAACAGGCAGACATAGACAGGTAGAAATAGACAGACAGACACAGACAGGCAGACATAGACAGGTAGATATAGACAGGTAGACACAGACAGGTAGACATAGACAGGTAGACACAGACAGGCAGACATAGACAGGTAGAAATAGACAGACAGACACAGACAGGCAGACATAGACAGGTAGACATAGACAGGTAGACATAGACAGGCAGACATAGACAGGTAGACATAGACAGGTAGACATAGACAGGTAGACACAGACAGGTAGACACAGACAGGTAGACATAGACAGGTAGACACAGACAGGTAGACACAAACAGGCAAACACAGTCAGATAGAAATAGACAGACAGGCACAGACAGGCAGACATAGACAGGTAGACACAGACAGGCAGATATAGACAGGCAGACACAGACAGGCAGACATAGACAGACAGACATAGACAGGTAGACATAGACAGGCAGATATAGACAGGTAGACATAGACAGGTAGACACAGACAGGCAGATATAGACAGGCAGACACAGACAGGCAGACATAGACAGGTAGACATAGACAGGTAGACATAGACAGGCAGATATAGACAGGTAGACATAGACAGGTAGACACAGACAGGCAGATATAGACAGGCAGACACAGACAGGCAGACATAGACAGGCAGACACAGACAGGCAGACACAGACAGGCAGACATAGACAGACAGACATAGACAGGCAGATATAGACTGGTAGACATAGACAGGTAGACACAGACAGGCAGGCACAGACAGTGAGACACAGGCAGAAGACACAGACAGTGAGACGCAGACAGATAGAAACATACACGCAGAGACAGACAGACAGACAGACAGACAGACAGACAGACAGACAGATACAGGCAGGCAGACACAGACGCTAATCATAATCATCATTAATATTTGTATTCGAACCTCTGATCTTCAGGTTTATGGGCTGTGGTGAACAATGCAGGCGTCAGCGGTGTTTTAGGAACAATGGAGATGATACCGCTAGAGAACTACATCTCAACGTGCAGCATCAACCTGTTCGGACCCATCGAAATCTCCAGAATCTTCACCCCCCTGCTCAGAAAATCCCAAGGCCGGCTAATCTTCATGACAAGCGTCATGGGGAGATACCCAGCGACGCCCGGGCCGTACTCAGTATCCAAGGTCGGCATAGAAGCTTTTGGGGACGTTTGTCGACGTGATCTGTCAGGGTTTGGCATCAAGGTCAGCATGATTGAGCCGGGCTACTTCAAGACCAATATCCTAAACCAGGAAGGACTATTCGGGGGAGCTAAAGAAGCATACGCCAAGAGTGACCCAGAAGTTCAAGCTGCCTACGGGAAAGATTACCTGGCCATCATGTCTGCCTCTCTTACAGCCATGAACATGTTCTCGTCTCCGGACACCTATAAGGTGGTGGATGCCTATGTAGCAGCCCTGACTTCCCGCTATCCCAGGCCTAGATACGCTGTTGGCAGCGATGCCAAGTTCTTTTATGTGCCCCTGTCCTTTATGCCCGAGTGGGTCGCGGACAACGTTTTGGCAGGCCTGCGGAAGCGAATGATTGCCAAGGGCAAACAGTAAAAAAAAAAAAAACGAAAATGCCTTAGAGGTCATGGCCATTGTTTTCTTGGGTAATATTAGATAGACTAGAACGAGCGAACGAACGAACGATCTTTATTTTCAAAGGGTCGAAAATCTGGGCACGCAGGCCCGTCTTGCATTAGGCCCTTCCAATCAATCACCATTCGTTCATCAATTGTGCATGTTACATTCACGTTGGAAAACACATTGTCAAATTAATGTTGTATTCATAAACAATGCATATTACCATGTTATGACACAGGCAGGCAGATACACGTACACACGCACATTCATAAACACATACACCCAATCCTACATACATATTTACATCATTTAAACAAACTCTCACAGTTACGAACCTACCCAATAACACACAAGTACACACTCCCACGCACATTCATATACTTTTTAACACATGTTTACTTATGTCTTATACATACATACCTACCTACCTACCTACACACTCCGCTTCACACAGTCACACAAATTAATAAACACAGACTCCCACAAAAATAAACGACAGAAATAATTGGGTGAGTAACAGACATGGACTCCCCTTACATATCATCTAACGAACTCAGTCCCGGCTATTGTTGTTTTCCCCACTGTGATCCCCGTTGACAGCAGCTGAGTTCGTTATAAGGGTGGTTCCTGCAAGATGGTGCTAGAATCACCCTTAGCACACACAGCTAGAGCATTACTAAGTTTTGTGGAAGACATTTTTGCACATCGCATAATATCACATGGAATTTGGTCTGCTCGTTCTCCAGATCTAACTCCATTAGATCATTATCCATGGGGTTTCTTGAAAGGAAATGTTTACAAAAATAATGTACATACCACTGAGGACCTGAAAGAAGCAATCAGAATCACATTATGTCTGTGTTTGTTTTCTCTTTCTTATTTCCCAGAAGTCGCACATACCTAACCGTTGTTATTTTGTATTGTTTTATCCTGCAGCCGTTGTTTTTCTTATCTGTAATAATTCAGATTAAAGACTGAAAACAACAGAATGACTCAGAATTCGTGGTCATTGTTTGATTCGAGCAGGCAGACAGATTGGCTGGGTCTGTACCATAGGTGCAGTATTAATGCAGGATAAGGCAGACGTGGCCGGGGCCCTGTGGGGTCATGTGTATAGATCAGAAGAACACATAGATCATCCCGACCAGGAGAGAATGGTGCTGCAGGAAGTGACCCGAGGACCTGGCCGACAGTCAAAACTCCAAGGAAAGGCTAGGTGGACACATATTCAGACTGCTAAGGGTACCATTAATATTGGGCCTCTTCACTGGCTCTTGAAGATGCGGACGGAGCACGTAATGGTAGTGTCCTGAGTGCTGTGATATCGCCTCTCGACTCAACTCAATTCTGTTTCATTCCGGTAAAATACCGAGCAGAATTCTAGACTCAATGAATGAGAAATAAAACAAAGAAAAGGACGAAGAAACGGAAAAGACAAAATGTCAGACACAAAAAGAACGGAATACTGACTGTTTATAGAAAAGAAGAGCCGAGTTGGCATAGCGGTTAGTGTGTTACCTTCCAAGATATGGGGTGAGTACAACCCCCGGAAGAGTTAGGATTATCCCCCCCCCCCACCCACCCACCTCAAGTGGTACAGCTAAGGGGTCGACCCAGCTTCACAAAATCTTCACGCAGACCCATAACCTTCTTCGGGGCATGTCTAGTTATGCATGCCGTTGCCGTGACACTGAGCAACGAAATGGCGAAGTGTCAACGACTCAACTGACAGGCATCATCGGGTACTTCTGGCACACCAATACAAGACAACTTGCAAGTCGTGTGCGAGGAAAATATATGGTACATTTTTATTGCCGTTGGCTCGCTACATGGAACAGTCGCTATTGAAACACACAGCATAAAGCCACACAGTATTATCTATCACGAGCTGCTAACCACTAAGCTAACTTTCTACACAAATAAACACAAGAAAAACCCTATCGCTACCCTAACGAGGTGTACACTAGAAGTCCCGTCTCCCGTCTGACAATCTTCCCTTCCGCGGTCACACACCACGCGGATTGACTTTCACCTTGGTGCGTGTCGCCTCACGTCGCACGCCGATGGTAGACGTGGCCTGTTGAGTGTATACTCAACTTCTCTATGGCTACCACGAGGCGTGATGTTATTGTGATTAGAGTGTTAACTCTCTGAACACCGCCTGCGTGTCTCATGAGGGAATGGTTAACCATCTCCTATCACCTCCTCTTCCCTGCTCTTCCCTCGGGCACCCTATCCCCTCCTGGCCTCTTCAAGAATGACTGCCCTTCCTAGTGGAGGGGATGTGGTCGAGTCTTTGACACACACCCACCCCTCTTGTGTTGCGTCATCAATTTTCACTCATTGGTTGTGACGCAAGAGGTTTCAAAAAAAAATTAGTGTCTCTAATTTTTGTCAAAGACTCTAGATAACCTGGCTTAGGGCATTCTAATAGAGTTCTACTGACTATTGTCACAATGTAGCAAAACTTTACTTGGCTACTGGCAATCGCCACAAGCTTGACTGGTTGGCGTGAGCCCTTTCTCACATGCTATATTATACTTATTAGAGGTATGTCTGAACCGGACCGTTGTCTTATAAGACCTGCCCTCACATAGTAAATTAACTTACTACCCATACAAAGTTGACTTTCTTAGGGTCAACGCATGAATTGCTTCATGTCCCCCATATAATATCTAACAACCATTATACAAGAGTGTGTGCGACAGGCTTTACCTATTTCGCTTCCGCGCGTAAAGTATTATTTCACTGTTAAGTTAGTTTTTCGTTGTCTATTATGTCCCCTGACCCAAAGTTATCTCCCTTTGATTTAGAAAAAGTGTATGTAATTTATATGTTTGTTTTACTTATTGTTTGTGTGTTTGGATGTAATTACTCTACTAATTTAACTTTTAATCTATGTTTCTAATTCCTATGTGTATGTATGTCAGTTTTTTTAAGTGTCATAATTTGGTTAAATGTGGCCACAAACAGGTGTATAACCCTAATTCGTGACTACATTTCCTTGTTATGAAACCCAAAATACTGTAATCTAAGTTCTAAACTATATTACAGACAACACATTCACACTAACACATTTTCACCAACGAAAACCAACATCAACACAGACAAACGTTAAAAGTCGAGCCAGGCAGCAGAAGACTTCGCTGAATAATTTCACTCTCTCCCGTCTATTTTCCATTCGCTCTCCTTTTCACATTTCTGTCATACTCCTTTCATTCCTAATTCTGGCACACATCTTTTATCCTTCCACACTGATTCTTCTGATTATTTAAAAACCTTGGAGTGACACTGTACAGGTTTGGCTCAATTTGAGATAGTGGAGCCCTAATGACTGTGCGAAAGTTGTTGCACAAGTCATATATTTACAATATATTTACATAGATGAGACAGGGTTGGTGGCTTGTCCCCTTGATCTCATCATCAAGTATATTACACTAACATAACTCTACATTCTAAACTAGTAATATTAATTCTATAACTATGTATTAACTAATTTATTAAATTCGTTATCTTAATTATATGATATGTTTATATTAATTGTTATGTTTATCTAATCTAAGGGGTGTAATCTACCTATTTAAATGTGATGGAAGTGTTGTGAGTTATGTACCTTAATTACATGGATGATACACATTATGCATTTTTCTAACTACTATGCTAAATAATGTTTTTAAATGCACAAAGAAATTATATGAGTGATGTTCTTAACATAAATGTTGTAAATGATGTATGTTTACTCATCTATTATCTTTAACCTATTATGACGTAACTGAATGATACTAATCAATGGTAATGTTTGTAAGCTGGTATGGTTTTCTTAAGCTAGAATAAACTAAACTAACTGACGCTAAGTGAAATATAATATTCTAAATGGTACTGTTTCTATCATAAATTTAATTTAACTTGTAATTAACTATTTTTATGTCTAAACTAATATTTTAATTTAATTCTAAGCTAAGTAAATGGGTTAATTACTGTACTAACTATCCTATTAAAATAAATGAGAACTATTATATTACCTAATTGTACCTCTAATTTATAACTATTTTAAAAAAATTATTATTTTACATATCACATTAAGTTTATATATATGGTATTCAGTTTCCACAGGTTAGTATTTGCCTTCATGTTTGTACTTCGGTTGTATAGGCATAATATATCTACACACTTTGCCTGGGTATCTGAAATACATTACACAGTCATCATAGTGTTCTCTCGGTAGTGCACGTGTAGAGTTCACTGGTGTCGTAGCTCCGTCTTTTTGTGTCTGTAATTAAGCATTGTTCTGACACTGTTTTCTGCGTTTCACATAAATGGTACACCGGAATGGAGCTTAGTTGGTAATTATCTGTCCTTGTTCACACGGTGATATTTACGTTCTGCAGCACAGTTCTTGACTTAATGTCTACGGACACATGATAGTTCACTGTTCTTGGTACATGATTAAGCACATAATGTTGATGTATATGTAATCTATTTTACATAGAATAATATAATATATTCATGTACTAACTATCACTCTACATTTATATGTGGGATTTCAGGTATTTCTACCCCAGATGGTCTACTAAGGGTATCAGCCAGAATGTTGTCCTTACCCTTGATATGTTCTATACTAAATGTATAGTTTTGAAGGATCAGGGACCACCTGTATATCCGGTCATTTCGATGCACACCACTCTGGATGACAGTGATGGGAGAGTTGTCGGTCTGGATAATGAAGTGCACCCCCGCCATGAAATCGATGGAGCTTTCTCACTGCATAGATGACGCTTAGGGCTTCTAACTCTGATATCGAATATCTGGACTCGGCAGGTGTGATCTTACGGCTCACGTAGCAAATCGGATGGAAGATGCCCTCATAAAATTGGCCTAGGACTGCAGCGATGGAGATCCTGCTGGCATCTGTCCTAAGATAATAAACGAGCCTCGGGTTAGGCAAGCGAAGGATTGGAACATTACTAAAAAGAATTTTTAATTTTGACAATGCAGAAATTAATAATGCATCTTTCACATCCAATTTTACAGATGATTTTAAAACATTGGAAAAAATACTTGTAATTTCTGCTAAATTTGGGATAAATTTACTATAGTAATTTACTAATCCTAGAAGGCTTCTGACGTGTTTTTTAGTGGTAGGAATGGTCAGATTCATAATTTTTGTAATAATCCTGTTGTCAGTCTTCAATTGACCTTGAGAGATGACATGACCCAAAAATTCAATTTCTTTTAGGCCCAATTCAACTTTGCTCGGTTTGACAGTGAGACCGAAGAGTCGCAACCTATCAAAGACATGTCTCAGTTTCAGTAAGTGTGTTGTCCAGTCTTCAGTATGGACACATATATCATCTATATAGGTCACAGTATTTGTCACTCCATGCAATAGATCTCTAGTTAAGCGTACGAAAGTGGCAGGAGCATTTCGAAGTCCGAAAGGAAGAAATCGCCACTCGTAAAGTCCTAACGGTGTTGAAAACGCAGTAAGATGCATAGATTGAACCTGCATAGGGACCTGCCAATATCCCTTAGTAAGATCTAGTTTTGAAAAGATTTTAGAAGTAGACATGTCCAAGATAAGATCTTCGCAGGAAGGAATAGGTTCTGCGTCGATCTTAGTGATGTTATTGAGTTTCCGATAGTCCACGCACAGACGAATTGTGGAATCCTTCTTCTTAACTAGGACGATTGGAAAAGAGTACTCTTATGTAGACTTTTGGATAATCCCGCTAGCTTCTAAATTAAGAATTTCCTTATTTAGATTTTCCCTATAGCTGAGTGGGATAGAGTACGGCCTGCATTTAATAGGCTTAGAATCGGAAAGAAGAATGGAGTGTTCGATTCTGTCCGTCCTACCTGGGATGTCAGAGAATAGGTCTTTGTATTCAGTAACTAACTCCACTAATTGTCGTCGTTGAGTGTCTGTTAGTCCCTGATCTATATGTATGCTGTCCACTGTCGCAGTTTTGTCTACCATGGGAACAGGTAGTTCCATTCCGTCGTCGTCTACCTGATTCAGTACGGTGGTGGTGCTAAGTGTGTATTCTGTTAACTCACTAGGTGTATTGCCATTGTCGGAACTGCCAGTCTCGCTAACTAGTGTAGTTGCGTTGTGTATGTCTGTCGTCTGATCACTGGGTGTTGGTGCACTCTGTTCGTCTGTCACTACTTCTGTTTCTTGTCTTGTATAGTAAGGTTTCAACATGTTGACATGGAATATCTTTAAGTGTCCGTTTATCGATATTTCATAGTCAACATCTGAAATTCTGCGTACCACCTTGAATGGCCATTGCCATGAGGTTAATAGTAAATTTCTTTTGTCTGGAAGTAGCAAGAGTATGTCTTGATCTGGTTCAAGTTCAATTGTTCTTGCCCCTTTGTTGGCATATTGGCGGTAGATTTGACCCTTCCTCTCCAAAGCTGCCTTAGCTATAACACACGATTTCATGATCTTGTCTCGTGTCTCTGTCACCATTTCATAAGGTGTTTTTGGGGTAGGAATTTCTATCGAATTAGTTAGTACCTGATGGTAAATGGTTAGGGGTCCACGTGGGTTAGCCCCGTAAACTAATTCAAAGGGTGAGAAACCCGTGCTAGAATGGGGAATCTCCCGATAGGCGAACAGCACTGTTGGTAACAGTGTATCCCAATCAGCTGGGTTTTCTGCTGTCACCTTAGCCAGCATGTGCTTTAGGTCCCCGTTAATTTTCTCTACTATTCCATTGCTGGCCGGATGGTAAGCTGTTGTAAACTGTTGCTTAATGCCTAACATTTTTGTAAGGGCTTGCGTTGCAGCCGATATGAACTGAGTTCCACGATCGGATAAAATGGTCCGTGGGAATCCGAATCGTGAGAACAGGTGTAGAAATACATTGGCAACGTCTTTGGAGGTGATGTATTTCAAAACTACTGCCTCAACCCACCTTGTACATAGGTCGACCATTGTCAATATGAAGCGATTTCCTTTGCTGGACACCTGGTTTAGGGGTCCAACAATATCTACCGCCACACTTTCAAATGGCCTAGACGCCAGTGTAGAAGGCTGCACTTCAGCTGTAGGATGTTTACCCTTACGTACTAATTGTTGACAGACATTACACGAACGACAAAATAATTTTATGTCATTGCAAAAACCTGGCCAATAGAAATGAGCCTGAATTCTGGCCCTGGTCTTATCATATGCAAGATGACCAGCAAACGGTGACTCATGTGCAATCTTTAGCACAGTTAGACGATGTTGTTCAGGTAACACCGTTTGCTGAATCTCATGGTAACCAGTAGTATAATATCTAGTTAAAATGCCATTGTTAAGTCTAAAAAACCAAGATGCATTTTTGGTCACTTTGGCTTTATCTTTTATCAATTTTAAGTATGGAGACACACTAGTATCAGCTTTTTGCTGTTCTATAAATTTCTGTCTGCTGGTGTCATCTGTGCCAGTTGGAGAAAGCAACAGTAGTCTCTCATCTTGTAGTGTGTCTTGATGTTTCACGCTGTCTGCTCTTGTTGTTGCATTAGCTGCATTTAATTTCTCCCATGCAACTATTTCCTCATTAGTACATTGTTTCAGTTGAGGTAAACACCCCAAAATTAAATCAGTACAAGGGTTGTTAAGTATTGCACAAGTAAAGGTACCAGAAAGAAAAGGAGAATCAATACGGGCTTTTGCCAAAGGGTAAGTCTCAATGTTACCCGAAAAGGTTCGGCATTTGACAATGTCACCTGTGTAATCACCCGGACTCACTAGTTCTTTCCGAAGACCGATAAGGGTGCTGCCGCTGTCCAGCAAACATTGACATGGTACATCATTGACCATTGCATTGTGGAACACCAAATTGCCTCTGGAGGCTAATGCTGCATTCACACTCTCAGATGAGCATGGTACTGTATGTCCACATTCTAGTCTTCCGTCTGCATGGAATTGGTGACATCGTTCACAGCTGTCAAAGCTTAATATATCGTTAGCAGCACACACATCCTCTGCTTGGTTAGTTGGTAAGTCACTTTCAATCTCACACTCATTCTCACTACCACTATCTGAAGAGGTGTCAATCAACATAGCGTTGTTAGCTTTCAAACGTTGGCGGCCAAGGCACTTATTAGAATAATGGCCATAAGAGGAACAAAAAAACATTTGATTGCACGCCTGTATGCAGATCGTTTGCTTTGCTGCTTCTTGATCACATTTTCAAGATGCGCCGGATAATTCGGCGATTTGTCGCACATAGCATAAGTGTCGTGCATTAGTTGACAGTACATGCATTTGGAAACTTTTCTGTCTTTCTTATCATACTTCTGAAAAGGTTTTCTGTTACCCTGATAGTTCTTTGATTGGTCTTTGACAAAGGAAACTATCTCAGTCACTTGAGGTCTTAAAAATCTCTCTGTTAGAAGAAAAATATGCTGAGCCTTTTTTTTTCGAACTGCTCGATGTTCTCAATGTCCGACTGCTGCAAAAACTTAGCAAAAGGAGAAGGTATAGTAGATATAACCTTGTCCATAGCTATTAGGTTTTTTAATCTATCAAAGTCTTTTCCTATGTTAGCTGCTTTAAGCCACCTGTTTAGTACACTCTGCACATTTGAAAAATAATCTATAAAAGTTTCACTAGGTTTAGGTTTTAAATTTGAGAACTGAACCTGATACCCAGGGGCATCAAGTAAAAAGTGCTGCATAATCCTATCATGGATGTATTGATAGCTAGATCTAAGTTCAATAGGAATAGACTCTATTACTTTAAGGGGCTCACCACTTAGATTCTTCATGTAAATCGGAGCCCACATATCTAAAGGAACTTGGTGATATTTAAATTGATACTCTACATTCTCTGTCCAGGCTGATATGGAATCATCTTTACAGTATGGTTTGATAATATTTTTGTATTTGTTGAACTTATTTTCTTCTTGTTGACTTCTTAATTTAGTGGCAGAGATCTCTGCGTGTGAGTCTACATCCATACCCTTCATCTTTAACTGTGTCTCTGATTCAACTTGTATTTGCTTTTCCCTAACATCTATCTCTTTTTGCTTTAGTTCTCTCTCTTGATCTATTTGCTTTTGCTTTAGATCTAATTCCTTTAGCTTAATCTCCTTATCATGTTCTAACTGTTGTTGTTTAATCTCTAATTCTTTTTGTTTAATCTGTTTATCATCTTCTAGCTGTTTCTGTTTTGTTATCTCAGCTAGTTGAGCAATCTCTTTTTGATGCTGTCTTTCTTGTTCTCTTTCTCGTGCGCGTTCGTCCCTCTCTGCATCTTTTGCTTCCTTAAATTTCCTATCAGCATATTCTTCTAAGTCCTTTCCTGTATATTGTAAATCTTTACCTGCTTTTATAAAATCAGATAAAGTAGCCATGCTGTTTAGTACTTTAGCTAGCGTTGATCTGGACTACTTTGTTTATTTAGCTATGTCTTTATGATGTTCTATATTTGTTCCTTGTTACGGACTATTAATTTTATTTCCAGTTTATGTGTTGCACAAAATTCTATGTTGGAATATCAGAGCACAAAAAATATGATACTGTATCACAAGCTGAAAAAGAGATGCACTATTAATCACAATGCATGCCAAAAATATAGGTATACTCAACTTAATGTTCCCGAAAATCAGGGAACGAAAGCTCCGTCGACACAGGTCACCTTGTTTGGTACACTGGGGTGGAGGCACGTTTCATAAGTAACACACTATATTTGGCACACCGGTGTATGTGCACAGCTGTTGTTTGCCCTCTGATATGTAGGGCAGCAGTAAACAGGCCTACTATACGATATAATTTACTCGACAACTAAGGACAATGACTTAGACAATGACAGACTCACGAACAACTAGAACATGTATTAATTAAATTAAATGTCAATGTCCTGTCTTTGTTTTAAACAGTAATTGCCTTTCGTTACTAATCTAGTTAATTTCTGTAAACGTTGTGCAGCTAAGTATCATATGCTTAGCCCAAAAATAGTTCCATCGTGACGATAAACAAAGAGAAGATAGAACCAAAAAAAAATGAATAACTGCTTTTAAAGAAATAAAAATAATATAATAATGTGTAAATAAATAAATATATTCATTTAGTAACTCAAATAAACAAATAATAAATAATATACAGCACAGATTCAGGCGAGCCGCCGCTAAGCGATCTTGTAAACACTCGACTGCTTTATGCTAATGACGCAGAATAACTGTCTGTCAATCACTCTACGTCACCGCGCAGCGCTATTCTTAGTTTTGAAAAATCGATATTGTCGGCTGTCGATGTATTGCTCCGCCCTGAATCATGTTTGGTGCTTATTCAAGAATAAATTGGTAAATATATGAATAAATATCAGAAAATAAGAATATTAATACTTACAGCTTTGACGAATACATGATTTCATTAAATAAATGTATCATAAACACAATTAAACACTATTTTGTCACGATAGGCATATTTCTAGCTCGAAAATTCTCCTGTCTGCACAAATTATCGTTACTACAAAAATTAAACCCTAGTCTGGAGCCCTGTGGAAGAGTGGATTAGCTTGAACTTTTCGTTCAAGCTTCACTTTCTGACACCACAATTACCCTTTACTGTGGGTATTAGCTTGGCGCTTTCGTCCAAGCACCACTTTCTGACACCACAATTACCCTTGCCTGTCAACGACTCAACTGACAGGCATCATCGGGTACTTCTGGCACACCAATACAAGACAACTTGCAAGTCGTGTGCGAGGAAAATACATGGTACATTTTTATTGCCGTTGGCTCGCTACATGGAACAGTCGCTATTGAAACACACAGCATAAAGCCACACAGTATTATCTATCACGAGCTGCTAACCACTAAGCTAACTTTCTACACAAATAAACACAAGAAAAACCCTATCGCTACCCTAACGAGGTGTACACTAGAAGTCCCGTCTCCCGTCTGACAATCTTCCCTTCCGCGGTCACACACCACGCGGATTGACTTTCACCTTGGTGCGTGTCGCCTCACGTCGCACGCCGATGGTAGACGTGGCCTGTTGAGTGTATACTCAACTTCTCTATGGCTACCACGAGGCGTGATGTTATTGTGATTAGAGTGTTAACTCTCTGAACACCGCCTGCGTGTCTCATGAGGGAATGGTTAACCATCTCCTATCACCTCCTCTTCCCTGCTCTTCCCTCGGGCACCCTATCCCCTCCTGGCCTCTTCAAGAATGACTGCCCTTCCTAGTGGAGGGGATGTGGTCGAGTCTTTGACACGAAGACACCAGAACCAGTGAAGATGTGTTATTTTTCAAAAGATTTTGAGAACATCGTGGACAGAGAGAAGAACAAGTACTCAGGCATTGGAAGCTGCAGCTGTCACACGAACACTCGTCACAACCATTATTGAAAGTTACAGGTGTCACACGAACACTCGTCACAACCATTATTGAAAGTTACAGGTGTCACACGAACATTCGTCACAACCATTATTGAAAGTTACAGGTGTCACACGAACACTCGTCACAACCATTATTGAAAGTTACAGGTATCACGCGAACACTCGTCACAACCATTATTGAAAGTTACAGGTGTCACACGAACACTCGACACAACCATTATTGAAAGTTACAGGTGTCATACGAACACTAGTCACAACCATTATTGAAAGTTACAGGTGTCATACGAACACTCGTCACAACCATTATTGAAAGTTACAGGTGTCACACGAACACTCGACACAACCATTATTGAAAGTTACAGGTGTCATACGAACACTAGTCACAACCATTATTGAAAGTTACAGGTGTCATACGAACACTCGTCACAACCATTATTGAAAGTTACAGGTATCACGCGAACACTCGTCACAACCATTATTGAAAGTTACAGGTGTCACGCGAACACTCGTCCCAACCATTATTGAAAATTACAGGTGTCATACGAACACTCGTCACAACCATTATTGAAAGTTACAGGTGTCACACGAACACTCGTCACAACCATTATTGAAAGTTACAGGTGTCATACGAACACTCGACACAACCATTATTGAAAGTTAGAGGTGTCACGCGAACACTCGTCACAACCATTATTGAAAGTTGCAGGTGTCACGCGAACACTCGTCACAACCATTATTGAAAGTTACAGGTGTCACGCGAACACTCGTCACAACCATTATTGAAAGTTACAGGTGTCATACAAACACTCGTCACAACCATTATTGAAAGTTACAGGTGTCATACGAACACTCGACACAACCATTATTGAAAGTTACAGGTGTCATACGAACACTCGACACAACCATTATTGAAAGTTACAGGTGTCACGCGAACACTCGTCACAACCATTATTGAAAGTTACAGGTGTCACGCGAACACTCGTCACAACCATTATTGAAAGTTACTGGTGTCACGCGAACACTCGTCACAACCATTATTGAAAGTTACAGGTGTCACGCGAAAACTCGTCACAACCATTATTGAAAGTTGCAGGTGTCACGCGAACACTCGTCATAACCATCATTGAAAGTTACAAGTGTCACGCGAACACTCGTCACAACCATTATTGAAAGTTACAGGTGTCACACGAACACTCGTCACAACCATTATTGAAAGTTACAGGTGTCACACGAACACTCGTCACAACCATTATTGAAAGTTACAGGTGTCATACGAACACTCGTCACAACCATTATTGAAAGTTACAGGTGTCACGAGAACACTCGTCCCAACCATTATTGAAAATTACAGGTGTCACGCGAACACTCGTCCCAACCATTATTGAAAATTACAGGTGTCATACGAACACTCGTCACAACCATTATTGAAAGTTACAGGTGTCACACGAACACTCGTCACAACCATTATTGAAAGTTACAGGTGTCATACGAACACTCGACACAACCATTATTGAAAGTTACAGGTGTCACACAAACACTCGTCACAACCATTATTGAAAGTTACAGGTGTCATACAAACAACACTCGTCACAACCATTATTGAAAGTTACAGGTGTCATACGAACACTCGTCACAACCATTATTGAAAGTTACAGGTGTCATACGAACACTCGACACAACCATTATTGAAAGTTACAGGTGTCATACGAACACTCGACACAACCATTATTGAAAGTTACAGGTGTCACGCGAACACTCGTCACAACCATTATTGAAAGTTACAGGTGTCACGCGAACACTCGTCACAACCATTATTGAAAGTTACTGGTGTCACGCGAACACTCGTCACAACCATTATTGAAAGTTACAGGTGTCACGCGAACACTCGTCACAACCATTATTGAAAGTTGCAGGTGTCACGCGAACACTCGTCATAACCATCATTGAAAGTTACAGGTGTCACGCGAACACTCGTCACAACCATTATTGAAAGTTACAGGTGTCACACGAACACTCGTCACAACCATTATTGAAAGTTACAGGTGTCACACGAACACTCGTCACAACCATTATTGAAAAGACATATGCCATTTCTGGGGCATATTTCCAGAACACCAAAACCACATCGTAACACCAAGATCACAATATACAAAACACTGATCAGACCAGTTGTGCTGTATGGCTCTGAAACCTGGAGTACAACGAAAGGAGACGAAGCCTTGTTACAAACCTTTGAGAACAAAGTTTTAAGACGCATCTTTGGACCCACTAGGGATACAAAAAGTGGAGAGTTGAAAAGAAGGAGTAACAAAGACATTTATGATCTTTTAAGTCCCCGCTAATCACTGGTATCATGAAGGCTAATAGACTACAATGGCTGGGGCATATAGAAAGAATGGAAGACAATAGGGAAACAAAACTCGCTTACACTCAGGAAATAAATGACCGTAGACCCCGAGGTAGACCAAGAAGACGGTGGAGAGATAATATATATACAGACCTACAAGCACTTGGAATCAACGACTGGCAAGAGAAGGTCAACCAGAGAGACGAATGGAGACGGATTGTATCTGCAGCAAAGAACCTCAATGGCTTGGAACGCTGAAGAAGAAGAAGAAGAAGAAGAAGAAGAAGAAGAAGAAGAAGAAGAAGAAGAAGAAGAAGAAGAAGAAGAAGAAGAAGAAGAAGAAGAAGAAGAAGAAGAAGAAGAAGAAGAAGAAGACGATATCCAGAACAGGTGGAACAGTGAAATTTGCTTTGTGTGGGGTAAAATAATATGCATTTGAAACACAGAGAGACAAAACAAACGAACGAGCGTTATTTTAAAAGGGTGACAAATTGGCCACGCAGACCCGTGTTAATTCCGGCCTTGCCAACCCTCCCGTACTTCAATTATTTATTGTGCATGTTACGCGCACATATACAAAACATTGTCAAATAAATGCTGTCAACATAAATATTGCATATGACCATGTTATAAGACAGGTAGGAAGGAAGATAGACACCACACATACACACACAGACACTCAAAACCACCTACCCACCCACCCACCCACACACACACACACACACACACACACAGACGGTCGGACGGACGGACGGAAAGACGGACGGACGGACAGACAGACAGACAGACATCATGTACGCAAATACTCACAGTCAGAAAAGAGGTATTAAAGCGGTTGTTACAGGCAAGAAGTTTGATTTCATTGCAACCAATTTATCCCGTATGGCTCGGTCTCTTTCAGCAGTGCGGCCTGGCGAAAGCGTCCCTGCACAATGTCGCTCCCGCGACGACACCCAGGAGTCTCTGTGGAAACTGCAGTCGTGAATCGAACGACGTTAGCCGAAATGGAACCCACAACCTTCAGAGCGCGGGATACAGGAGCAGTAACCACACCGCCACGCAAATACCCGGAAAGATGTAGCGGAAAACTGAAAACAGCCGTGCCACAATTCACCCTACAAACAACGCTGTCTTCATTCAGAGCTATTTTGGGCCGATTGTCTATTATAGCGTCTGATCCAGTAGATAGAAAATACGCGCTCCAATTCGAAAGACCCAGATTCGAATCTTCGGTAAGATGGTGGATATTTTTTCTTCTGTAGAGGGTAGCAAATAAGTTTTAAACAAAAATACCCTAACCTGCAGCGGCGGCTGCATCAACCAGGAGGCCTTAATTTCTCAGGTTTAAGGAACCCACCCCCCCATCCCTTCCCCCAACTAAACACCCCACACCAGTCCTACACCGCAAGGTAGTAATGACAGTCTTCTCTGTAACATGAGTTCAACATTTCTCTCTATCATAAACCAGAACGGGGCATTTCGTATCACAATCCTGCAGACCGGACTTCAGATCAGCCGCAGACCAATGGAAGCAGACATTCTTGTGTTGATTTTAAACACTGGTAGGAGCGTCGGTCGTTCAGAAATGAATGACAAGCTACTGAATACTTTACTAATAAATCACAAACAATCCCTGTAATGGGCATGGAGCTAACATTTTTTAAAACATAAATCATGTGTTCTGCCTTCTAAACAATGTTTGTAATAGAAAGAAAGAAAGAAAGAAAGAAAGAAAGAAAGAAAGAAAGAAAGAAAGAAAGAAAGAAAAAAAGAAAGAATAGTGTTGGCCTATCGATCCTGGGTTCACAGGTTGACCAATTTTTCTTTCTTTCTTTCTTTCTTTCTTTCTTTCTTTCTTTCTTTCTTTCTTTCTTTCTTGTTTGTTTGTTCCCATTAATTGGATTTTGAGGCATTCCTTAGAACGACGGCCCCAAATTATTTAGCGTAAAATGCATCCCTTACAGGGCCTCATTAGCTGATATAATAAAAAACAAAATACTAACTACCAACTAAAATATGGAA
The DNA here is from genome assembly GCA_014155875.1 of Cepaea nemoralis. Lineage (NCBI taxonomy): Eukaryota > Metazoa > Mollusca > Gastropoda > Stylommatophora > Helicidae > Cepaea > Cepaea nemoralis. Next base: position 64,972 of record JACEFZ010013888.1, on the reverse strand, counting down.
CTGACAAAATAGAAATACGTACGAATAATATTTGACAATTATATGTCGAAATTATGGCACAAAAGTTGCAAATACTGTCCGAAAACTTGTTCTTTGTTACGCATATTCACTTATTTAGTGAAACAAAGAATCATATAATTGAGTATGGTGGACTGCTAGACCGATCGATGGATACAATAAAAGTTTATGGGCCCGGAGGGCCCTCACTGCCGTCGGTACTACAAGACATAGATATTCTCCGACGGCAGTGAGGGCCCTCCGGGCCCATAAACTTTTATTGTATCCATCGGTCGGTCTAGCAGTCCACCATACTCAATTATATGATTCTTTGTTTCACTAATAAGTGAATATGGTCGTTCCGACGATGGTCTGAAACGTCAATCGGTCTAGCAGATGACGATATTCTCAAACGTAAGTTAGTTAGTTAGTCGACAGATCATCCTCATTGCACATCGAACCATTCAGTCCATAAGTGCTCGGATCCCCTCCTCAGCAAATCCCGCAACGTGTAGCGGCCCACGACACCAGTTCTGTGTTGGTTTATCAATCTTCTTTAGCTTCCTGCGTAGTGTTCTTGTTTGGCAACACCTCTTTTAATTTGCAGTTCTCGCAGTCTGACCATGGTTGTAGAATCACAGTCATCGCTTGGTTCTCGCAACAGTCTTACTTCTCGTAGAGCATTCAGAATGTCAGCCTGGTCCATGGCGCGTCCGCCCTCCACAGTAGCATTACCTGCGAGCTTGTCAGCCCGCTTATTTCCTTGTACTCCCGCATGCCCTGGCACGAAGATGAAACTAATCTTTGCCAGCCGAGACAGCTCCAGAGACAGCAACCACTCTCTTCGGATCCATCCCATCTCTATCCTCTTAAGCATACCCATGTCTCAAACGTAAGTGATTAACAACACATCGCCCCGGAAATGACCTTATGAGGCCCTATAAGGGATGTATTTTACACTAACTAATTTGGGAAAGTCGTTCGGAGGAGTTCCGGATGTGATAATACAAGGGAGATAAACGGGAAAGAAGTAATGTGAATGTAATGCCAAACCGCGCTCAGGTCGTAATATGGTCGGTACCCACCCCCCTCCCCCGCCCCTCAGGTAGGGCAGGTGGGCGTCTGCCATTACAATACCGCGGCTTCCACATGAGGGATATAAACTCGCACGAAGTAATGCAGCTTTACAGAAAACAGTAACGGAAAACACAGGACGTTCCGGCGACTTGCCTTCATCATACATAAACGCAACATATAAACACAAGGAAGACCTACAGTGACTGAAGTTAGCATGGCCGAATGCATAAGAGCGCTCGTTCTTAACCTTCCGATGTCATGATGCCGAGGTAGCGGGTTTAATCCCTATACCGTTCAATTAGACTAAAATGTTGACTTCTCGTCCTTGATGTGGGGATGTAATAAGTACTTCAGAAGTCGGAGTGGGCTTGCCAGATGGCGAGGGAGACTGATAATTGGGAAAGCTAATCCACACGCAGTCGGTTTCCTGGCCTAGAGGTTAGCGACTTTTTTCCGTAATCTCGTATACTCTCGTAAGTAACGTGACGACGGTGAGAATCAGCAGTGGTTCGAATCTCGTCGGTAACTTACAGGGTACGTGAACCGGCCGCTCAGAAATCAATGGCAAATTACTGAGCGTAATCTTGCCAAGAAATCAACAATCAGCAGAAAGATGCTGATGTTGACAGCGATGTCCTGTAAAGGATATGCAAACATTTTTTTTTAAATCCACACGCAATAACTAGTCCAGTGCAGTCGAGGCAGTAGCATATGTATGGTCTACGCTTGAGTTCAAGGCGACCCGGGGTAAAACTACAGTGACTCATCTCATCTCATCATGTTCCTCTTGTACCTTGCGGTGTCGTACTACAGTGACTACATTAAGGCAACACTGAATGAGAAGTATGGACAGATGAAAAATCAACAACATGAGAACAATAAGAAGAAAATGAATAAATTGAATTGAAATTGAGTTTCACAGCCTGGGATTCTGAGTACTTTACAGGACGTAGCAGTCAACTCAAGCATGTCTGGCTGTTTGTGATTCCTGGGCAAGTTTACGTTCAGTAGTTTGCCATTGCTTTCTGAACGACCGGCACGTAAACCATTGTATGTAAACTAACGCAAGGCGATCTGTTTTAAAACCGCTCGCAGCTGTTTTTCGAACGCGGTATGCGGGGCTACGAATTGCATTCATAACTCCTTCACCACAGAGCCTGCTTTGAGGTAAGTAGTACATTTTCTTCATTTTACTTGTCATTTTTCTCATCTATTTGTTTTCATCTTTCCATTCTTCGCATTCCGTTTATTATGCCGTCGTGTAGTCACTGTAATGTTCTCCTCCTTGTTTATTTGCGTTTTGTGTATTTGTTTGCTGATGAAGGATAGTCGCTGCAACGTCCTAACCTTGCCGAAACTGTGTTCTGTAAAGGCTGCATTACTTCGTGCTCTATCTTTTTTTAAACTGTTTACATGTCCACAGCTTTACGCAAGTCTTTTTTTTTTTTCATATCCTTTACAGGACATCGCTGTCAACACCAGCATCTGTCAGCTGTATCTTGATTTCTTGCCAAGATTACGCTCAGTAGTTTGCCATTGCTTTCTGAGCGGCCGGCTCACATACCCCGTAAGTTACCGATGCGATTCGAACTACTGCTGACTCTTACCATCATCACGTTACCCACGAGAGTATACAAGATTACGGAGAAAAGTCATAACCTCTAAGCCACGCACTGACTTTATTTATACTGCTTACATATCCACAGGTTTACCGTAGTCTCTGACTTTATTTATACTGCTTACATATCCACAGGTTTACCGTAGTCTCTGACTTTATTTATACTGATTACATATCCACAGGTTTACCGTAGTCTCTAACTTTATTTATACTGCTTACATATCTACAGCTTTACCGTAGTCTCTGACTTTATTTAAACTGCTTACATATCCACAGGTTTACCGTAGTCTCTGACTTTATTTATACTGCTTACATATCCACAGGTTTACCGTAGTCTCTGACTTTATTTATACTGTTTACATATCTACAGCTTTACCGTAGTCTCTGACTTTATTTATACTGCTTACATATCCACAGGTTTACCGTAGTCTCTGACTTTATTTATACTGATTACATATCCACAGGTTTACCGTAGTCTCTGACTTTATTTATACTGATTACATATCCACAAGTTTACCGTAGTCTCTGACTTTATTTATACTGATTACATATCCACAGGTTTACCGTAGTCTCTGACTTTATTTATACTGATTGCATATCCACAGGTTTACCGTAGTCTCTGACTTTATTTATACTGATTACATATCCACAGGTTTACCGTAGTCTCTGACTTTATTTATACTGATTACATATCCACAGGTTTACCGTAGTCTCTGACTTTATTTATACTGATTACATATCCACAGGTTTACCGTAGTCTCTGACTTTATTTATACTGATTACATATCCACAGGTTTACCGTAGTCTCTGACATTATTTATACTGATTACATATCCACAGGTTTACCTTAGTCTCTGACTTTATTTATACTGCTTACATATCCACAGGTTTACCGTAGTCTCTGACTTTATTTATACTGCTTACATATCCACAGGTTTACCGTGGTCTCTGACTTTATTTATACTGATTACATATCTACAGCTTTACCGTAGTCTCTGACTTTATTTATACTGATTACATATCCACAGGTTTACCGTAGTCTCTGACTTTATTTATACTGATTACATATCCACAGGTTTACCGTAGTCTCTGACTTTATTTATACTGATTACATATCCACAGGTTTACCGTAGTCTCTGACTTTATTTATACTGATTACATATCCACAGGTTTACCGTAGTCTCTGACTTTATTTATACTGATTACATATCCACAGGTGTACCGTAGTCTCTGACTTTATTTATACTGTTTACATATCTACAGCTTTACCGTAGTCTCTGACTTTATTTATACTGTTTACATATCTACAGCTTTACCGTAGTCTCTGACTTTATTTATACTGATTACATATCCACAGGTTTACTGTAGTCTCTGACTTTATTTATACTGATTACATATCCACAGGTTTACCGTAGTCTCTGACTTTATTTATACTGCTTACATATCTACAGCTTTACCGTAGTCTCTGACTTTATTTATACTGATTACATATCCACAGGTTTACCGTAGTCTCTGACTTTATTTATACTGATTACATATCCACAGGTTTACCGTAGTCTCTGACTTTATTTATACTGCTTACATATCCACAGGTTTACCGTAGTCTCTGACTTTATTTATACTGCTTACATATCCACAGGTTTACCGTAGTCTCTGACTTTATTTATACTGATTACATATCCACAGGTTTACCGTAGTCTCTGACTTTATTTATACTGTTTACATATCTACAGCTTTACCGTAGTCTCTGACTTTATTTATACTGATTACATATCCACAGGTTTATCGTAGTCTCTGACTTTATTTATACTGATTACATATCCACAGGTTTACCGTAGTCTCTGACTTTATTTATACTGCTTACATATCCACAGGTTTACCGTAGTCTCTGACTTTATTTATACTGCTTACATATCCACAGGTTTACCGTAGTATCTGACTTTATTTATACTGTTTACATATCCACAGGTTTACCGTAGTCTCTGACTTTATTTATACTGCTTACATATCCACAGGTTTACCGTAGTCTCTGACTTTATTTATACTGCTTACATATCCACAGGTTTACCGTAGTCTCTGACTTTATTTATACTGCTTACATATCCACAGGTTTACCGTAGTCTCTGACTTTATTTATACTGTTTACATATCCACAGGTTTACCGTAGTCTCTGACTTTATTTATACTGCTTACATATCCACAGCTTTACCGTAGTCTCTGACTTTATTTATACTGCTTACATATCCACAGGTTTACCGTAGTCTCTGACTGTGACGGGACAGCCCCGGCAGCATCATAATTACCCAAGTTTTCAAGGAATTACAGAGCCCACAATATTTTTCTAAAAATTCTCTAAAAGAATAAACGTTCCCCAGAAGAGGATAAAAACGTAAGAGAAAAATACAGAGTCACTTAGAGCCCGCACTATCATTTTTACTACATTAGTAGATCAAAGCAACGTCTGGTCTCTACATCTAAGAGATTTTCCCTTTGATGTTCTGATCAACCAGACATCGCGGAGCCAGTCAGTTGAGATTGACGTGTTAGTTTACAAGCCTGCGGTTGGAATAGGGACTAACACCTTACGTTCAACAGGACCTAACGTGTGAACCAGCCACGGCAGAATGGGAGATAAGAGGGTCAGCCAGACCCGTCTGAAATAATACATGGCAGTGCTACTCAGGGGAAAACCCCGTGTGATCCAAAGACGGCAATATAATGCAGGCCTAACACCTATCTATAAGTCCAGACATTGGGGAGACGAGACAACGTCTGAGTTGCCACCACAAAGGAGCAATTAGGACCAGATACTTGACACCTCACGGCAATACAGCGGCAAAGTAGGAACACATGGCTGAAACACTATTGCCAGCAACCCAGGAAGGCGGGTGTTAATAGCCTATTGGAATGTAATGACGCAACTGCATTGCCGCCAACGCATGTTTCATTGTTTCAGGCGTGGCGGGGCCTCGGTCCATTTGATTGACAGATGAAACTACCCTTCACAGGAAAGGAGGAGGGGGGAGAAGAGTTTAGGACTTAATCCATCCCGTCATCGTACATGGAAAAATAGGTGGAGTTAATTAATAGGGGAGATATTAATTAGCCAACGTGAAAACTAGCCAGGGCTGAAGAGAATAAAACTACATGCATGGCCAGCAAGACTTCAGACGCAAATTTACAATAGCATTCTTAGGATACCTACTGGAGAAATATCAACATTTCGTTCTGTTGGACTTCTGTACGAAGTCGTATGACAGGATTTCCTAGCTACAACCCAGGTAATACCATTACTCTGATTAGTTTGTCTGCTAGTCTGAAGGCTTGTGTAGTTTCCTGTTTCTACATATTCTCCCAAACTTTACACTCGTGGATTTTCTTTGTACTTAATGTTCCAGTTCTAGCTTTACAATTTCACTAACTATTTTCTTCTTTCATTCACAACTTGGTTGTCTGATTTGTTGTATGTGATAATTTGGAGAAATCCATTATCCAAGCTACATGAGCGTGTGGCTTATGCATGTACAGGAGATACATGTAGATTCATCCTGTGTGATGTTAAACATTGGGGAGACTGACTACTTAGGAGAAATTCCTGAGAGCTACCAGTCTCTTGATAGCGTCCAATTAACATTGATTATTTGGACCAACACTTTGAGTGCCTACCAAGATTATGGTAAAACCACTTGGTTTGAGGAATGGCACCAGTTCACCTTGTCTGCATGGTGTCTGCATGAGGACAGACATGACTTAGGACTTTCAATATCCCAGACAGATTCAGGGAAGGCATTTAATGTTCGACAGGTACTGTGCGACCAGTCCTTCCGACAAGACGGAATGAATGAATCAGAAAAAGAGTAAGTGAGGTGAACTTATATGGGAAACACTCCATTACATAAATGTATGTGATGATGTATGTTTTGAGCTATAGATGTTCTAAATAGTTTTATTAATATATACATATATATTTATTTATTTAGAACTGATATATGTTTATGTAACATGCCATCATATATATCATCATACCATCATATATTATGACTTGAATGTATGTTTATATGAATGTATAGACATATGTGTTTTGAGATGTGTAGACGTAGATACTACCCATCTCCGTTCGTTTCATTTCAGATCTCTTAGGAGCAATGGACAGTCAACAACCCATATCCGGAAGTGACTTAGCCTTGTGAGGGACCAATTTGGACTCCTTCAATCTGACAGTGAACTGCGTCTCACTGGGGGAAGCATGACCTATGTGACCTCTTAAGTTACGTATACCATATTACAATCATCATCATCATCAGATGATCATCAAGATTAGCAATAATAAACACAGTTGTTGTATTTTAAACTCAGTTGTCCTTATAAATTCTAAATGTCTATAAATGTTTGTGTAGCTTAAATACGTACACACATTTTGTATCATTTAGTGGGGGTTCACACATATTGTCCAGAAGTGGGAATCTATGTCCGGGAGGTATCTTGCCTATGCAGTCATAAGTAACCAGATTACGTTGCATGTCTTAACTCCTCCTTTCTCACTTCTGGTGATACCAAGTACAGCCAAATCTATATAGATATATTCTATCTTCAACGAGCCACTTCTTGGCTGTTTTCTTGAGTATCAGGGACAGTGTCTTAAATCAGCATAACAGACATTTGTTCCACGTTTTCTCTCTGGGATTAGTCAGTGGTAATTAGTCCCTTCTGACAGAGTTAGGGGATCTCAAACTACATCCAGAACTAACCACCAGTAGAAGAAAATGATTTTGGCTGAGTGGTTGCCCAAACGGGAGCTACCTCAAGCCAGTTGGTGACATGTTGGTCTGCTCGTCCGCTATAGAATCCGGGAGTACACCCTAGAAAATTTTGGTTCGCTTCCAACTTATTGGTCTGCTCGTCCGCTATAGAATCCGGGAGTACACCCTAGAAAATTTTGGTTCGCTTCCGACATATTGGTCTGCTCTTTCGCGATAGAATCCGGGAGTAAACCCTAGAACACTTTGGTTCGCTCGCAAGGAACGAACCTATTTCAAATCTGTTAGTCTGGTATTATTCTGGTCTTGCCCATGGATAGAACCTAGGTCATTCTCACTTACATTCTTAGCAGCATTAGTTAGTTATTATTTATTTCTAATGTAATAGCTTGCTCGATCGTAGGCAAGATTTTGACATATTAGGACTTCTCGTCCATGAGAGAATCAGAGAATAAATTCTAGACTATTGATTTTCATAAACCATTCTTTAATTCTTCACCCATTACATTTGTTAAGTATTAACTTAGGAATTTGTTTCTAGGGAAGTCTGTAGAATTTAAATAACTTGTTAAAAAGTTAATAATGGATAATATCATATGAGTTAATTTACATCATTCACCACTGTAGAATTAATAATCACATTAATTAGTGATATTAATTAGTTTATTGATGATTTACTTGATGATTTTTTGATTACATGCTTTATCATTTGATTTAATCATGAATAATTTGATAATGCATAATTACTTCAGTGTATGACGGACTACTTTGCATCAACTTTCTCACTCAAATTCACTACTATCATTCTCATAGCAGTGTCAGTTCCTCTTGTCACTATCCTGCTCTAGCATAAATCTAACTAGCTCTGTGTAGGGTAATAATATAATTACTTGCCTGAGTTTAAGCTGAGAAGAGATCATGGATGCACGCACAGATTTCTTCGAGTCCGCTAGAGGATGGGGCATAAGGCTCGGCTTAATAGGAGAGAAGCTAGAACTATTTATTAGAGATGAAATGGATTGGTGGGACAAAGAAGATGAGCAGATGATGAAAAGACTTGCAGAATTAGAAGCAGATAGGCGTCACAAAGCTGAAGAAGATGAGATGAAGAAGCAAATTGAAATACTGAACGTGGAGGAATCTACCAGCTCGACTGAGGAAAAGCCAATCACTCAAGCCGAAACTCTGATAGAAAGCGGGGAAGCTGACCGTCACAAAGAAGAGGCATGCATTCCTTTGCAAATCCCCATGGCTCAGAAAAACAAAAACTTAGGCACAGAAAGGCAGATGCTTCCTTCCTCGCCTATTCCTAAAAATAAAAGGAATAGGAATAAATGTACCAAGCGTACAGTAAACAGTCACAAACGTGATAAATGTTTACACCGCAATAAAAGCGGATTAGCTGGCTTGGCAACCCAGCAATCTCAGGAGCTTCCTAAGACTTCCCAAAGGAGGAAAATCCAGGAGGAGGAGGACCTGAGGAAAACTATTAAAGAGATCGAAGGCGAGACCTTACCCGACTCTTTTATTCCCTTCAGTTCAGAGAAACTAGGAGTGGAAATGAATTCAACTGAGACTGGAATTGATGTAAAACAGGATTCCAGTGTTTCTTTCTGTGTGGCCACACAAGATGAAATAATTATCAGTATGAATTACTTATCTCAGGTGGGAGATGGCATTGAAAATGACACCTCACAACATTCACTTCTATTGGATTTGGCACAAGAAAACCAGACCAGGGAGAGAATACCTCAATTGGACTTGGCACAAGAGGGCCTGGCCATGGAGGACAAACAAGACACGGAGGAGAATTCTTACGATGTCAGTATCTTGGAGTCTTTCGAAAAGGAAACTCAAGATATACAAAGCATTCATGTAGATTATACCACGGACTCTGATTCAGGGACGATAAACATGTCTGCTAACAACAAAGAAGAAAATACTTCTTTGGACAGGATGAAGGTAATACCTATCATCAACACAGCTGAAGCTAACAGGGGATCACAAATGATGGACTCTGCAGCGGAACAAAACCGGAGCGGTTGGTATACTCAACACTCAGGACCTTGTTTACCTTTCACTTCAACCAATGTTGGATGGGGAGAACAGCTGTTTATGTATACTTCTACAAGGAGTGATACAAATTCACAGTTCTTGGGGAACAACATGATTTCTCAAAGCTGGACAACTTCTACTAGCCTTATACTTTCAAACACAGATTCAAAATGGAACTCTGTTGAAGAGGAACGCACCTGGATAAATAACTATCGAGGGAAGAAAACTCTTAAATCAGGAGGGAGTAAACGGACGCCCTACCAAGAAAGAGGCAAGTATGAGTTGAATGCACATCATAAAATTATGATGTTTAGCAAATTTCCTGCCAAAAGGAGGAGATTAAAGGATTTTATTATGATCTTTGGCCGATGGAGGAAAAGAAAACGGAGCAACATTACTGCGACTAATTCTTTTAAGAAAACACTGATGGCACTTCCTCTGCTTATAGGACAAGGGCCAGAAATAAAGTGGATAATAACAGTCTCTCTGCGGCGCAGGAGAATCTTGTTATACATTTTGCAATTTCCCGGCTGGGAAAAAGTAAAACCTCCAGAGGACAGGACATTACCGAGCAATAGCCCGGAAATCCGACACAACACCAGAAGCAAAGATTTGCAAGATTTATCATGGGAGGATGGACATGGGATATTTCTTTTGACTCATAGAACATCCCACTGCCACAAAGAATATTGGAAACCCAGACTTGGAGGCAGTTGGAGAACGGAGAGAACTTAGATACATTCTTGAATGCTGCCGAGGCTCTGTTATAGGCTTCATTAATGAACCTACTTAAATTGGAGAGTTATGTGACGGGACAGCCCCGGCAGCATCATAATTACCCAAGTTTTCAAGGAATTACAGAGCCCACAATATTTTTCTAAAAATTCTCTAAAAGAATAAACGTTCCCCAGAAGAGGATAAAAACGTAAGAGAAAAATACAGAGTCACTTAGAGCCCGCACTATCATTTTTACTACATTAGTAGATCAAAGCAACGTCTGGTCTCTACATCTAAGAGATTTTCCCTTTGATGTTCTGATCAACCAGACATCGCGGAGCCAGTCAGTTGAGATTGACGTGTTAGTTTACAAGCCTGCGGTTGGAATAGGGACTAACACCTTACGTTCAACAGGACCTAACGTGTGAACCAGCCACGGCAGAATGGGAGATAAGAGGGTCAGTCAGACCCGTCTGAAATAATACATGGCAGTGCTACTCAGGGGAAAACCCCGTGTGATCCAAAGACGGCAATATAATGCAGGCCTAACACCTATCTATAAGTCCAGACATTGGGGAGACGGGACAACGTCTGAGTTGCCACCACAAAGGAGCAATTAGGACCAGATACTTGACACCTCACGGCAATACAGCGGCAAAGTAGGAACACATGGCTGACACACTATTGCCAGCAACCCAGGAAGGCGGGTGTTAATAGCCTATTGGAATGTAATGACGCAACTGCATTGCCGCTAACGCATGTTTCATTGTTTCAGGCGTGGCGGGGCCTCGGTCCATTTGATTGACAGATGAAACTACCCTTCACAGGAAAGGAGGAGGGGGGAGAAGAGTTTAGGACTTAATCCATCCCGTCATCGTACATGGAAAAATAGGTGGAGTTAATTAATAGGGGAGATATTAATTAGCCAACGTGAAAACTAGCCAGGGCTGAAGAGAATAAAACTACATGCATGGCCAGCAAGACTTCAGACGCAAATTTACAATAGCATTCTTAGGATACCTACTGGAGAAATATTAACATTTCGTTCTGTTGGACTTCTGTACGAAGTCGTATGACAGGATTTCCTAGCTATAACCCAGGTAATACCATTACTCTGATTAGTTTGTCTGCTAGTCTGAAGGCTTGTGTAGTTTCCTGTTTCTACATATTCTCCCAAACTTTACACTCGTGGATTTTCTTTGTACTTAATGTTCCAGTTCTAGCTTTACAATTTCACTAACTATTTTCTTCTTTCATTCACCACTTGGTTGTCTGATTTGTTGTATGTGATAATTTGGAGAAATCCATTATCCAAGCTACATGAGCGTGTGGCTTATGCATGTACAGGAGATACATGTAGATTCATCCTGTATGATGTTAAACATTGGGGAGACTGACTACTTAGGAGAAATTCCTGAGAGCTACCAGTCTCTTGATAGCGTCCAATTAACATTGATTATTTGGACCAACACTTTGAGTGCCTACCAAGATTATGGTGAAACCACTTGGTTTGAGGAATGGCACCAGTTCACCTTGTCTGCATGGTGTCTGCATGAGGACAGACATGACTTAGGACTTTCAATATCCCAGACAGATTCAGGGAAGGCATTTAATGTTCGACAGGTACTGTGCGACCAGTCCTTCCGACAAGACGGAATGAATGAATCAGAAAGAAGAGTAAGTGAGGTGAACTTATATGGGAAACACTCCATTACATAAATGTATGTGATGATGTATGTTTTGAGCTATAGATGTTCTAAATAGTTTTATTAATATATACATATATATTTATTTATTTAGAACTGATATATGTTTATGTAACATGCCATCATATATCATCATACCATCATATATTATGACTTGAATGTATGTTTATATGAATGTATAGACATATGTGTTTTGAGATGTGTAGACGTAGATACTACCCATCTCCGTTCGTTTCATTTCAGATCTCTTAGGAGCAATGGACAGTCAACAACCCATATCCGGAAGTGACTTAGCCTTGTGAGGGACCAATTTGGACTCCTTCAATCTGACAGTGAACTGCGTCTCACTGGGGGAAGCATGACCTATGTGACCTCTTAAGTTACGTATACCATATTACAATCATCATCATCATCAGATGATCATCAAGACTAGCAATAATAAACACAGTTGTTGTATTTTAAACTCAGTTGTCCTTATAAATTCTAAATGTCTATAAATGTTTGTGTAGCTTAAATAAGTACACACATTTTGTATCATTTAGTGGGGGTTCACACATATTGTCCAGAAGTGGTAATCTATGTCCGGGAGGTATCTTGCCTATGCAGTCATAAGTAACCAGATTACGTTGCATGTCTTAACTCCTCCTTTCTCACTTCTGGTGATACCAAGTACAGCCAAATCTATATAGAATTATTCTATCTTCAACGAGCCACTTCTTGGCTGTTTTCTTGAGTATCAGGGACAGTGTCTTAAATCAGCATAACAGACATTTGTTCCACGTTTTCTCTCTGGGATTAGTCAGTGGTAATTAGTCCCTTCTGACAGAGTTAGGGGATCTCAAACTACATCCAGAACTAACCACCAGTAGAAGAAAATGATTTTGGCTGAGTGGTTGCCCAACCGGGAGCTACCTCAAGCCAGTTGGTGACACTGACTTTATTTATACTGTTTACATATCCACAGGTTTACCGTAGTCTCTGACTTTATTTATACTTCTTACATATCCACAGGTTTACAGTAGTCTCTGACTTTATTTATACTGCTTACATATCCACAGGTTTACCGTAGTCTCTGACTTTATTTATACTGCTTACATATCCACAGGTTTACCGTAGTCTCTGACTTTATTTATACTGTTTATATATCTACAGCTTTACCGTAGTCTCTGACTTTATTTATACTGCTTACATATCCACAGGTTTACCGTAGTCTCTGACTTTATTTATACTGTTTACATATCTACAGCTTTACCACAGTCACTGACTTTATTTACACTTCCACGGCAGTATCCGCGCCGAAGTCGTTACACCGCCTGACGTGCGCCCCGCATTTTGTGGATTAGATTACAGGCTACGTCGTACGGTTTACGGGTACAATTTCTCTCACATTCCTGGGGGTTTCCTGGAAGCTGAAGCCACAGAGTTCCTGCTTTATGCGACGCTTTCGGCAGGGCGCCCTGGGGAAAGAGACAGAGCCTTATGAGATAAAACCCGGTGTAGTGAAGTATAACCTCTTGCCTTTAAACCCTTTTTTGTTTTACTCACACAGGGTGTGTTTTTAATGACTGTACAGTGCTTGAAAATATTGCCGGTCTAAGTTTTGTATTTACCTATTGTCACAGACTCACATTTATAGACATGAGTCAAAGGGCTACAACTCCCGCTCAAGGGAAATAAGTCAGTCACTCGAAGGCCAGAGTAATCTAGAGCCTTCTCGAAGGACTGGTCATTGAGTCCACTGTCCCGTGGACACTGATGTGGCCCGCCTATTGCGGGGTCCATAGGAACTCGGACAGAGTTACCACCCGTGTCGGATTGGGACACGTGTGGACCGTCAGAGGACAGACGGACCATCAGAGAGGCAACAGGGCCTGCCTTAGAGGGACTCAATAGATTGATAGATTAAACCCATGTATATTTGGGGTTCATAGACATATGCTAGATAGTTGCTTAGAATGTTTGTGATAACTATGTGTGATGATGTTAAATCTCTGTGATATGTAACTCAGCGCGGGCTTGTTAACCCACTGCGCCAACGCACTGTATAGTGAACTACAATAAATGTTAGATATTATATTTAACGGAGTTATTGTTGCCTGTGTGAACCCGAGCTCAGATACCCTAGACATGAGCAAGACGATGACAGGCTTTTTGGGGGCTAAGTCTCCGGTTTTGGCATAAGCTTATAATTTACACGGCTATTTACTGCCAAGTAAAACAGTAAAATATTTGATTTTTGTATAACAAATTGATAACTGTACAAGTTTAAAATATTTGCATCTATCTAGCGATAAAGTAGTATTAATATGAGTCCCTATGCAGTGAGTCTCTCATTGATGTGAATACTATAAACTATTTTGACATGACTGTGACATTTTTTGACTGTTACTAATGTTTTCTCACTCTACGAGCAGATTGTCCCGCGAATAGTGGTGCGTGCAACCTATGTAACCTTTCCAACAGTGGCGAGAGTACAAGACAACATCCGCAAGTTCTGGGAATATAAGATAAGTTTCATATCATGCCCATTGCAACTCTAAGCGGTACTTCTCACCATCCATCTATGTAACATTTTTTTCTTTCCATTGTTTTGTATGTATATGCATGACCTATAACCAACATAACCTTGCATTTGTATTTGCACATGTAATAAGTAAGGGAGATAACTAAATTTTCTACTCCCCAACATTTTTCTAAGGGATTTAACTTCATTGAAATTACCAACAAGTAAAAGACAATATGTTTACTTTAGATAAATGTATTGAGCAAGGTATCAAATTAGGTTATAAAGAAGAGAAACTGTCAGAATGGGCAGAGACGCACGCAGAAAACATTGCCCGTGAAGAAAGAGCGATAGAACGAGAAGAAAAACAAAGGCAAATGCAGGCAGAAGAAAAGAAGAGACAAATTGAGGCAGAAGAGAAGAAGATGCAGTTGCAGTCTCAAGAGAAACAAATGGAGCTTGAGGCGGCGGCCAAACTAGCCCAATTGAATGCCGATACACAAATAAAACTAAAGCAGATGGAGATTGAGTCCACTGTAGAAATATATGTGAATAAACTAAGAAGCAAAGAGGAGGAACAAAAATATAACAAGTATAAAGGCCTCGTGAAGGCATTCTGCTCAGGGGATTCCATCAGTGCATACCTGGAAAATTTTGAGTGTCTAATGTCCTACCATAAGATCATAAAATCAGATTGGGCATTTATTTTAATGAGAAACTTAGCTCTGGAACCTTTAAAAGTAATCGAGACAGTGCCACAGGAAATGCGAAAAGATTATGACTATTTGAAACAGCGCATTCTCCAACATTTCTCATTAGATACTGCAGGTTACCAACAACAGTTCGCCAAATTATCCCCACAACCAAACCAAACCTTTATAGACTACGTCTCTACAGTACAAGATGTGTGTACAAAGTGGATTAACTCGGCTAAAACTAACAACAGCCATGACAAACTTAAAGAACTTATTATTATTGACAAGATAGTGAGTACCATCCCTACACCTTTTGCTAAGTTCTTGAAACAAATGGACTGTAAAAGTATTCAGGAAATCGAGTCCAAGGGGAATGCATTTTTTACAGCAAACAGAGACATTTTTCATTTAAACTTAAGTCAAAACGATACAGCAGCAGCAGTAGTAAACACTAGATACTCGAAACCAACAGAAAGTAAGTTTAAACCACGCTCAAATGTCAGTAAGCCAGTTAAATGCCAATATTGTAGTTTGACTCACGAACAATACGCGATGTGCGATAAATCGCCGAACTACCCACACCACCTCAAAATGATCGTGGAGAAGCAGAAGAATAAACGAAATGCTTACCAGAGAGCGGTCAAATGTTTTTTTTGCAATAGCTTTGGGCACTATAGTCGCTCTTGTGAAGGCCGAAAGATATTAAAACAGGCCAATGCTGCATTAGTTGAAACGTCATCAGACGAAGATATTGAATCACTAATTGATTGCGACAACCAAAACGAAAAGTTGAGTGAGCTTGGAAATGCTGTACAAATTATTGACACCATTACAGACAGTAAATGTAACACCTGTACGAAGTTCCAACTTGACACAACATTATTATGTGGTCACACTATCCCTATTTCGAATGAAACAGCCAACGCTGCCTTGTCATCTACAGGCAAGCTAGTTTTCTCAACAGGGTTTGTAAATAACAAAAAGTGCACATTAATTCGGGATTCCGGCGCAACGCTCTGTGGGATTAAGAAAACATTAATAAACGAGAAAGACTATACAGACAAACACGTGACTTGTCGCACATTCTCAGGCACTATAGAGAAATACCCCCTTGCTCTTGCCGAAATTCGAACACCGTTCATATCAGGACGAGTATTGTGCGCTGTCCTAGAAAATCCTGTCGCTGATATTATACTTGGGAACCTGCCCAACATACGACCGTGCTCTGAAAAGGGAATCAGAGATTGGGAGCATAGAAACGGTATCCACCACCCAAACAGCGATTCTAAAGAGAAACACCATTCATGCTTGTCTCAATCTGCCAAAAGACCAAGGGAGACAACCAATGAAGTAATTCAGAAAGAATTCACCGAGGTGTACAATGCAGGGGCGGTCGAATCTGTAAGTGATACGACCAAATTAAAACCTCGAATTGAGGATGCTACCGATCTACCAAGTACCAAGCCTGTAGATGTGCAACAACACACACAACACACGAATGCAATAACACGACAGACAACCCATAAAACCAACACCGACCAACTGCAGGAGTCACTAGAAATTATATCACCAAACACTACCAACACGAATTTTGGAGATGAACAGAAAGCAGATCCTACACTTTCACCATATTTTAAGTTAGTAGGACTTAAACCAAAATTAACTAAGAACGCATCGTGGACATTTAGGCTACAGAACAATGTATTAACTAGATTATACACAACAAATCAGACCACGATACAGCAAGTAGTGTTACCACAAGCACATATAGAGAAAGTACTAAAGCTAACCCACGACTCACCTTTCGGAGGTCATATGGGGTACGAAAAACCTAGGGCTAGGGTCCTGACCCAGTTTTATTGGCCAAAATGTTGCCAAGTTATAAAGACCTTTTGTAGATCATGTAATATATGTCAGAAACTGGTGAAAAAGGGGAAAAACCCTACGGCAGAAGTCCAATCAACTACAACTGCCTCGAGGCTATTCCATGTAAATATGTTGAAACCATACTATGCTAGACAGGACACTGACACGAGTGAGCAGACGCAGCGAACTGATGACAAAAACGAAACGACAATTACCCAACTGAATGACACCTCGACAAATGAAGCATCGTTAACGACGCACTCTTACGACGACAAAGACGACGAAGACATATGGACATTACCGACAATATGTGATAACGACAACGACAACCAATTTGACGACATATTGACAACGATTAATCTCGACGACGACGACAATGACATTGAGGACAATTTACAAACAGTAGCATCTGTGATAAATCTGACAGACGTAGACAATACTGAAATCCCATTACCTATTATGACTGACGACGGTAGTATAAATGACATACAAATCTCTGACACTTTGACACAACAGCAGCGACAAGACATTTTAACTCTCCTTGACGAGTATAAATCTATCTTTTCTAACAAACCTGGACGCACTGACAAGATAACACATTCAATTGTGCTGACAGATCTGACACCGGTCAAAGGTAGACCATATTCTATTCCTCTCCATTACAGAGCAAATTTAGACAAAGAAATTTTGGATTTAGAGAAAAATAGAATAATTCAGAAATCTATGTCTCAATATTCTTCACCGATTGTCCTGGTGAAAAAGAAGGACCAGACAATCCGTTTGTGCATCGACTATAGAGTATTAAATACAAGAACCACAACGGATGCAGAGCCAATGAACAGTTGTGAAGATCTCATTTTAAATATGTCTCAATCATCCTTATTTTCGAAGATTGATTTAGCGAAAGGTTATTGGCAAGTGCCACTACACCTTGCTTCTAGACATATAAAAGCATTCGCAACACCTCTCGGTTTGTACGAATGGCGATATCTTCCATTTGGTCTCAAGAACGCACCCGCCACATTTGTTAGATTAACTAGATTGCTATTACACGGAATTACAGATGTCCAAGCTTATATTGATGATATATGCATCCATTCTTCTAATATGTCTTCTCACTTACTTACACTCAAACAAGTCTTCAACCAAATCTATCTTTTTGGACTTACTATCAAACCTTCCAAGGTTGAAATAGGCTATAAACAAATAGACTTCCTTGGCCATAGAATTTCTGAAGGCAAACTGTTGACAGATGATAAAATTGTGTCGAAGATTCTCAATCTAGAAGTGCCTACCACAAAGAAACAAATTAGAAGTTTACTAGGTCTTATTAACTATTATTCTAAATTTATACCAAATTGGGCAGAACTTACTTCAGTCTTTTCTAATATGTTAACTAAAGATCATCCATCAAAAATTTGTAAAAGTACTCGCTTAGATGATGCAATGATCAGATTGAAACGTATTTTTTCTAATCCACCAGTCTTACGATTACCCAACATAAATTTACCCTTTATTTTGACCACAGATTCGAGTGCTATCGCAATAGGAGGATGTTTAATGCAAGAAGTGGATGGAGTGAGACACCCAATTCTCTACGTAAACCGAAAGCTAAAGAAGGCAGAGACCCGGTATTCTACGGTGGAATTGGAGGCATTAAGTCTAATATTTTGTGTGTTAAGATTATCTAAGTTCCTCTTAGGTGCCCACTTCGTTGTACTCACTGACAATTCGCCATTGTTGGTCCTTAAGCAAGGTGCCCCGAAGAACCATCGTTTACAAAGATGGTGTCTTCTTCTTCAAGATTTCGACTTCGAAATCCGCCATATCAGAGGCACTGACAACATTATTGCTGACCTTTTATCACGGCAAACGAATGCGCCAGTAGAATAACATTTGCCATACTAGAAACTGTGATATTTTTTGTCTGTGTCATATAACAGTGTAACTCTACACCTGCTAGAGAACTCCCATTGAATAGTAATAACACCTCAGTAAATAAGTTACTTATGACACCCACGAACATGAAACTGTAATAGTCATACTTTAAGAACTATACGTGGAGAGCTATACTATCAATTGCCCAAGCTCTAGAACGATCCGAGCGAGAGACATTAACTATGTAATGAGTTCAACCAGTGAAATGACTCTGAGAACTGTAAGAACACTTTATACGCAACATTGAGAACATTCCATACTTGCTATTGCTACGAAACTTCGCAAACAGCAGAAACAGAACTACGTCGACTACAACACTCAAGAGACAGCCATACTAACTTTTAACATTCATGGCACGACACGCTAACAACAGGAGGACAACGCGCACATCATCGTTGGATTTAATTACTTAATTAATTAATTAATTTAATATTAAATATATATTATATTTGCATTGAATTTTGTATATAAAATGTGTTAACCTGTAATCTGTACATATTCTACCAGAATATTACAGGTAGTTCCATTAATAGGATAAATAACCTTCCTATGCAATTGTCTCTGTGTAAATTATAACCCATTTTTGAGTCATCGTACAAAAAGTACGTATTTTCTTAAAGGGAAAAGATCACCTATTCCATTTTTTCTAAGGGCAATAACACTTACCTCAACTGTAATTATATATTTTAACCAAATACTATTTGGAATGAAAGATGAGTGAATGACAGAGTGGATGGATTAAATGAGAGAACGATATACTGAGCGGACAAATTGTACGCAAAGCGTATTTATTTTAATTTGTCTGCGTCTTCCATGTAAATTGTATGACTTGTCTAAATTGTTGATACATGTTTAGTAGGTAGCTTAATAATTTTAGTTTAGTAGTTAGGATACTACATCTAAGCACCACTGCTTGGAATGCCTGATCATGTATTGCACACATTGGAGTAATTCATGATTAAGGTTATCCCAACTCGTGACGCTTGGAAATAAGCCACACATTCAGCACACATTTTACACAAAACTTAAAACTGAACACTATCAATTTAAAATGCAGTCACTTTATTAGAACCACCAACTTATTAGTCAACACACTAACAAGCCAACAAGGACACATGTAGTCTAAGGGGATAAAATAACAACGTAACTACATATTTAGCATTATATAACATACGAGAGTAAAAGTGTATTGAAATGCACACACAGATCAAGATTTGAAGGTGTACTTAATTAGCCAGGACTTCGGTCTTGTTAATCCTCTTTAATATAGAGGTTAATTGTCTTGGTATCAGTGGGGTACTATGAGAAGGACGGGTTGTAAACACAACTAGTAAACGTCACGTAACTTCGGTCAGATAAGCTGTTTTAAGAACACAGGAGAGAGAGTGATCTCTTCACCAAATCAGAGAAGTGGTGTATGGAAGAATACATGAGTTTTGATGCCAGTATGTAGGTTACCAGGTTACTGTCCACCAAACTACAAACACCGACTTTATATGATTCTGTGACAGAATTAGAGCAGATCTAATTACCTTATAACAACCCATCAGATCGGGGGAGAGGGGGGAATCCTGTCACAGACTCACATTTATAGACATGAGTCAAAGGGCTACAACTCCCGCCCAAGGGAAAGAAGTCAGTCACTCGAAGGCAAGATTAATCTAGAGCCTTCTCGAAGGACTGGTCATTGAGTCCACTGTCCCGTGGACACTGATGTTACCCGCCTATTGCGGGGTCCACGAGGAACTCGGACAGAGTTACCACCCGTGTCGGATTGGGACACGTGTGGACCGTCAGAGGACAGACGGACCATCAGAGAGGCAACAGGGCCTGCCTTAGAGGGACTCAATAGATTAATAGATTAAACCCATGTATATTTGGGGTTCATAGACATATGCTAGATAGTTGCTTAGAATGTTTGTGATAACTATGTGTGATGATGTTAAATCTCTGTGATATGTAACTCAGCGCGGGCTTGTTAACCCACTGCGCCAACGCACTGTATAGTGAACTACAATAAATGTTAGATATTATATTTAACGGAGTTATTGTTGCCTGTGTGAACCCGAGCTCAGATACCCTAGACATGAGCAAGACGATGACACCTATTATGTTGCATGAACTTTACAGAGGGTGAATACAAAACTTAGACCGGCAATATTTTCAAATGCGATTCGATTCAATTTCACCATTACCCCTCCCGGTTAAACTTCAAGGAGAAGTTATAGTTAGGGTCCATCACCGGCTCAGAATGATAGTCCCGTGATTGAGTCAGCCACAAAAGCAGCTGCAAGCGGTTTTACCCTCACAGTCCTATTAAATCGAAGGTAACTAGCCCTTGTGGGATAATTTTCAAACACAGCACAGTCATTAAAAACACACACTATACTTCCAAATAAAGGAACGATAATTTGTCAGGGGCAATAACTTGATTAATTCAAAATAATGGAAGAAGCGGGTTGTAGTCTAATGTCCGGAAACAGGACAATTGTACAACGTAAATGCCTTGGATGCCAGGTCTCCCTGGTCTAGGAGTTACACGACCTTCTCCGTAATCCCGTATACTTTCGTGAGTAACGTGACGTTGCGCGAGAATCGGTAGCGGTTCTCTCTGCATCGGTAACTTACGGGGTATGTGAGCTGGTCGCTCAGAAAGCAATGGCAAATTACTGAACGTAATCTTGCCAAGAAATCAACAATCAGCTGAAAGATGCTGATGTTGACAGCGATGTCCTGTAAGGGATGTGCGAACAACAACAAAATGCCTTGGATGCCGGGCTCTCTAGCGAGGGAGTTAATGACTTTCTCCGTAATCCCTATATATCCATGTGAGGAACACAGCTGCGCGAGATTTGGCAGCGGATCGCGTCGCAGTTGATTAGTTACGGGGTATGTGAGCCGGTCGCTCAGAAAGCAATAGCAAACTACTGAGCGTAATCATGCCAAGAATATCAAAACAGCTGAAAAATGTTGGTGTTGACTGCAACGTCCTGAAAGGGATATGCAACTTTAAAAAAAAATGCCTTGGATGCACGATCTGGATTCCCCGTCTGTGGGTCACGACCCCAATGAGGGTCATAAAGTCATCTCGATGCAGTCATGGTGGTTATGTTTACCTGCACATATTAAAAACACGTATCAGCAGAAGAAGGGAAAGCTGGAGTATGTCGTCACAGCGGTAAATTACAGAGGGGGGGGGGGCAGTGGGAGATCAAGGGAGAAGAGGCTGGGCAGTCTGACATAGTGGAATGGAGGAATGTCGGTATCAGAAATGATTGGAGGTACAAGAAACAGAAAGGCAATGGACAGACAAGATCACTGTAACGTGCGTGTTTTTATGCAAAACTGGGGTGAATGGACGAATTAAGAATTTTACAATACTATCAAGGTGAACTGGGTCAGAGAAGAATATGCGGATGTTAGGTCAGAAAGGTGGAGGTAGGAATTCCAAAACAAAGGTGGGCCCGAAACACAATGGAGGGTATATCACGGAGATGTCAGTCTAAGTCACAAAGGCACAGAGAAAACGTGATAGTAGACTAAGGGACAAATGGAAACTCAGAAATGTTTTCTTGGAGGAATTTAGATTGGGGTTAAAGGGGTTAAATGATGTTTCTTGGGAGGTCCTGGGAAGAGTGAATAAAAGAGAAGTCTGAGCAAACTGGGGGAAGTTGAGTAGAGTTTAGTGGTGGCGGAGTTAGAGATAACTCCGCCTGGTGGTTTTGAATCAGTGGAATTCTGGAGCTAAGGGAGGAAACGGAGCACGATCGTGGATTTAAGTCAGGGAGACTTAACGGGGACAGATGATTCTGAGGCTAAGTATTGGAGACTTAGCCAGGCTTTCAGCGGTAGTTGATTTTGGGCTGAGTGAGGGACACCAACCAAGATAGTGGCATTCAGAGTTGAATTGTGGCGGAGTTAGGGGCAATTCTGCCTGGTGGTTTTTAGAGAGCGGAGTTCTGAGTTCTGGACCAGTGAGGGGAGCTGAGTCCGAAGACAGGAGACTCAGAGGAGGTGGTTAGATTCACGGACTGAGAAGAGAACGTAACAGTGAATTGTGCGAAGCCAATAGACGGCAGTAGTGTGGTCGCAGGAGCTTACTGTGTTATGGATAAGCTGAGTGTGCTGGACATGTGCAGATGCAATCTAGATATACCTCACTATTGAATGTTCCTGAAAAGTGTTATAGCATCGAGTATGTTTCGAATTAAAATATTGTGTGCGCAGGATGGTGTTATATATTGATTCATCGTTGTTGAGCAGTCGTCTGACACAATATTCACACTGACATCCTCTAGACACAACCACAGCCACTTCTTTATGTCTATAACTTTGTGACAACCACCAATGCATCACGGCATGGAAGATAAGAAGACGAATATTAGAGTATAGGATATCGACCCACCGACCGACAGACAGACAGAAACATAGATACATGCATGCACGTTGGCAGTCAGGCAGGCGTGTGTGTATGTGTGTGTATGTGTGTGTGTGTGTGTGTGCGTGCATGTGAGAGCGGGCATGCATATAGACATAGAAGCATTTAGACAGACAAGCATTTAGACAGACAAACATATAGACAGACAGGCAGGCAGACAGAACACAACATAGATATTAGTCACTCGTACATAAATATATATGTTAATCCTGAAAGCTCGGCTTCTGAACGAGTGGCAACACCTGGCCCTGGTTAGTGCCACGATCAAGCCTCACGCCGAGATATGTCATCGACTGGGTTCTACTCAAAGTGCTCCCATCCATTCTCACTGAGGGCAGGTCTGTGTTCACAATATGGTTGTTTAGGGAGAACCACGTAACCGATGCCTTTGCAGGGTTGAAAATGGCACTGGCATCCGCACACCATGAGGAAATTCGATCTAGTTCGCCCTGCATATCATTGGCAACCGCCTGTCTATCTCCACCCTGTCGATACACGAGAATGTCGTCTGCATTCATCAAACATGATCTTTAACTTCAGCCCAGGCTTTATGTTATGGAGAGATAACCCTATTTTACAAACTATCGTCTGTCAAGACGGCAAGGTGCCAGTCATATAACAATACGAGTGTAAAAGTGTCCCTAAATTTCTTGTTATCTCTGTGACCAGTGATACAAAATGAAGAGTATTCCGTGCAGTTTGTCTTTGTCAATAGAGATTAAGGAAAGAGTTATTAAGAGCTATATTGAGACAATCATGATGTACGGATGCAAATTATGGGCAATTAGCACACAAATGAGGAATTATGTGGCAGCTACGGATATAGTGTTGTGTAGAAGACTGACGACAGCACCGTGCGGGGATAGAAAGAGAAATGAAGATAACACACAAAGAGAACTGGTTACTCGTATCAGAAGAAGACAGTCCACGTTCTTTGGGCATGTTACGAGAAGAGGAGATCTGGAGTATGTCGTCACCACGAGAAGAGTGGAGTAGAACAGAGGTAGGAGAAGACCAAGAGAGATGGACAGTACTATCATCATGGCTTGGAGGAAGGTCAGAGTTAGAATAGTTTCGCATTACACGAGACAGAAGGTTGTGCACATAAATAATCATCAACGTCACACTGCATGGACTATAAGATGAACCAGTAAGATAAAGAAGAGTAAATCTTGAATAAATCCACTGGCATCATTCTGTGGTACGGTAGGGTCATTCTTGAGCAGGCAATGCCAGGCATGTTTGAATGTCTCTCAGTGAGCTCAGTAAGATCCAGATATGTTGTTCTGACGCCAAAGGTTAGATGTGGGAGAGCAATGATGACAAGCATCTTCTATACCGTAACCAAGTTTACAATAGAGCTGCCTGGATTGAGTCAGAGATACTAGGGAGGGCTGATTGATTGATTGATTTAGGAACCGACATCACAGCATTCGGGGCATTCCCATAAGCGCACCGTCCCCATCCTCAGCAGCCAGCGAAGAGTTCCAACACTAATAGTACCAATAGCTGAGAAGACACCCACACAAGCGATCAAGAGGGAGGGACGCCAGTATTAGAACAGTGGCTGTACACGAGATGGACGGCTGTGGACAGACATTATCACCAATCTCAAACGACATGGACTATAAGAACATTGGCAGTATACGAGACGGAAGACTGTGGACAGACATGATCACCAACCCCACACGGCATGGACTATAAGAAGATTGGCAGTACACGAGACGGAAGACTGTGGGCAGACATGATCACCAACCTCACACGACATGGACTATACGAAGATTGGCATTACACGAGGTGAAAGATTGGAGATCACCAAGGTCACGCGGCATGGACTACGAAAATCTAGTGTGATAAAGACGAGTGTATCTGTGAATACACCCACAGCACATCAAAAGCACTCCTGACATCGACCAGTTGTTGGAGGTCATAATTACAAGCAATCGTGCCATTGAACCATGTAGCCATTACTGAAGATGCGTTTCTGAGTCAGCTGTGTACGGTATTTGTGTTCCTTTATAACCATGAATGCCGGCATCTGTAGTTTAGGGTTGGTGAGCGCAGTTTCAAAATTCTGAGATGCAAAGTCAGTAACATTCGATTTAGGAGCAGATCGCACTGCGTTGATTTTTACAATGATATGAACGCTGGCCATTCCGACATAATAACAAACTTCTTCTTCTGATAGTTCATGCCATGTGGCGTTGCTGATGAAGTCTGTCCACAGCCTCCTGTCTCCTGTGCTTAAAGCCATTGCTGATGAAGCCTACCCACAGCCTCCTGTCTCATGTGTTTCCAGTCATTGTGAATGAAGTCTGTCCACAGCCTCATTTCTCTTGTGTTTCCAGTCATTGTGAATGCAGTCTGTCCTCAGCCTCCTGTCTCATGTGTTTCCAGTCATTGTGAATGAAGTCTGTCCACAGCCTCCTTTCTCTTGTGTTTCCAGTCATTGTGAATGAAGTATGTCCACAGCCTCCTGTCTCATGTGTTTCCAGTCATTGTGAATGAAGCCTGCTCACAGCCTTCTTTCTCTTGTGCTTCCAGTCATTTCTGATGAAGTATGTCCACAGCTTTCTTCCTCCTATGTTTCCAATCATTTCTGATACCGACGATCCTCCTCCATACGACGATATCAAGCTGTACTGCATCTCTCTTAAATGACAAACTATTTTTGTACGGCGAAGTGGTCAAGCCGTTTGACTCGTGCTCCGAAGGTTGTGGGTTCGATTCCGGCCCGCGCCCTTTGTCAGCGTGTTGGATGTCTAGGTATCTGAGCTCGGGCTCACACAGGCAACAATAACTCCGTTAAATATAATATCTAACATTTATTGTATTTCAATATACAGTGCGTTGGCGCAGTGGGTTTAACAAGCCCGCACTGAGTTGCATATCACAGAGGTTTAACATCATCACACATGGTTATAACAAACATTCTAAGCAAACTATCTAGCATATGTCTATGAACCCAAATACACATGGGTCTAAACTATTGAGTCCCTCTAAGGCAGGCCCTGTTGCCTCTTCGATGTCCCGTCTGTCTCTGCCGATTCACACGTGTCGCAATCCGACACGGGTGGTAACTCTGTTCGAGTTCCTCGTGGACCCCGCAATAGGCGGGCCACATCAGTGTCCACGGGACAGTGGACTCACTGACCAGTCCTTCGAGAAGGTTCTGGATTACTCTGGCCTTCGATGGTCTTACTTCTTTCCCTTGGGCGGGAGTTGTAGCCCTTGGCTACTGTCTACTAACTTATGTTGGTTTATCATATAATGTGAGGCTGTGACAGGAGTCCCCCTCTTCCCCCGATTTGATGGGTTGTTATAAGGTAATTAGTTCTGAACTAATTCTGTCACAGAATCACATAAAGTCGGTGTTTGTAGTTTGGTGGACAGTAACTTGGTAACCTACATACTGGCATCAACACTCATGTATTCTCCCATACACCACTTCTCTGATTTGGTGAAGAGATCTCTCTCTCTCTCCTGTGTCCTTAAAAATGCTTATCTGACCGAAGTTACGTGACGTTTACTAGTTGTTTCTACAACCCGTCCTTCTCATAGTATCCTACTGATACCAAGATAATTAACCTCTGTATTAGAGAGGATTAACAAGACAAAAGTCTTGGCTAATTAAGTACACCTTCAAATCTTGTTCTGTGTGTGCATTTCAATACACTTTTACTCTCGTATGTTGTATAATGCTAAATATGTAGTTACGTTGTTATTTTATCCCATCTGACTACATGTGTCCCTGTTGGCTTGTTAGTGTGTTGACTAATAAGTTGCTGCTTCTAATAAAGTGACTGCATTTTAATTGATAGTGTTCAGTTTTGAGTTTTGTGTAAAGTGTGTGCTGAATGTGTGGCTTATTTCCAAGCGTCACGAGTTGGGATATCCTTAATCATGAATTACTCCAATGTGTGTAATGCATGATCAGGCATTCCAAGCAGTGGTGCTTAGATGTAGTATCCTAAATACTAAACTAAGAGTATTAAACTAACTACTAAACATGTATCAACAATTTAGACAAGTAATACAATTTACATGAAAGACGCAGACAAATTAAAATAAATACGTTTTGCCTACAATTTGTCCGCTCAGTATATCGTTCTCTCATTTAATTCATTCACTCTGTCATTCACACATCTTTCATTCAAAATAGTATTTGGTTAAAATATATAAGTAAAGTTGAGGTAAGTGTTATTGCCCTTAGAACAAACGGAATAGGCGATATTTTCCCTTTAAGATAATACGTACTTTTTGTACGATGACTCAAAAATGGTTTATAATTTACATAGAGAAAATTGCATAGGAAGGTTATTTAACCTATGAATGGAAATACCTGTAATATTATGGTAGAAAATGTACAAATTACAGGTTAACACATTTTATATACATAATAATATAATACATATTCAATACTAAATTAATTAATTAACTAAGTAACTAAATCCAACGATGATGTGCGCGTTGTCCTCCTGTTGTTAGCGTGTCGTGCCATGAATGTTAATAGTTAGTATGGCTGTCTCTTGAGTGTTGTCGTCGACGTAGTTCTGTTTCGGCTGTTTGCAAAGTCTCTTAGCAACAGCAAGTATGGAATGTTCTCAATGTCGAGTATAAAGTGTTCTTCATGCTTTCGTGATCAATGTCAGTTCACTGGCTGAAATCATTTCACAGATAATGTCTCTCGCTCGGATTGGTCCTAGAGCTTTGGTAATTGGTAGTATAGTTCTCAAAGTTTCACGTTCGTGGGTGTTATACGTAACCTATTCACTGGGGTGTTATTACTTTTAAATGGAAGTTCTTTAGCAGGTGTAAAGTTACACTGTTCTATGCCACGGAATAAAATATCACAATTTCTGGTCTGGCGAATGGTCAATGTGCCAAATGTTATTCTGCTGGCGCATTCGTCTGCCGCGATAAAATATCAGCTATAATGTTATCAGTGCCTCTGATATGGCGGATTTCGAAGTCGAAATCTTGGAGAAGAAGACACCATCTTTGCAAACGATGGTTTTTGGGAACACCTTGCTTAAGTACCAACAATGGCGAATTATCGGTGAGTACAACAAAGTGGGCCCCCAAGAGGAACTTCGATAATCTGAGCATACAAAATAATAGACTTAATGCGTCCAATTCCACTGTAGAGTAACGAATCTCTGCTTTCTTCAGCTTACGGCTTACGTAGAGAATTGGGTGTCTCACTCCATCCACTTCTTGCATTAAACATCCTCCAATTGCGATAGCACTCGAATCTGTGGTCAAAATAAAGGGTAAATCTATGTTTGGTAATCGTAAGACTGGTGGATTAGAAAAAATGCGTTTCAATCTGCATATTGCATCCTCTAAGCTGGTACTTTTACAAACTTTTGATGGATGATCTTTTGTCAACATATTAGAAAAAACTGATGTAAGTTCTGCCCAATTTGGTATAAACTTAGAATAATAGTTTATAAGACCTAATAAACTTCTAATTTGTTTCTTTGTGGTAGGAACTTCTAGATTGAGAATCTTCGAAACAATTTTATCATCTGTCAACAGTTTGCCTTCAGAAATTCTATGACCAAGGAAGTCTATTTGTTTATAGCCTATTTCAACCTTGGAAGGTTTGATAGTAAGTCCAAAAAGAAAGATTTGGTTGAAGACTTGTTTGAGTGTAAGTAAGTGAGAAGTCATATTAGAAGAATGAATGCATATATCATCAATATAAGCTTGGACGTCTTTAATTCCGTGCAATAGCAATCTAGTTAATCTAACAAATGTGGCGGGAGCGTTCTTGAGACCAAATGGAAGATATCTCCATTCGTACAAACCGAGAGGTGTTGCGAATGCTGTTATATGTCTAGAAGAAGGGTGTAGTGGTACTTGCCAATAACCTTTCGCTAAATCAACCTTCGAAAATAAGGATGATTGAGACATGTTCAAAATGAGGTCTTCACAGCTGTTCATCGGCTCTGCATCTGTTGTGGTTATTGTATTTAATCTTCTATAATCGATGCACAAACGGATCGTTTGGTCCTTCTTTTTCACCAGGACAATCGGTGAAGAATATTGAGACATAGATTTCTGAATTATTCTATTTTTCTCTAAATCCAAAATTTATTTGTCTAAATTTGTTCTATAATGTAGAGGAATAGAATATGGTCTACATTTGACCGGTGTCAGATCTGTCAACACAATTGAATGTGTTATTTTGTCAGTCCGTCCAGGTTTGTTAGAGAAGATAGATTTATACTCGTTAAGGAGAGTCAAAATGTCTTGTCGCTGCTGTTGTGTCAAAGTGTCAGAGATTTGTATGTCCTTTATACTACCGTCGTCATTCATAATCGGTACTGGGATTTCAGTATTGTCTACGTCTGTCTGATTTATCACAGATGCTACTGTTTGTAAATTGTCCTCAATGTCATTGTCGTCGTCGTCGAGATTAATCGTTGTCAATATGTCGTCAAATTGGTCGTCGTTGTCGTTATCACATATTGTCGGTAATGTACATATGTCTTCGTCGTCTTTGTTGTCGTAAGAGTGCGTCGTTAACGATGCTTCGTTTGTCGAGATGTCACTCAGTTGGGTAATTGTCGTTTCGTTTCTGTCATCAGTTAGCTGCGTCTGCTCACTCGTGTCAGTGTCCTGTCTAGTATAGTATGGTTTTAACATATTTACATGGAATATTTTCAACTTTCCATTCAAAGAAATTTCGTAATCAACTTCCGAAATTCTTCTAACAATTTTAAACGGTCCCTGCCAAGAGGTTGATAGTAAATCTCTCTTGTCAGGTAGCAGTAGTAAAATATCCTGACCTGGTTTTAATACAATTGTTTTTGCACCTTTGTTGGCGTACTGCCTGTACCTAAAACCTTTCTCCTGTAATGATGTTCTGGCCAGTATACAGGAACGTATGATTTTGTCTCTGGTGTCAGTGACTAAATCATAGGTGGAAATGGGTAGTTGGATATTTACAGGTTGTGATATGATATCTTTGTAAATAGTGAGAGGTCCTCTTGGGTTCGCTCCATATATCAATTCGAAGGGAGAGAACCCTGTGCTTGATTGTGGGACTTCTCTATATGCGAACAGCACCGTTGGGAGAAGTATATCCCAATCGGCTGGATTTTCAGCTGTCACTTTGGATAGCATATGTTTCAGGTCCCCATTTAGTTTCTCGCAGATACCATTTGCGGCCGGTCGATAGGGACTGGTGAAACATTGCTTTATGCCTAGTAACTTAGTTACCGATTGAGTGGCATTCGATATGAACTGGGTTCCTCTATCTGAAATTATTTTCTCCGGGAAGCCAAAACGGGAGAAAATATTTAACAATACGTCCGTCACATCCTTAGAGGAGATAGATTTTAATGGAATCATTTCTGGCCATCTCGTACATAGATCAATAAGAGTGAAAATATATCTATTCCCTTTACTTGAGATGTGATTCAACGGACCTACTAGGTCAACTGCCACGATTTGGAATGGCCTCGAGGCAGTTGTGGTTGATTGGACTTCTGCCGTAGGGTTTTTCCCCTTTTTCACCAGTTTCTGACATATATCACATGATCTACAATAGGTTTTTATGTCTTGGCAAAATTTCGGCCAATAAAATTGGGTCAGGACCCTAGCTCTAGTCTTTTCGTACCCCATATGACCTCCGAAAGGTGAGTCATGGGCTATCTTTAGTACTTTCTCTCGATGTGCTTGTGGTAACACTACTTGCTGTATCGTGGTCTGATCTCTAGTGTATAATCTAGTCAACACATTGTTCTTTAATCTAAATGACCACGATGCATTTTTAGTTAATTTTGGTTTAAGTCCTACTAACCTAAAATACTGTGAAAGTGTAGGATCTGATTTCTGTTCTTCTCCAAAATTAGTGATGGTAGTGTTTGGTGATACAATTTCTAGTGACTCCTGCAGTTGGTCGGTGTGGGTTTTGTGAGTTGTCTGTCGTGTTATTGCATTCGTGTGTTGTGTGTGTTGTTGCACATCTACAGGCTTGGTAATTTGTGGATTGCTGGCATCCTCAATTCGAGGTTTTAAATTGGTCGTATCACTGACAGATTCGACCGCCCCTGCATCATGCACCTCGGTGAATTCTTTCTGAATTACTTCATTGGTTGTCTCCCTTGTTCTTTTGGCAGATTGAGACAAGCATGAATGGTGTTTCTCTTTAGGATCGCTGTTTGGGTGCTGGATACCGTTTTTCTGCTCCCAATCTCTGATTTCCTTTTCAGAGCAAGGTCGTATGTTGGGCAGGTTCCCAAGTATAATATCAGCGACAGGATTTTCTAGGACTGCGCACAATACTAGTCCTGATATGAACGGTGTTCGAATTTCGACAAGAGCAAGGGGGTATTTCTCTATAGTGCCTGAGAATGTGCGACAAGTTACGTGTTTGTGTGTATAGTCTTTGTCGTTGATTAATGTTTTCTTAATCCCACAGAGCGTTGCGCCGGAATCACGAATTAATGTGCACTTTTTGTTATTTACAAACCCTGTTGAGAAATTTAGCTTGCCTGTAGAAGATAAGGCAGCATTGGCCATTTCATTAGAAATAGGAATGGTATGGCCACATAGTAATGTTGTGTCAAGTTGGAATTTCATACAGGTGTTACATTTTTGGTCTGTAATGGTGTCAATAATTTGCACGGCATTTCCTAGTTCACTCAAACTTTCGTTTTGATTGTCACACTCATTCAGTGATTCAATATCTTCGTCTGATGAAGTTTCAACTAGTGCAGCATTGGCCTGTTTCAGTATCTTTCGGCCATCACAAAATCGTGAATAGTGCCCAAAGCTGCTGCAAAAATAGCATTTGACCGCTCTCTGGTACGCATTTCTCTTGTTCTTCTGCTTCTCCACGATCATTTTGAGATGGTGTGGATAGTTGGGCGATTTATCGCACATCGCGTATTCTTCGTGAGTCAAACTACAATATTGGCACTTAACTGGCTTCCTGACATTCGAGCGTGGTTTAAACTTGCTTTCAGTTGGTTTCGAGTATCTAGTGTTTACAACTGCTGCTGTTTCGTTCTGACTTAGGTTTAATTGGAAAATATCTCTGTTCGCTGTGAAAAATGCGTTCCCCTTTGTCTCTACATCCTGAATACTTCTACAGTCCATTTGTTTCAAAAACTTAGCAAAAGGTGTTGGGATTGTACTAACTATTTTGTCAATAATAATGAGTTCTTTTAGTTTGTCATGGTTGTTGTTAGTTTTAGCTGAGTTAATCCACTTTGTGCACACATCCTGAACTGTAGACACGTAGTCTATGAAGGTTTGGTTTGGTTGTGGGGATAATTTTGCGAACTGTTGTTGGTAACCTGCAGTATCTAATGAGAAATGTTGGAGAATGCGTTGCATTAAATAATCATAATCTTTTCTCATTTCCTGCGGCACTGTCTCTATTACTTTTAAAGGTTCCAGAGCTAAGTTTCTCATTAAAATAAATGACCAATCTGATTTTATGATCTTATGGTAGGACATTAGACACTCAAAATTTTCCCGGTATGCACTGATGGAATCTCCTGAGCAGAATGCTTTGACGAGGCCTTTATACTTGTTATACTTTTGTTCCTCCTCTTTGCTTCTCAGTTTATTTACAGATATTTCTACGTTGGAATCGATTTCCATCTGCTTTAGTTTTATTTGTGTATCGGCATTCAATTGGGCTTAGTTTGGCCGCCGCCTCAAGCTCCATTTGTTTCTCTTGAGCCTGCATTTGCATTTTCTTCTCTTCAGCTTGTAGTTGCATCTGCATCTTTTTCTCTTCTGCCTCAATTTGCAGTTGTATCTTCTTCTCTTCTCTTTCCATCGCTCTTTCTTCACGGGCAATGTTCTCTGCGTGCGTCTTCTGTGCCCATTCTGACAGTTTCTCTTCTTTATAACCTAATTTCATACCTTGCTCAATACATTTTTCTAAAGTAGACATCTTGTCTTTTACTTGTTGGTAATTTTACTGAAGTTAAATCCCTTAGAAAAATGTTGGGGAGTAGAAAATTTAGTTATCTCCCTTAATTATTACATGCGCAAATACAAATGCAAAGTTATGTTGGTTACAAGGTCATGAATATACATACAAATCAATGCAAAGCAAAAATATTACATGGATGGATGGTGATAAGTACCGCTTAGGGTTGCAATGGGCATGATATGAAACTTATCTTATATTCCCAGAACTTGCGAATGTTGTCTTGTACTCTCGCCACTGTTGGATAGGTTACATAGGTTACACACCCCACAATTCGCGGAACAATCTGCTCGTAGAATGAGAAAACATTAGTAACAGTCAAAAAATGTCACAGTCATGTCAAAATAGTTTATAGTATTAACATCATTGAGAGACTAGCTGCAGAGGGACTCATATTAATACTAGTTCATCACTAGATAGATGCAAATTTGTTAAACTTGTTCAGAAATCAATTTGATATCATTAATTTAATTTTTTACTTGGCAATCAATAGCCGTCTGAACGTAAAGCTTATGCCAAAACCGGAGATTAGCCCCCAAAAAGCCTGTCAGCGTGTTGGATGTCTAGGTATCTGAGCTCGGGCTCACACAGGCAACAATAACTCCGTTAAATATAATATCTAACATTTATTGTATTTCAATATACAGTGCGTTGGCGCAGTGGGTTTAACAAGCCCGCACTGAGTTGCATATCACAGAGGTTTAACATCATCACACATGGTTATAACAAACATTCTAAGCAAACTATCTAGCATATGTCTATGAACCCAAATACACATGGGTCTAAACTATTGAGTCCCTCTAAGGCAGGCCCTGTTGCCTCTTCGATGTCCCGTCTGTCTCTGCCGATTCACACGTGTCGCAATCCGACACGGGTGGTAACTCTGTTCGAGTTCCTCGTGGACCCCGCAATAGGCGGGTCACATCAGTGTCCACGGGACAGTGGACTCACTGACCAGTCCTTCGAGAAGGTTCTGGATTACTCTGGCCTTCGAGGGTCTTACTTCTTTCCCTTGGGCGGGAGTTGTAGCCCTTGGCTACTGTCTACTAACTTATGTTGGTTTATCATATAATGTGAGGCTGTGACACCCTGCGGTTTACGAGTTAATGTTTCGGAGACTCCTGTGGGTCGTCGCTAAAAGCTACGGAGTTCGTGCTTTGTGCGACGCTTTCCGCGCTGCGGAAAGAGACCGAGCCATATGGGATAAAACCCGGTGCAATGAAGTCGACCCTGTCGACTTTTAAGCGAATTTTTTTTAAGCGATCTTACAAAATCGCATACAGCCAATGCATGCAGGGGTAGAACAATCAGAGGATAGCGGCGCGCTCCAGACAACTACATCTAGCCTAGTTGTGGAGATCACTGCTACCTCCAGAGCACTCGCAAGGGCAACAGAACAGGAAGTCACACGCGTCATAATCATATCCGACTCATAGGTCCGCATGACCGAATGGGTAAGAACGCGTGTTCTTAAATATCCGTTGTGCTGATGCCGAGGTAAGGGGTTCATTCCCAACACCAGACAGTTGAACTAAAATGTTGGCCTGTCGTCCTTAACATTGGCGACGTACATTACAAGTATCTCTGAAGTCGGAGTGAGTTCGCCTGACGACGAGAGACACTGTTAATAGGGAAAGCTAATCCACACGCAAAATGTAGTCCATCATAACTATAAATAGTGTGTATGGACTACGCTTGATTCCAAAAGCGAGCGAGCAACAACAAAAAAATACCGACTCCATGAACATCCTGTAGAAAATTGCAATCGGCAGGTTCCTCTTCGAATGGATAGACAGCAATTGGAAATCGCGCCTGTCATCACTCACCTGGATGTACACGCCCGGACATACCTGAGTTGACGTGTAACCATCGCGGAGATCAAGTAGCAAATAATGCACCAACAGCAAAAGTGAAGAAGCATAGACAGGGCTGATATAATAAGTGCAGCACCGACTCATTTGATGGAGACCAATGAGACACCAACTCTGGCCCGACCACATGAACTCGGAGTAAAGCCTGGACAAGCACATCAATGCTGCCTTTGTGGGAAAGAGGGGAGATATCATAATAATATCCTCATGGGAACAGTGAGCAGACATACTTTAAAATGGCTGCTGCATCGGAGGTCTGAGCACCCATGAGAATACCTAATTTGTAGTGATATCCTTCGACAAAACATAGCATAGCATGCTGGTGTTGATTGAACGTCCGGAAAAGAGGATGCTGTTGACTTGTACTACATGGCCCACTGTTGTAGGTCTTAGTCAGATGTCACTAAGCTACCGCATGACGATAGATGGTGCTGCCTGCTTTCTGTTAGCTCCCATTGTTGGGCGGCGCTCACCAAACCCGACACCCTACATTGTGTCAAAGGCTTCGGGCGGAGGCTGCAACTGGGCTGGTACAAGACTTACCCTTTTGCGAAGAAATTCAACCTTAAGACTAAATGTCATGGCAGGGCAGACCAGGCACGAAGCCTTGGTCGATAACTGGTCTAGGATGGAAGCTCCGACAGACGGACAGTTAGAGTATTGCTTTGCTGTTCCGGCAGCTTCTACAGCTTGTCTTGTTCCAGACGTATTGGTGTCACCTTTCCTCTGGAGTAAACTAGACAGGCCGAGAGAAGGATCATGCTGCATGGACAACACACGGTCTCTAAATTCAGCTCATACTTTGTGTTATGGAGAGGTATAACACCATTTTACAAACTATCGCCTGTCAAGACGGCAAGGTGCCAGTCAGTCACATGGCCCACTAGTGAGCCAAATCTTCGAACTGCCCCGCCACTATACCAACAGCTTGAGCCTCCCTGGTCTAACCTAAAGTTCAACACACAAATCTATAAGTTTCATAACATTATCCCTGATGCGTATCGACACGAACTTTTTTTGATTTTACAGACGTGTTATTTCTAAGCATTAAAACAT
The DNA here is from genome assembly GCA_014155875.1 of Cepaea nemoralis. NCBI lineage: Eukaryota > Metazoa > Mollusca > Gastropoda > Stylommatophora > Helicidae > Cepaea > Cepaea nemoralis. The sequence goes on along the minus strand of JACEFZ010013888.1, from coordinate 28,717 downwards.
CGACCAATCAGAAACATTGGCCTTGACCCGCCTGTAGTGTTCTGGGTGATGAAAAGTGCAAAGTGTTGCGGAAAGTGCAACCAGTTTCATTTCCTCTGGAGGACGCTGGGACCAGCAAAGTTTCCCTTCTAATCTCATGCTAGTAAGTGCTGGGAGCAGTGAAGTTTTTCTTATAATTTCATGCTTGTAAGTTTTGGGATCACCAAAGTTTAAATGTTGGGATCAGAGAAGTTTTCCTTATAATTTAAATGTTGCGGTCAGCGATATTTTTCTTTTACTTTTAGCGTTGGGATCAGCGAAGTTTTCCTTATAATTTCGTGCTTGTAGGTGTTGGGATCAGCAAAGTTTTCCTTATAATTTAAGTGTTGGGTTCAGCGAAGTTTTCCTTATAATTTAAGTGTTGGGATCAGCGTAGTTTTCCTTATAATTTAAGTGTTGGGTTCAGCGAAGTTTTCCTTATAATTTAAGTGTTGGGTTCAGCAAAGTTTTCCTTATAATTTAAGTGTTGGGTTCAGCGAAGTTTTCCTTATAATTTAAGTGTTGGGTTCAGCGAAGTTTTCCTTATAATTTAAGTGTTGGGTTCAGCGAAGTTTTCCTTATAATTTAAGTGTTGGGATCAGCGAAGTTTTCCTTATAATTTAAGTGTTGGGTTCAGCGAAGTTTTCCTTATAATTTAAGTGTTGGGATCAGCGAAGTTTTCCTTATAATTTAAGTGTTGGGTTCAGCGAAGTTTTCCTTATAATTTAAGTGTTGGGTTCAGCGAAGTTTTCCTTATAATTTAAGTGTTGGGTTCAGCTAAGTTTTCCTTATAATTTAAGTGTTGGGTTCAGCGAAGTTTTCCTTATAATTTAAGTGTTGGGATCAGCGAAGTTTTCCTCATAATTTCGTGCTTGTACGTGTTGAGATCAGCGAAGTTTTCCTTATAATTTAAGTATTGGGATCAGCGAAGTTTTCCTTATAATTTAAGTGTTGGGTTCAGCGAAGTTTTCCTTATAATTTAAGTGTTGGGATCAGCGAAGTTTTCCTTATAATTTAAGTGTTGGGTTCAGCGAAGTTTTCCTTATAATTTAAGTGTTGGGTTCAGCGAAGTTTTCCTTATAATTTAAGTGTTGGGTTCAGCTAAGTTTTCCTTATAATTTAAGTGTTGGGTTCAGCGAAGTTTTCCTTATAATTTAAGTGTTGGGATCAGCGAAGTTTTCCTCATAATTTCGTGCTTGTACGTGTTGAGATCAGCGAAGTTTTCCTTATAATTTAAGTATTGGGATCAGCGAAGTTTTCCTCATAATTTCGTGTTTGTACGTGTTGAGATCAGCGAAGTTTTCCTCATAATTTCGTGCTTGTAGGTGTTGGGATCAGAGAAGTTTTCCTTATAATTTCGTGCTTGTAGGTGTTGGGATCAGAGAAGTTTTCCTTATAATTTAAGTGTTGGGATCAGCAAAGTTTTCCTTATAATTTAAGTGTTGGGATCAGCGAAGTTTTCCTTATAATTTAAGTGTTGGGATCAGCGAAGTTTTCCTTATAATTTAAGTGTTGGGATCAGCGAAGTTTTCCTTATAATTTAAGTGTTGGGATCAGCGAAGTTTTCCTCATAATTTAAGTGTTGGGATCAGCAAAGTTTTCCTTATAATTTAAGTGTTGGGATCAGCGAAGTTTTCCTTATAATTTAAGTGTTGGGATCAGCAAAGTTTTCCTTATAATTTAAGTGTTGGGATCAGCGAAGGTGTCCTCATAATTTAAGTGTTGGGATCAGCGAAGTTTTCCTTATAATTTAAGTGTTGGGATCACCGAAGTTTTCCTTATAATTTAGTGCTAGTAAGTATTGGGATAAGCGAAGTTATGCTTATAATTTCATGCTTGTAAGTGCTGGGATAAGCGAAGCTGCCCTTATAATTTCATGCTTGTAGGTGCTTGCAGGCGAGACATAAAATTGGTTTGACATCAAGCAAGGAGTCCGTCAGGGATGCGTGCTGTCCCCCTATTTGTTTAACCTGTACGCCGAAAATATAATGAGAAATGTCAGAGATGATATAAACAGGGAGCTATATGATGCCCTAAATATCGGTGGTCATTACATACCAGAGAGTCCGTATGCTGATGATACAGTATTGCTATCCACAACACAGACTGGTATAGAAAACCTAATAGCCTCAACCCAATTGAATAGTGAAAATCACAACTTATATCTTAACATAGCAAAAATAAAGATAATGCATACAGATAAAATTACTATGGAGAAATAAATATATGTTAATGAGGAAAACTTCGAGGTGGGGGACAATTTTGAATATCTTGGGTCATTGATTACCAACAACGGTGACACAATGAAAGAAATTAAACGACGACTATCAATTGCTCTTCAAAGACTAAAACAACTGAATAAATTATGGAGTGGGACATACAGAACTACAAAAATTAGATTTTTAAGAGCATGCATCTTTCCCATTGCAACTTACGCCTGTGACACCTGGACACTTACTAAACAAGTTGAACAGCGCATAAATGCCCTTGAATATAAATGTTATAGACGATTTCTAAGAATATCATGGTAAAAAAGAACAAATGCATCCATACTTCAAGAGCTAAATATTGAAGAGAGTTGTCTATTAAAGACGATAAAACAAAGAAAATTGAAATATTTTGGTCAATTGAAACGCCACGAAAGTTTGGAGAGAACAATAATGGAGGAGTATATGCCTGGGAAGAGAGGAAGAGGAAGGCCAAAGAGAAGATGGGTGCAGGATGTGGCGGATGATCTTCAGATGGGTGTATCGGACGCGGGACATCTTGCTTATGATCGAGAGGTTTTCCGGAAGGTTGTTATGGGAGCGACGTTCTGCAAAGGATATGCTACTGAATTAATGAATGAATGAGGTGCTTGAATAAGCGAAGTTTACCTTATAATTTCACGTTTGTAAGTGCTGGGATCAGCGAAGTTGTCCTTATAATTTCATGCTTGTAAGTGTTGGGACAAGCGAATTTTATCTTTTAATTGCTCTCATGTAAGTACTAGGATAAGCAAATTTTACCCTGTGATTTGACGTATGTAAGTAGTGGGATAAGCTAAGTTGTTCCTGTAATTTGATGCATGTAAGTGTTGGGATAAGTATAGCTTTTCTTGTAACTTTACGCATGTAAGAACTGGGATGGAACAAGACAGAGAACAAGATACCACACAGAACCGCTTCTAAGTAGCGCCGCTCAAGTTGGCTTTATAAAAGGAAGAGGAAGTATTGATGCCGTTTTTGCATCGGGACAGATAAGTGAAAAATCGATAGAATACAACAAAGAACTAAGTGTGCCTTTCATAGATCAAGAAAAAGCCTTTGACCGAGTAAATAGGACTAGTATGAGCTAAGTGTTCGAAGAAAACGGTGTAATTGGGTAGCTGTTGGACAACTTCAGAGCTATGTATCAAAACAGTGAATGTGCAGCGAGAACAAGTGTAGGCTTGACAAACTGGTTCCAAGTTACATAGGGGGTCAGACAAGGATGTGTTTTATCACCACTTTGGTTTATCACCTAAATGGATAAGATTACCAAAGAAGCAAATAAAAACACCAATGAGTTTAAATGTGCTGCTGTTTGCAGACGACCAGAGTTTACTGTATGAGAACTATACGGATCTCCAGCACCATATAAATTGCCTTGAAAATTGCTGTCTGAAATTCTATATGAAGATTAATATCGAACAGACAGACTTTATGACAATTCGACGGCACCATCGCAATACAACGTAATTATACATAGGAAATCAGTAAAACAAGTTAGAGAGTACATGTATCTGGGCAGTGTGATCACAGAGGATAGGAAACAGATAAAGAAATAGAAACAAGAACATAGAAATTACACAGTATTAATTATCAAATGGCACATATTCTAAAACATCTAAATATCAACACGCAATCAAACAAGAAGCTGATAGGCGCTTTATTCGTACCAACTCTGCGTTACCAATGCCAGACACGAATACTCCTAGAAACACAGGCGTAAAATCACATCAGACACACCATCTGGACCAAAAAATAAAGAAGAAGAAACAGAAAGACAAGTGAGAAACTCGGAACCAGTGTAGGGATATCATCTATTAATGATCTTACAGAACATCAAAGAATTAAAGAGTTCGATATTTGATTGTAAAGCAACAAGATCAACCAGCGGATGGGATGTTCTACAGTTGCATGAAAACATTGGGATACAAGGCGACAGGGCAAGAAAACAAGAGTTAGTTAGATGGAGTAAAAGAGACCATGAATAAATCAAATATGATGTTAATACAAGCAACGAGACAAGCGAAACACAGAAAATTACATCAAGAAGAAGAAGAAGAAGAAGAAGAAGAAGAAGAAGAAGAAGAAGAAGAAGAAGAAGAAGAAGAAGAAGAAGAAGAAGAAGAAGAAGAAGATCAGGGAGAAGTAGAATCAGAGAGAGAGACACACCCAGAGAGAGACAGACAGACAGAGACATAGAAAGAGACACACAGAGAGAGACAGAGAGAAAAACATAGAGAGAGAGAGAGACAGAGAGAGACAGAGAGGGGGGGAGAGCGACAGCAGAACTAGAAACAATGATGGAGCGCGGGTTCAAACACTTGAACTATTCGGGCATACAGAAGAGACCACATCTTTGCTCTATCAATGGAACTGTTTCCAACTTCCTTAGACCTTAGACTGGAGAGGACCGTGTGCCTACAGTAGTCAAAGATGGTCTTGTCTATTTATAAATCCGACCTAGTTCAACCATCAGATTCTCATATCCTTCATAACTGTTTTTTCCCCCCAATAATAATACATCAGTGGAATAAACAAATCGGGAACAACTGCTGATTTGTCAAAACAGCATAACGCATTCAGTGTGTAACTTTGTATTCTTGTTATTCTGCTCTCCTCTGAAAGAATTCGAAACACAGATATTCAGCCAGTTCATGCGAGTATAGATAGAACAAGGCAACGCACAGGGCATCGTCTGTTTAAGGCTGCAAGTATGTTTGTATTCGCTGGAGCAAGACGATTCATAAATGCCATCTGTACAAGAATCTGATCCCGCAGTCACGCAGAGCTGTGATCTCAGTGCTACAGAGAACCAGGCTCTGACCTAGTTATGTAAGCCGTTATTGAGGTTGCGACCGTTATTGAGGTTGCGTCTGAGGTAGATTGCTGGTAATACAACGGTCCCCAGACTTACACAGAAGCCACATACACTTTTTTTTTTGGTTGCGTATCTTATTTACAGGATATCGCTGTCAACACCAGCATTTTATTGCTGTTGTTGTCTTGGCAAGTTTACATTCAGTAGTATGCCATTGCTTTCTGAACGACCGGTTCCCATACCAACACGTTAAAATCCCAGCGCGACACGGTCTGCTGCCAAATCGGTCGCCGCTGTGTTTCGAACGCGTGATAAGCGGCTCACGAATCGCGTTCGTAAGCCTTTAGGCTACGGAGCGTACACATACACTAGGTTGCATTATTTACTGTCTGGCGTGTCTCGCCGCGTTTCCGTCAGGTGCATTTTAAAAACAATGGCTGCATAGTCTATGGACAGGATTTATGTGCTTATAGACACGGCACAAGATGATGGTGAAATATAGAGCAAAATCGCAGTCTGCACCTTCATGAAAAAGCATCAAACAGTCAGTTTAAGCTGTTGCTACTAATAAACGACCATTCAATCAGACTACCACTCGTACCATCAGCATGGGAGCTCTTCGCTGGCTACTGAAGAATGCAACAGAGCACGTCTGGGAAGGTACCGAGTGCAACGATGATGATTCTTGAGTTCATATTTCATTTATTTTAAAAGTTAGTTAGTTGCACATCCTTTACACTAAGTAGCAGTCAAACTAGCATATTTGGCTGTTCGTAATTCCTGGGCAAGTTTACGTTCAAGTAATTTGCCATTGCTTTGTGAATGACCGGCACCCATACCATTTCACAAAAAACTAACACAAGGCGGTCTGCTGCCAAATCGCCCGCGGCAGTGTTCGAACGCGTTATGCGGGATTACGAACTGAGTCAGTAGCGTATTCGCCACAGAACCGGCATTTCATTGACTTCTTCTTCTTCTTGTTCTTCTTTTACCTCTTCTTCTTTTTCCTCTTCTTCTTCTTCCTCCTCTTCTTCTTCTTCCTCCTCTTCTTCTTCTTTTTCGTCTTCTTCTTCTTTTCGTCTTCTTCTTCTTCTTCTTCTTCTTCTTCTTCTTCTTCTTCTTCTTCTTCTTCTTCTTCTTCTTCTTCTTCTTCTTCTTCTTCTTCTTCTTCTTCTTCTTCTTCTTCTTCTTCTTCTTCTGTACTACCATTTACTACCAGATGAAAAAGATTAAAATGTTACAAGCTGATATATTAAATGCCTTTGTCTTTTCCCCCAAAAGCTGAACTGAGATTGTGTTGAAGATAATCGTGGACTTCACTTCCCCGTTGGAGATCTTCGCCAACCATGTTCTGGACCATTGGGTTAACCCTGCTCTTCCTGTACTTCCTTGTGGACCGTCTGCTCCGGGTCTTCAAGGTCGGTAACCATAGGTGCAGGTATATCTTCGTCACCGGATGTGACAGCGGCTTCGGGAGGGAACTGGTTTTGTAAGTGTTTCATACAGAATCTTTCATTCATTCATTCATTCATTCATTCATTCATTCATTCTTTCATTAGTGTCTTAATGTTTTTCTATATATTCATATTTTTCATTTTCTCATTCATGTATTAATGCATATCTTAGTTTCTTCATGTATTCTACGCATCTATCTGTTTTCATTCATTCATTCATTGAGTCATTTAGTCATTCATTCATTCATGTCTTAGTAATTTTCAGTCGTTCATCCATTCCTTTATTCATTGATTCATTCGCTAATCAATTAATTAATTCGTATGTCATATACTTATTAGCGGGCTCTTTAGTGTAGCGAAGAAGAAAAAGAAGAAGGAGGAGGGGGGAAAGGGGGAAGATAGGAAAAGGAGGAGGAAGAGATGGAGGAGGAGAAGGAAGAGGAGGAGGGGGAGGAGGAGGAGGAGGAGAGGAGAGTTGTTTTTTTTTATTTCTAGGCATGAAAACAATCCTATTGCTTGTATTAACACACACAGCGAAAGTTTGCCAACATTGACAAAGCTTCTTAAGTTACCTCCATGTGTTAGTGTGTACATGCGCGTTTGAAGGACGCGTGGGCTAAGAGTTAATCCCATACTTGTCGGTGGCTTCCAGACGCTTGGACAAAATGGGGTTTCCAGTATTTGCTGCCTGCTACACAGACGATGGTAGACGGACCCTAGCCGAGGCGTGCTCCAGTCGGGTAGAGATCATACCGTTTGACGTTACTAAAGAGGAGTCCATACAGGCAGCGCTTGATACAATCCGTCAGAAGCTTCCTAACGAGTCAGGTGGGTAGACTGTCCGTGCCTGTCTCCAATTACGTCTGTTTTTCATTCTCTTTAATCTTCTTCCTTTTCTTCCTCCTCAGCGTCATCATCTACGTCTCTTCCTCCTCCTTCTTTTTCTTCCTCCTTCATCTCTTACTCTTCCTCCTCCTTCTTCTCCCCCTCATCAACCTTTATCTCCTTCTCCGGCACCTTCTCTTCCTAGTTTTTCTTCTTCGATTTCGTCTTTCTCTTCTTGCCGCTATCATTATCATTATTGTTCGCCCGCGTATTACCAGGGAGCACACGTGAAGCAAGGAAAAGTAACATTGTAACGTACACGTGTGTCGTAAGGGACAACTAAGGGCGGCTGGCGTGTGACAACATTCAGCAAACAAAGAACGAGTTAAAGAATCGCTAAATACCAAGATGCAATGAGCGCTTTTCTTTAAAGAAGTGTGACGTTTAATGAGAAAGCCGTCAGTAAAAAAAACAAAAAAGGAAGAAGCCTGGAGGACTGACAAATTTCCCTTTACCTAGGAAAACCACCTGAATTTGCCCCTGGAATGTTTACACTATGTATGAATTAGAGATTGCAGAGAGAGAGAGAGAGAGAGAGAGAGAGAGAGAGAGAGAGAGAGAGAGAGAGAAGAGAAAGAGAGAGAGAGAGAGAGAGAGATAGAGAGGAGGAGAGAGAGAGAGAGAGAGAGAGAGAGAGAGAAGAGAGAGAGAGAGAAAAAAAATTGTCCCGATAAAGTTTCCTATGGGTCTATGATGTGATAGCGCTATTCCATTTTGTATAGCGTGATAACAATTTTTCTCCTCACTTCAACAAGCGAAGAACCCAAGTTTCGAACCAACGTCCGACCGTACTCATGACATTACTGGTGCAGTTCTATATCAACTTCGCTGCCATTGCAAATAGTGAGGAAAATTAAATATTATAAGATACGAATTTTGGGATTATGGGATACAAAATGGAATTGATCAAGCAATATAAAAGCTACAGCTATATTCTCGAGCCACACAGAGGAAAATTCCCCCACAGTGAAGGAGTGGCTAAAATGCTATATAATAGGATTGTACTCGGCTCGCGATGATGGTGGAATTCTGCAAGAGGGCGTCTGATTGGTCTGGAACTCTGGGACCCCAGTATATAAGGCCCCGCACAGGTAGAACTGGCCCTTTTTCCGTAGTCCACCACACTGAGTGACGAGGCGCCAATGCCTATTTCTAATGTGTGTTTAGTAGTTAGACCCTGAAGTTTTGCAGTGGAAAAGCCAGAATTCTAGTCTTAGATTTTAGATTTTCCTGGGTTTTTAGTAGACTGGAAGTTTTTGGTAAATTAGGTTTTGGTGGACTAGAAGTTGTTGGTAAATTAGTTCTAGTGGATTAGTGTTTGGTAGATTTGTAGCTTTTCACTGGATTAGAAGTTTTTGCTACACTTAGGAATTTGGTTTGTTAGGTTAGTGTCTTTGCTGTTTGATTTTTGCTGTATCCTAATTTCTTTGTTGATGCTACATGTCTGTATATTATTGTGAAGTTTAGAAGTTTAATAAACAAATGATGCTTGTGTTACTCTTACTTTGTTGTTTAGTTGATAGATTCTAGTGTTATAGTCATTGGTGTTAGAACAGCCCTTGGAGTAATTCTTTGTCTGGGATTGGAGAATATTGTTCTAATCCCCTGTCGGCCCACCCTGGATCTTCTTAAACCTTAATTCTTTTCTATTCTTGTTAACCGAGGACGGTGAGAGGTTCTTTCTCTTTATTCATTTTCTTCTTTGGCCCTACGCAGTCAGGGTTGCGCTCTTCTCCTCACATCACCGTAGCAGAAGTAAGTGGTCCTTGCTTCCTGTTTATACCTCTGTTTTCAAGTGGCGAGCCTGTACCAGGTTAGTGACAGCCTTAGAATTATTCTGGTAGGATTGTTTTGGTACCAAATGAGTGTTTTAGTTGAGATCTTTAGTTGGTTTCTTTGTCGGTTCATTTTTGGTATAGTTGGTAATAGTAGTCTAGAGATAGCAAAACCCAGGTTAGCTAGTTAGGCTCCATTGCAGAACCACCCGTAGCATAGTATCTTGTCCTTAAGATGGAGACCAGAAGTACTCGTGCGGCAGTGAGAGTTGAAGCAAGACGAGTCGCCGACAGTTTCTACGATGGGAACCGAAGATTCCCGCCCAGTGGAAGCTCCACCACGCGAGCTCACTGAGGCTTTGAGGTACGTTGTAGTACCAACCAGAAAGCCTGTTCGGTGTTTTGGGGAGAAAGGTGGGCCATCAGTAGAAGAGTACGTCAGGGAGGTGAGGTCAGCTTGGAGGGCTGGCATGTTAGAGACTGTCGATAAGGTGGATGTTATTTTCGACAGCATAACCAGTCCTGTCAGGAGGGAGTTGGAACTCCATGCTTCTGAGGAAGATCCCGAGGCCATGCTACAGGCCTTGCTGAAGATATATGGTGAGAAGAAGAGTCTACGGGAGCTCCTGGCAACGTTATTCACAATACGCCAGCGAGCTGGGGAGACAGTCCATGACTTCTCCCATAGGGTCAATGCTGAGTTCAAGAGGGTAGTGAAGGCCCAGGAAACGCAAGGTGTCCCTGTGTTGGATGGGGAGGCCCTTCGAGACCAGTTTGTGGCTGGCATAAGGGACAGTTTCACCCAAACTGTCCTAAAAGAAAAGATAGCACAAGATTCATCTGTGACTTTTCTTCAAGTCAGGGAGTGCGCACAAACATGGGAAGGTGTGCGGGCCCCACCGGGTGCTGAAATCAGAGAGGTAGAGGTGAGAGCCAGAAATGAGAACTACTGGGGAAATTCAGTCAAGCGTACCTTCAGCGGTGAAAGTTGAGTTTCAGCAGGGGCGGTATGGGCCGGTGCAGGCTGAGGTAGTCCCACAAACGGTAGAATGTAGGCCTGCACATACTGAGCCAGCTCGAGTACCACCAAGAACTGAGTTTACTTCCAGGCAGGGTGAAATTGACTTTCTTCAGAGGGAGATGTCTGAGATTGGTGCCAGGCTGAACAGACTCACCACCAGCGATCAACAACATCAAGTGCCACGTTGCTGGCGATGCAATCGGGTTGGTCACTTGAGACGCGAGTGCAGACAAGCATTAAACGGGACCCCTCTAAGGCTGGGAGCCAGGTATTAGAAGGGGAGCGTCATGGCTCGGACATTAAAATTGTGGGTGGTAGGCCCGAAGAGACTGTTTTAATAGGTGGCAAGAGTGTCCAGTGTGTCATCGATACAGGTTCTCAGGTTTCCACCATCACTGAGGCCTGTTTCAAGGACATGTTCCAGGACTTATGTTCTAAAGGAAGGACAATTCGTTAGGTTGACGGCCGCAAATGGCGTAATGATTCCATATGTGGGGTACTTCATGTGTGACATTGTGTTGGGTGGGACACAAGTGAAGGACTGTGGGGTGTTTGTCACCAAAGACATGGACAATGGGGAGAGAAGAGTGCCTGGCATTATTGGCACGAACATTTTACAGTCAGTACCGAATCTGTGTAGGTTTCTTAATTGGAGCAGCCCAGCGGAGGAGATTCCTGGAGTCGGACTGGACGGTGTTAAAGTGTTTGTTGACAATAGAGTTTGCGTACCTGCCCGCTCCATCACTGCAGTTAGTGTAAAATGTGTAAGATTTGTGCGTGAAAATATGCATGTCATTTTCAGCCCAACTCGAGACTTGGAGCACAAGGGTTTGCTTTTCTCCCACACTTTGACTACCTTGAGACGGGGCGTATGCCAAGTCCAAGTGGTCAATCTGGGGGATGAAGATATATCCTTGTCGAAGGGTACTCAAGTTGGGGATATTTCAGATGCTACTGTAGATTTGACCAACCATTTCAAAATGGTAAGTGCTCAGGAAGTGGAGGTTTCAACACGGCCGTATGCCGGAGAGAAAGATGATGTTAGGTGCCCTGTAGATTTGAGCAGTTTTGAGGGTAGTGATAGAGATAGGAAGAAGTTAGAGGAGTTATTAGTTAGGTATGATAGTCTTTTTGCCAAGGGAGATACTGACATAGGCTATACAGATAGAGTAACCCATAGCATCCAGTTGACAGATGAGACCCCCATCAAGCAGCCTTATAGGAGAATTCCCCCAGCATTTTATAGAGAAGTACAAGATCATCTCCAAGGTTTATTAGATAGTCAGATAATTAAGGAAAGTTCCAGTCCTTGGGCTTCTCCGGTGGTCCTCGTGAGAAAAAAGGATGGTAGACTTAGGCTATGTGTCGATTATCGGGCTGTAAACGTTAGGACAAAGAAAGATGCATACCCTCTCCCTAGAGTAGATGAGTATCTAGATGCCCTAGGGGGTGCCAAATTGTTTTCAACTCTAGATCTTGCCAGTGGGTATTACCAGGTGGCCATGAAGCCAGAGGATCAAGAGAAGACTGCTTTTACCACCCCGTTTGGTTTGTATGAGTATACGCGCATGCCAATGGGACTTGCAAACTCCGCGAGCAGCTTCCAGAGGTTAATGCAATGCTCTCTGAATGACTATTTTTTCCAGATTTTGTTGGTATACCTTGATGACATTTTGGTGTTTTCTGGGGATTTTTCAGAGCATTTGAGTAGGCTTGAGAAAGTGTTTGAGAGACTGCAGTCCATTGGGCTAAAACTAAATCCTGAAAAGTGTAACTTTTGTCAGAAAAAGGTTGAGTTTTTAGGGCACACCATTTCAGAAGAAGGCATTGGAACCATGGATGATAAAGTTGCAGCCATAAAAGAAGCACCTGTGCCCAGAACTCAGACAGAACTTAGGTCATTTCTAGGGTTAGCCAGTTATTATAGAAGGTTTGTCTCAAAGTTTGCTAATATTGCAAGACCACTACATGAGCTGGTGGGCCAACTCAACCAGCAGCAAACCGGTGATACTAAGAAGAAGAAAGGACCCATAGGGCGGTTGTGGACTCCAGAGTGTGACGAGGCGTTTAATCGATTAAAAGAGGCTCTGACATCAACACCCCTTTTAGGCTTCCCAGACTTCTCATTACAGTTCATATTGGAGGTAGATGCCTCATACCAGGGTTTAGGTGCTGTCCTCTCACAAATTCAAGATGGTAAGAAAAGAGTCTTAGCTTACGCTAGCCGCACACTTCGCCCCTCAGAACGAAACGCTAAAAGCAGTTCTAAGCTTGAGTTACTTGCATTGAAGTGGGCTATGACTGAGAAGTTTAGAAGTTATCTTTTAGGTACTAAAGTAGAAGTTTTTACAGATAGTAGGAATTTAGCTTTGTGGCAAAAGGCAAAACTGGGTGCCATTGAGCAGAGATGGATAGCACAGATGTCGATGTTTGACTACACCATTAAGCACAAACCAGGTCGTGCTAATGGAAATGCTGATTATTTGTCCCGCTACCCTTTTGAAGCCCCAGGAAGATCAGATGAAGAAGGTGACATTCCAATCAGTCACATAGCTGCTACACCAGTTAGTCCAAACTTAAGAACTGCTAGGATAGGAGAGATTGTAGATGTAGATAGACAGAATAACCCTGTAGGTAATGTGCCACTGTTATCATTACCATCATATTCAGCTGAAGAGTTGATAAAACTACAAGCAGAAGATGTGCATGTGTATAAAGTGTTAACTTGTGTGAGTGAGAGATGTGAGACTGAGTAAGATAGAGATGAGGGGTTTACCCCCTGAAACCAAAAGCTTGTTGAAGCAGCGAAAGAGATTGAGTGTGATTAATGGGTTGTTGTACAGGAAATTAAAGAGGCCAGGTAGAGGGTGGATTTCTCAATTAGTGGTACCTGATGCATTGAAGCAGAGAGTGTTAGAATCGGTGCACAGCACCGGCCATCAGGGCAGAGATAGGATGATACAAATCCTTAGAAGTAGATGTTATTGGGTTGGCATCACGAAAGATGTTGAACTGTTTTGTAAAAGATGCCAGAGGTGTAATATTGCTAAACCACCCCATATTAAACTGCAGGGTCCTTCAGGTAATTTATTAGCATCTAGGCCTTTTGAGGTGGTGACCATGGATTTTACTATGTTAGAGAAGGATAGTCGGGGGTATGAAAATGTGTTGGTTCATTACAGATGTTTTCACCAAATTTACAATTGCTGTTCCCACAAGAGATCAGAAAGCCTCGACAGTTGCGAAAGTTCTGGTGGAGAAATGGTTTTTGTATTTAGGTGTACCCCATAGACTCCATTCAGATCAAGGCAGGAACTTTGAATCGGCTGTGATTGCAGAACTCTGTAGAGTGTACGGGATTCAAAAGAGCCGTACCACGAGTTACAATCCAAAAGGGAACGGTCAGTGCGAAAGGTTTAATAGGACCCTACATGATCTTCTGAGGCCACTAGAGGCAAGCCAGAAAAGGAAATGGTCTGAACATATAGCTGAGGTTTTGTTAGTTTATAACTCTACGCCCCACTCGTCCACAGGTTACTCCCCGTACTACTTGGTGTTTGGAATAGAACCCAGATTGCCAGTAGATTTCATGCTAGATGCTAGTGATGATAGTGATTGTAATGATGGGGAACCAAATGTTGAGAACTGGGTGACTGGACATCTTTCCCGTCTGCGTAATGCGCATGTTAGGGCAGGCGAACAGTTAAGAAAGTTAGCTGCTGTAAGGAAAGAGAGATGTGACAAGACATCATCCTCTAAATTGCTAACCATAGGAGAAGTAGTTAGGAAGAGAGTCCACTATACAGAGAGGTGTAAGATTAAAGACCAGTGGTCTGTAGATAAATATACAGTGGTGCAGGTCCCAAAAGCATCAGGAGGCCCATATGTTATTAGAAGAGTGGGAGAGAATGGACCTGACATTAGAGCAGCAGGACACGAGTTAAAGCGGTGTGAGAAAGATGCGGTAATTGAGGTACCGGAGGCGACGATAAGACTACCCGAATTGCCTGTCGTGGCAGAGGTTGAGGAACCACGGGATAGACCGCCAAGAAGTGACTGGTACATGTTTGAGCCAGGAGACTTGAATGTGAGGCGATCAGAGAGAATCCGTCTTAGAAGAGATAGATGATGTTATTTTTGAATACATTTTGTTTCAAATGTTCAGTGTTGAGGCAAGTGGTAAACTGTATAAAGGTTGCTGATTTATTGTTTGTGTAACTTTTATGATTGTTTAATTATTTTTATGTAAAAAGTGAGGGTTGTATTCATTTTGTTATGATTGCTCATGTAGCAGAGGGGCTATTTCTCCTCACTGATGTTAATTTGGTCACTGAGTATTAACTTGTACTAGTATAAGGATGGCTTATGCTTATATGTTATTAATGTTATTTTGGACTTATTGATGACTGGTGACGTACATGTATACTGTTTCACATTATAAATCTGGATAGAATGAGTAAATTGTTTTATAATGGTACTGTTTAGGGATGTAACCAGCAGTTCAGGTGTTGAGGGCAGTGTCCTCAAGAGTGACAGGTTTTTGTTGTTGTTGCTGAGAGATGTGTTCCTTGGCATAGAATTATCAGAGCATAGAGGTGTGAAGGTAACTACTTGTTTGATGAGTGTACCAGGGACGTATGGTCCGGTTGTCGAAACGACAACAGTTAAAGAGGGGGAATTCTTCATTGTTTTTGTAATTGTTCGTATAATATTGTGAACACTAAGGTGGCGGGAGACTGTCTCCCTGTTGATTGCATTATTTTTTTTACTGCTGATATTAGTTTAGTCATGAATAATGACTGGTATTAATGTAAATGTACCTTGTATTTGCATGTGACCATTATTCTTGTTGGTACCTGATGTACATTTTTGGGGTGTTTTACTTGATGGGTGATGTCTGGTGAGGATAGGAAAAAAAATTTTTTTGAGCTCCATCAATAGTGGAGGACTATAAAGTAGGGGTCAGAAATTATCCCTCCTTTACCCAAGGCACTAGGGGTGTAATGTTCAGTTGTCTGGGACGACAACAGTTAAAGATGGGGAATAATGTACTCGGCTCGCGATGATGGTGGAATTCTGCAAGAGGGCGTCTGATTGGTCTGGAACTCTGGGACCCCAGTATATAAGGCCCCGCACAGGTAGAACTGGCCCTTTTTCCGTAGTCCACCACACTGAGTGACGAGGCGCCAATGCCTATTTCTAATGTGTGTTTAGTAGTTAGACCCTGAAGTTTTGCAGTGGAAAAGCCAGAATTCTAGTTTTAGATTTTAGATTTTCCTGGGTTTTTAGTAGACTGGAAGTTTTTGGTAAATTAGTTTTTGGTGGACTAGAAGTTGTTGGTAAATTAGTTCTAGTGGATTAGTGTTTGGTAGATTTGTAGCTTTTACTGGATTAGAAGTTTTTGCTACACTTAGGAATTTGGTTTGTTAGGTTAGTGTCTTTGCTGTTTGATTTTTGCTGTATCCTAATTTCTTTGTTGATGCTACATGTCTGTATATTATTGTGAAGTTTAGAAGTTTAATAAACAAATGATGCTTGTGTTACTCTTACTTTGTTGTTTAGTTGATAGACTCTAGTGTTATAGTCATTGGTGTTAGAACAGCCCTTGGAGTAATTCTTTGTCTGGGATTGGAGAATATTGTTCTAATCCCCTGTCGGCCCACCCTGGGATCTTCTTAAACCTTAATTCTTTTCTATTCTTGTTAACCGAGGACGGTGAGAGGTTCTTTCTCTTTATTCATTTTCTTCTTTGGCCCTACGCAGTCAGGGTTTGCGCTCTTCTCCTCACATCACCGTAGCAGAAGTAAGTGGTCCTTGCTTCCTGTTTAGTACCTCTGTTTTCAGGATGAACGCGCCCATATGAAGATGTAAATTCTAGAATACAGTGAACAACTAGAGTCAGAATTATATTGTAAGTAGATGGAGATTATAGTCGTCTCTAAGAAGAAAGAAATACCACAATGCAATATACGGGTGCCGGTCTCTCTGGCCGAGGGGTTACAACACTTTCTCCGTAATCCCGTTTATCACGCAGTCTCATAAGCGGGCGAGAGCTGGCAGCGGTTCGACCCCCGCTGGTGACTTGCGGGATAACAGAGCCGGCCGCTCAGAAAGCAATGGCAAACTACTGAGCGAAATCTTGCCAAGAGATCAACATACAGCTGAAAGATGCTGCTGTTGACAGCTAAGTTCTGTAAAGGATACGCAACAAAAAAAAAATATATATATATATATATATATATATATATATATATATATATATATATATATATATATATATATATATATATATATATATATATATATACGGGTAAATGAGAGTATTCTTAACCAAGTGAATTGGTACCACTATTTGGGAACAGTCATAACATCTATTGGGAAGAAGAAGAGATTAGATCAAGAATCGCTATGGCGAATGTTGCCTTTTGTAAGATGGAAAACATACTGATCAATAAAAAGATTTCAAGTCCAACGAGAAAAAGAGCGTTAAAGTGCTACAAAGAACCTATACTTTTGTATGGATGTGAGACGTAGTCAATAAAGAGACAAGTTGAAAAATAACTAATAGCAATGGAAATGTGGTTTCTGACGAAGATGTAAAGAACACAATGGACAGTCAGAAACTTCTAAAAGCAACAATAATCTGCAGACACGTAGCATCAACAATATCTGAAAAGGTTATACAGAGGTATGCATAGAATCAGTAACTAACAGAACAGCAACCATACAAGCATCAACTAAGAAGTTAGAATTCAACAAAACCAAATAGCATAAATTCTACGTATAGCGAAAAATATAAGTATAGAGAAAATCTTCAATCAATCAATCAATCAATCATGTGCCATGCCGGAAAGCGTGGGCGTTCATGACTCGCTTAAGTACAGCAAAACCTTCTAATCCAGCAAAAAAACTCCGTACAGTGAAAAACGTAAGTATAGCAAACAACTTCTAATCCTGCAAAAAAATAAGTATAGCAAAAAACAAACTACAGCGTGAACTTCAAGTCTACCAAACACCCAGGAAAATCTAACTAAAATTCTAAACATCTGACTTTTCCTGTAGATAAAAATAAAAACAAACACAATACTATTAGGCAAAGACAAGTCAAACATCTCAACATGATGACCCAACAAGACAACACCAACACTGAGTCTTTCTACGTAAGACAAATAACACTCTGGTACTTGTGACGATTAGACACAACAAGACACGACATCTTGACATTTGATTAGATTCACCTACACCAGACATTCCAAGCAAACACAACATCTCAACATTGATTCAGTTAACGTACATCAGACATACCAAGCAAGCATCTCAACAGTGATTTGGTCAACATTGATCAGACATTGCAAGCAAACAACATCTCAGCACTGATTTGGTTAACATACATCAGACATTGCAAGCACACAACATCTCCACACTGATTTGGTTAACATACATCAGACATTGCAAGCAAACATCAACTCAGCACTGATTTGATTAACACACATCAGAATGACATCTGTTGTCTAGTCACAAAGAATAGTTCACAGGTTATTACATTAGATTAGAACACCCCAATTACCAACAGAAAGCAATAGTTGATTTTATGCATGACAGAAGTTGGGAAAAAGTGGTGCACTGAGTATCAGGATGGTGAGTTATGGTTAATTCTTGACATATGAAGCATCAGAGTGCAACTGAGATGACATGATGATAGACTGGTGTATTTCAATGCTGGTTTTATTGGGGAAACATCAAGGGACATAGTATTTGGAGTTTTTGAAACCGGTGTTAATAAGAAAACAAAGTGCACCAGGGAAAGTAAAACCCATCAAGTATGACATACGTAAGAAGAACAATTACTATTATGTTCTTCTAGATAAAGGAAGCTATGTTAATTATTATCCATGACCGTATACCCTTGTGAGTAAAGTGACGTTGCGCGAGAATCGGTAGTGGTTCTCTCCGCGTCGGTAACTTACGGAGTATGTGAGCCGGTCGTTCAGAAAGCAATAGCAAACTACTGAGCGTAATCTTGCCAAGAAATCAACAGTCAGCTGAGAGATGCTGATGTTGACAGCGATATCCTGAAAGGATATGCGAAGAAATAAACATATAACGTTCAAAATTGGTGCTGACCACAAACTATGAAAACCACCAGAAGAAACAATTAAAAACTCAAACTCCTATAGGATGGGAAGACTGCTGGTCCAGATGATATCCCAGCAGAAGCTATTGAAGAAAAACATTCTGACCAATAAAAAGATGTCAATTGAAACGAGAAAAAGAGTGCTGAGGGGATACATAGAGCCTGTTCTTTTGTATGGATGTGAAACTTGGACAATGAGCAGTCAAGCTGAAAAACATCTGATGGCTGCAGAAATGTGGTTTCTGAGGAAAATGCAAAGAATACCATGGACAGAGAGAAAAACCAATGACCATGTACTACAGGAGACAAATGACAATCGTAAATTGATTAGAGAAATTAGACGTAGACAGTCAAAATTTTGTGGACATGTTATGAGAAGAAATGGATTGGAGAACTTAGTGACAACTGGCTAGATCGAAGGGACCAGACCAAGAGGAAGATCGAGAGGAAAATACCTGGATGGCTTGGCCACGTGTCATGGACGAAACAGGAACACTGAGCTGATCCACTACTCTGGTGATCGAGTGAAATGGCGAGTCATGACCGCCCACGCTTTCCGGCATGGCACATGATTGATTGAGAAACATCTGTGATATGTGATTAACTTTATTCTCATTAAAGTGTTCAACAAGCAATTTGGCATTGCCAACACACAGTGCGGTAGAGCAGTGACTATAACACTTGCCTGCTGGTCCCGTTATCATGTGATCAAATTTTCAAACAGATTGTTTGTTGTTAAATTGACCTGGGTTCTCAAATTGACGCAGCCTAAATTAGGTTTCAAAGGTGATTAGAGAAATCAGATGTTTGCAGTCTCAATTTGTGGGGCACGTTATGAGAATAAATAAACTACCGGGTGTTCATAACGTCTTGCTACATATTTTATATAGAACACACTAGCTGACCCGGCCCGGCTTCGCCCAGACTCTGGTGGGGAGCATCTCATTTAATTCATATAAGTAGTCATATAAGTTCTCGTTCCCGTTACCGACTATCTGTCTGTCTGTCTGTCTGTCTATCTGTCTGTCTGTCTGACCCGGCCCGTCTTCGCCCAGACCCTGATGGGGAGCATCTCATTTAATTCATATAAGTAGTCATATAAGTTCCCGTTCCGACTATCTATCTGTCTGTCTGTCTGACCCGGCCCGGCATCGCCCAACTCCTGGTGGGGAGCATCTCATTTAATTCATATAAGTAGTCATATAAGTTCCCGTTCCCGACTGTCTGTCTGTCTGTCTGTCTGTCTGTCTGTCTGTCTGTCTGTCTGTCTGTCTGTCTGTCTGTCTATCTATCTATCTGTCTGTCTGTCTGACCCGGCCCAGCCCATGGTGGAGAGCATCTCATTTAAATTATATAAGTAGTCATATAAGATCCCGTTCCCGACTATCTGTCTGACTGTCTGTCTGTCTTGGGTAAATGTAGGAGGGAGGAGGAAGAGGGAGGTGGAGGAGGGAAGAGGAGGGAGGAGGAGGGAGGAGACAGGAGGAGTAGGGAGGAATAGGAGGGAGGAGGAGGGATTAGGAGGAGGAGGGAGGAGTAGGGTGGAGGAGGAGGCGAGGAGGAGGGAGGAGGAAGAGGGAGGAGGAGGGAGAAGGAGGGAGGAGGAGAACGCAGGAGGAGAAGGGAGCAGGAGGAGGAGAGGGAGGAGGAGGGAGAGGGAGGAGGAGGGAGGAGGAGGAGAGAGTAGGAGGAGGGAGGAGGCGGAGGGAGAAGGAAGAGGGAGGAGGAAGAGGGAGAAGGAGGAGGGAGAAGGAGGAGAGGAGGGGGAGGAGGAGGAGGGAGAGGAGGAGGAGGGAGGAGGAGGAATGTGAAGGGAGGAGGAGGGAGGAGGTAGAGGGAGGAGGAGGAGGGAGGCGGAGAGAGGAGGAGGAGGGAGGAGGAGGAAGAGGAGGAGGAGGAATGTGAAGGGAGGAGGGGGGAGGAGGTAGAGGGAGGAGGAGGGAGGAGAGGAGGTAGAGGGAGGAGGAGGGAGGGAGGAGGAGGAGAGGGAGGAGGAGGAGAGGAGGAGGGGGAGGAGGGAGGAGGAGGAGGAGGAAGAAGGAGGAGGAGGGAGGAGGAGTGATGAGGAGAGGGAGGAGGAGGAGGAGGAGGAGAGGGAGGAGGAGGGTGAGGAGGAGGAGGAGGAGGAGGAGGAGGAGGAATGTGAAGGGAGGAGGAGGGAGGAGGTAGAGGGAGGAGGAGGAGTGAGAGGAGGAGAGGGAGGAGGAGGAAGGAGGAGGGGAGGAGGAGGAGGAGGAGGAGGGAGGAAGAAGGAGGAGGAGGGAGAAGGAGGGATGAGGAGGAGGAGGGAGGAGAGGAAGAGGGAGGAGGAGGAATGTGAAGGGAGGAGGAGGTAGAGGGAGGAGGAGGAGGGAGGAGGAGAAGGGAGGAGGAGGGATGAGGAGGAGGGAAGATGGAGGAGAGGAATGTGAAGGGAGGAGGATGGAGGAGGTAGAGGAGGAGGAGGATGGAGGAGGAGGAGAGGGAGGAGGAGGAAGGAGGAGGGGGAGGAGGGAGGAGGAGGAGGAGGGAGGAAGAATGAAGGAGGAGGGAGAAGGAGGGATGAGGAGGAGGAGGGAGGAGGAGGAAGAGGGAGGAGGAGGGAATGTGAAGGAGGAGGAGGTAGAGGGAGGAGGAGGAGGGAGGAGGAGAAGGATGGAGGAGGGATGAGGAGGAGGAAGATGGAGGAGAGGAAGTGAAGGGAGGAGGAGGGAGGAGGTAGAGGGAGGAGGAAGAGGAGGAGGAGGAGTGAGGAGGAGGAGAGGGAGGAGGAGGAAGCAGGAGGGGGAGGAGGAGGAGGAGGAGGAGGGAGGAAGAAGGAGGAGGAGGGAGAAGGAGGGATAGGGAGGAGGGGGAGGCAAGAGGAGAGGGAGGAGGAAGAGTGAGAGGAGGAGGAGGAGGTAGAGGGAGGAGGAGGAGGAGGAAAGGGAGGAGGGAGGAGGAGAGAGGAGGAGGAGGGAGGAGGTATGAGGAGGAGGAAGAGGGAGGATGGAGGAAGGAGGGAGGAAGAGGGAGGAGGATGGAGGAGGGAGAGAGGAAGGAGGAGGAAGAGGGAGGAGGAGGAAGAGGGAGGAGGAGGATGGAGGAGGGAGAGGGAGGAGGGGAAGAAGAGGGTAGGAGGAGGAGGGGAGAGGAGGAGAAGAAGGGAGAAGGAGGGAGGAGGAGAAGGAGGAGGAGGAGGGAGGAGGAGGGGAGAGGAGGAGGGAGGAGGCAGAGGGAGAAGAAGGAAGGAGAAGAAGGAAGGAGGGAGAGGAAGGAGGGAGAATGAGGAGGGGAGGAAGGAAAGGGAGGTGGAAGAGGAGGAGGAGGAGGAGGAGGAAAGAGGTAGGGGGAGGAGGAGGTAGAGGGAGGAGGAGGAGGAAGGAAAGGGAGGAGGAAGAGGAGGAGAAGGGAGGAGGAGGGTGGAGGGAGGAGGAGGAGGGAGGAGGTAGGAGGAGGAAGAGGAAGAGGGAGAAGAAGGGAGAAGGAGGAGGGAGGATGATGAGGGAGAAGGAGGCAGGAGGAGGAGGAGGAGGCAGGAGGAGGAGGGATGAGGAGGGAGAGGGAGGAGGAGGGAAGATGAGGGAGGAGGGGGAGGAGGCGGAGGGAGTAGGAGGGAGGAGGATGGAGGAGGAGGGGAGAGGAAGAGGGAGAAGGAAGAGGGAGAAGGAGGAGGGATGAGGGAGAGGGATGAGAGGGAGGAGGAAGAGGAGAAGGGTGGAGGAGGAGGTAGAGGGAGGAGAAGAGAGGAGGAGAGAGTTCGCCATTCCGAATTCATACTCGTCTAGTTCTTCCCTTCTACACGACTGTAGATAACTTCCTTACACATAAAAAGATGAATTGTTATTGATATTGCCGTGGCATGGAGGAATATCAGCAGCAGAGTTGATCCAAAAAACCAAAGACTGAGATCTACGGAGAGCCATGAACGCCTACGCCAGCCGGCACGGCACTTGATGATGATGATTGCCGTGTGACGATTCTGTGTAGTCACGTCATTTTCTTTCCTTTCCCTAGCGTTTTGGTTCTGGGATTCTTTCATCATCATCATCATATATTTACGTACGTATTTTGGGAGGGGGAGGAGGGAGGAGGAGGAAGAAGAAAAAAAAACTATGACAGTTGACAGCTCTGGAATGAAAGGAAGGCGTGTAGAAAATTTCATCTCAATCGGATGGGCCGTTCGCGAACAAATAAAGGACATACATATATACATACATACATATATACATACATACATATATACATACACTCTGTTTTATAGATATAGATTTGAAAAATGAAGTACGTGATGATTGTGATATAAATATCTGGCGTCCTTGCAGTTTCCTAGGACTGGACTCCTTGGTTGCGCGTCTTGGAGGGAAAGGTGCTAGACTTTGTTCGATGACGTCATAATTTATATGGCCTAAGTTCAAATGCGAGCAAAGTGATTGGTCGAGTACCCGGCCCAGACATTGCCGCTTACATTAGCTGAGCGTTAGAGGTTACCTATAGTCTAGAACGTTCGAAGACAAATCGCCTCCCATTTGGGAGGGCAATTAGCCCACATAAAATTCATCCTCTGCAGCATAGCTTTTGAGAGGCAGGTGGCGGTTTGGACATTACTACCGAACAGGAACCTGGGTAAAAACCTGTTAAGGAGTAGTAAATGAAAGAATGACTTATACAGTCTGGACCTATAAAACAAAAAGTTGACGGTCGCATTTGTTGGATGACTCTGCCAGGAAAAGACACAAGTGAAGGATAAACCAAAGCTCTTAAAAATCAGCAAGGTCAAAGCAACTAAGGGATAGTCCAAGTTTTAGCAAAACTAACAGCAATGAGAACCCTCCAATTGCCTGTTGGATTCCCACCAAGTTCAGAGGTGCTCAAAAGTATTATCCTTCGACAAAAGGTCCTTAATATGAACACCATCGGGAAGACACCATGATAGAAGCTAGTGGAGTCAATGTTTACACACATGCAGCAGAAGGAATGCTCCGACTGTCTTGCGACTGCCAGTTTGTGTGCTGGAAGTATTCTTCGTATATTATATGCCTGTGCAGACCAGTCCTGGACATAGTCCCAGATTCTACCAATGAGTGACTCTCAGCATTGTATGTTCCTGCACTGGAATGAATATTAAAGGATAGCTCTTTGCGGGTCCCTAGTCGGCCTGTTTACATTGTCACCAAGTGTGGGATGGCCTATCAACCTGAGACTTGGTGTGTGTGTGTAAAAGCCTTATGAATAACAGTTGAGATTCTGAAATCACTAACCAGAGCTGCTGGACGGTCGCCATCTTTTCATTGTATTAAATGATGTAGGGAATTACCTTCTGCTCAATCTGAAGAGGAATTCCTGAAAGTTTGACTGATCCAGGCCTCAACTTCACTAGGACACAGAGCTCACTTGCAAAAGAGTATTCTTGAATTATGACCCTGGATAATAGGGTTTATGTGTGATTCGATCCCTGGATATTAGGGATTATGATGTCCTCTGGAGCAAATTTACAGTGGATATTGAGATATCTGAGCTGCACATATCCTTCGGTCCCTGGATAATAGAGATACAATCTGCAACGCATGCGATGAGGATTACCAACCAGCATAACATAAAGGAAAGACAGATAATAGGACTGATTAATTAGTCTAGTTATTGTGTTCTGAATTTGCATTATTATTTGGATTCTTAAATGTCATTGGTTTACAAATCTGTGGATTTGTCAATGGTGTAGAACCAAATAGTGGTTGTTGTTTTGGTTTTGAGTGCATTGATTTTTGGGACAATAGGGTTATCACATGTGACTGTGTACATATGTCATATTTCATCCCATGCATATTCCAAAAACTCAATTTGGTTCAATACATGTGAATGTATACATCAGATCTTTATTTAATTCCTGGTGAACTGTTTGTCCAAGGTTGATGTTTACGTTAATTGCTTGTTGATGTTTGTTAAACAGTGGTTGTTCTATATGTTGTAAACAATCAATGTCCTCTGACGCTATATCAAATTCAAAGGTGATCGAGTGGGAGGGGATTCCTCCATTGTCAAAAAGAGTGAATTCTTTTTCCCCTTGTATCTGTGGTAAATGATCCCTGTTCATCTTGCCTTATAGAAGCGAGTGAGAATATAAATTTATCCCATCCGGCATCCCCTAGACAAACTTAGCAATTATTCTCATATATTAAATCCTACATCCCACAATGCCGTAAAGAACATGTGCTCCACAGTCTATCGTACGAAGCAATATGCAGCGAATGTCTGTCGTCTGCTGGAGTAATTCTTTGCACTCCAAACAGAATGGTGTTATCAAAGAAATAATGTTTGTCACATTTGTTCTACATACTAAGTGTTGTAAACTTGACAAACACCTTGTAGAAAACTTGGTGACTGACAACTGGCAAGATTGTGGTGGCCGGAGTGATACTGATTACATCACACATCCAGTACCGATTGATCTATAGAAATATGGGGCTTGCACCATATACCCAATACCCCCCCCCCCCCCACCGAAGACTATACCTTTACAATACAGCTGTTGATATATTATATACGTGTAGATATCTAAGTGCCTTTAATTACTTTTCTTTCAAGGTCTGTGGGCTGTAGTGAACAACGCTGGAATCATTGGGCAGGTTGTCGCTGCCGAAATCTGCAACAAGAAGGAATATCAAGTCTGCTCGGACGTGAACCTCTTTGGGCCAATAGAAGTAGCAAGAGCCTTCCTGCCACTGCTGAGGAAGTCTAAAGGCCGGCTGATCAACCTCACGAGCTGCATGGGCCGCTGTGCCTCCGAAGGCGGCCCTTACTGTGTTTCAAAATTTGGATTGGAAGCTTTCAGCGACGTCCTTCGGCGTGAAGTAGCCCAGTTCGGCATCAAAGTCTGCCTAGTTGAGCCTGGATACGCTCAGACCAACCTATTTCACGTGGATGAGCTTCATAAAGGAATCCGTGAAGCCTTTCAACGGTCGGATCCCGAGGTCCAGGAAGCATACGGGAAGAACTACCCTGATGTCGCGATCGCTGTGCTGACTGCCAAGCTGGAGAGATGCTCTCCGCGGATTGATAGAGTCGTGGACGCCTTGACAGCGGCAATTGTTTGCAAATTTCCAAGACCAAGAAATGTTGTTGGGAATGACGCTAAGTTTTTCTTCATTCCTCTGACATTTCTGCCAGAATGGATTGGGGACGCCGTACTGCTGGCATACGAGAAGCGGCTAGCAAAGGAAAAAGGCATCAATGTCCAGTAGCAACCAATGTTTACGCACCCTTCGGCCTAAAATGTGAGGCCATTAAGAGAGGGTTGCCAACTTTAATCAGAAATAATGGGCATTCTATAATTGTACTATGGTTTTACTTCTTCTAGCTACGCATGAATGTACATATTTTTCTTTAAAAAAAAAATATGATTGGCACTGTCTCATAAGTTTTAATAGACACTGCAGTGAATAACCGCTGTGAAAAATTGCGAGTATTGTACTTTCAAAGAAGATAAATATCAAGCCAGATTTCTTTAGCATTCTCAACCCAAAATGTTAAAAGTAACAGAACACATAATGTGATGGTTAGGATTCAAGGGAAAGAAACAATGAAATATCAAGCTGTCCTAGGGACTGGACGATTTAAACCATCCCATATAAGATAACGCAAACAATATATCGTATAAAACAAAAACATCCTGACCAGAAGCCAGCAAGAAGACACGGACACCACCACCACAACCACATAACTGTTGGACTTGGGTTGGTCAAGTCTCGACAGAGGACGCGGTACATTTAAAAGAAATCAGCAAAACCATTTTTGGTGAAGAACCGCAGGCGGTGAAATAACAAGCATACACCACAAACTACTATACTGGGAATGGCCGCCCTTGTTGTTCCGCTGATAAATAGTTCGGTGGAAACGCCCCTCTCTTCTCCCCCCCCCCCCCCCCCCTCCCCGTATCTGCCTGTATTTGTTGAGCATCTCAGTCACATTCTGTGGTTTTCATCCGGACCCTCGTGAAAGCTCAGCAGCAGCAAACTACCTCTTTTGTCAATACCAACCCTGCTTGACCTTAGACATATCGGAGGTATCCATTGACATCAGCTGATGTACAGAAGCGATATACAATATAGTTAGTTTCTATCCCATTCTGGAGACCACATAATGATGACCCCATCCTCCAGACCACCTAGTGAGAATCCCATCTTCCAGACCATCCAATAAGGATCTCATCCACCAGACAATACAATGACGACCCCATTCTCCAGACCACACAATGATGCCCCTATCCGCCAGACCATCCAATAAGGATCTCATCCACCAGACAATACAATGACGACCCCATTCTCCAGACCATACAATGATGACCCCATCCTCCAGACCACCCAGTGAGAATCCCATCTTCCAGATCACCCAATGAGAATCCCATCTTCCAGACCATCCAATGAGAATCCCATCTTCCAAACCACCCAATGAGAATCCCATCTTCCAAACCACCCAATAAAAACAGCCCAACCTCGATTATAATGAGATAAAACTCCGCTGAACAAAACGTCTAGCACAGTGGTTCTCAACCTTTTTTCGCCCGTGCCCCCCTACACCATATTTTTAGGACGTCATTTCCCCCCCCCCCTTCTCACCATATTTTTAGAACGACGTTCCCCCCTTTCGTATTTCCTCCCTAAAAATTTCCCCCTGCCCCTACACAGTATACATAATAATTGAAGCTAAATTTAATAGCACATACTAAAACAAGTCTAGACGTCCAGACGTCCACATAAAACGTGATTTGTGGGTCTACTTACTTTATAAAATACATTTTAGAAGGGTGAGACGTACAGAACCGTAAAGTATGAAGGGAAAAACAAGATCAAGTAATCGGTTCTTGCACTAACGCAATCTTGAAATAATCTTCATTCACCCCCCCCCCCCCCTGGAAACCCCAAAATTCCCCCCTGGAAACCCCAAAATTCCCCCTGGGGGGGGGGGAATTCCCCACCGGTTGAGAACCACTGGTCTAGTAGATATTGTTATTGTACACGGTGAACAACTAGCGTTAGAATTAAATTGCAAGAAGAAAAGATTATGGTCATCACGAAGAAAAAAGAAATACCCAATGTAATATACTGATAACTGTAAATATTCTTAAACAAGTAAAGCAGTACAACTATCTAATGTAATATACTGGTAAATGTAAATATTTTAAACACGTGAATTGGTACAAATATCTCGGTACAGTCATAACAGTCTGATGGGAGGTGCCTGAAAGAGATTAGAACAAGAGTCGCTATAGCAAGATAGCCTTTCGCGGCATGGAAAACATACTGACTAAACAAAAAGTTGTCATTTGCAACGAGAAAATGAGTGTTGAAATGCTACATAGAAACTGCACTTTTGTATTGATGTGAAACGTGGACAATGAGCTGATAAGCTGGGGGAAAAAACAGCTAATGGATGTGGAAATGTGGTTTCTGAGGAAAATGCAAAGAACACCATGTACAGACAGAAAAAGCCAATGATCAAGTCCTACCAGAAGCAAATGCAAACCGTAAACTGATTAGAGAAATTAGACGTAGGCAATCACATTTTCTTGGGCGCGTTATGAGAAGAAATAAACTCGAGAACTTGATGAAAATAGGGCATAAGAACAAAGGGACGGCAGATAAGTGAATATCTGGATGACTTGGCCACATTCTTGTTCCAGACAAGAACACAGAGCTGATCCACGACTCTGGTGATATCGTGAGATGTGGCGAAACATGACCGCCCACGCTTATCGGCATGACATATAATGATGATCACAATAAGTGTAATAAATATAAAACTATGTAACACAAGTATTTAACCAGTAAATTATATTCTACGTAAAGTTTGCTTGTAAACTTATAACCAACCAGATCATGGCATGTTATTCCTGGCTATCATATGAAAATATAATCTCTATGCATTTTAATTATTCACTTCAGATGATATATAACTCCGCAGTATGCACCACACGAGATGTCGTGAAACATGTCAGACAATAAATCGTGCAACATATTGTTTGCGGCTTCTGTCTTTAAATTCACCAAAGAAATGTACTGTTTTGAAATGTAATCTAATTTTTTCAATCTTTCTCTGCAAACCATTTCATTACACTTTGTCCTTGACTACAGTGACAAACTAAATGATCTAGAATAATTATACAGGGTGTTTTTAAAAGTCTCACTACACTTTGTATGTAGAACAAATTTGAAAAATTAAGTACATGACGTCTTCGAAAATGTGCTAGAAATTGCATTTAATTAGTTAGAATAGTCACTGCTATGGTCTAACGCTGTTTTGAGGAAGCTGGAAAGCACCAATGAAGTATTCATTATAACTTATTCAACAAATGTATAACTGTAATACGATGATGAGGTTGTTTATTAGGAAATGTTGCTATAAATCTTTG
>JACEFZ010013887.1:27500-53501 GCA_014155875.1 Cepaea nemoralis | reverse complement strand
GTTCAAAGGTAAAACCCACCCCGGGGGGACGAATTTTTTGGTTGAAAAGGGAAAAAAACCCCTTTGGGGCAAAATTTGGATTTTTTCAGAGTGATATGAGCGTCGGCCGAAATGAATTGCTTTAGAAATAAATGCAAACTACTGATAATAAAATTGCAGAGAAAATCAGAAACAGCTATGAAATGCGGTGGGTTGCTTGTAATGTCATGTAAAGGACGTGCAAATAACTTGTTTTACCTTCAAAAGATTTAATAACCAGCCAATCAACCAACCCTTGTTTACTAACTGTCGCCATGTCAACAAAAGCGCCATTATCTGCGAGTACAACAATCAGCCTGCTTAAAGGTAAAGCTGTTCTGTAACCAGACATGGCGCAATATAACGTGTCACGGCTGTATGACTCCGTCTTAAAACTACATCAATCAGATTCACAGACGGAGGGAAGAGGCCGTGGGAAGTGATGTTACAAGTGAGAATGGCACATACAAGAAATACATAGCACCCAAATATGCAAATATACATGTCCTCCGCTTGAATACAACATTCGGTATGACACAGATAGACAACCGGCCAGTCAGACAGACTTATGACAGACAAACAAACATGCCGACAGACAGATAACAAGACAAACAGAAGGGCGGTCGGACAGACAGTCAGACAGACAGACAGATCGGCAGACAGACAGACAAGCAGAGAGGCAAACACTTTGGAAAGGATACATCGACATATGCATGGGTATAATACACAGGTGGACAGGGGCGTGGGGTATGTGTGTGGGTCTGTGTGTGTTTGTGTACACACGTTGGAGATGCAACTTACATTTTTAACAAAGGCATATAGTCTGCGAGACACTTGCCTACCAGTTAGTGAGCGGGTAAGACAACTAAGAAGTAGGCACCAGCTACCCTCTACCCTGAATTGACGTAGTGAAGATCACCATACTTCTCACCTCATCTCATCAGGTTCCTCTTGTACCTTGCGGTGTCGAGGTGAAGTATAAACAGCGGGGGAGTGCCCGCTCATGGGTCTCATGTATCGGTATTCCCATGGACTCTGCTATTATTGTATTTATTGCTTCTTTTATTTTGCTCCGCTCCCCCCCCCCCCCCCCCCCGCTCGCTTTGAACTCAAGCGTAGCCCACACATATTATTTATAGTAGTGATGGACTGAATTTTACGTGTGGATTAGAATTCCCGATTAACAGTGTCCCTCTCCAACAGGCGAATCCACCTCGACTTCGGAGATATTGTTTGGTGTGTTGTCCCTTTTTAATTTGCTCTGGCCTATCCCTGTTTCCGATTGTTCCTTAGCATTATTTTGCTTTGTCTACTCTTTAAACTGGTGTGGGTTAAACTATTAGAGCGCTGACCATTAAACATACAATGCGCTGATGGCTGGGTAAGGGATTCAACCCATACATCGGCATTAAGTTGGATTGAAACGTAGACCCCACGTTCAGAAAACAATGGCAAACTACTGAATGTAAAATTGTCAATAAAATCAACATGATGTTGATCGCAAGACCCTGCAAAGAACACACAACATTCTTTTCCATCGTGGTTTCATATCCGAAGTGTAATTTATTAAGGTAACAAACAGCCGCTATCTAAACACGTTGTGAGAATAAGTAATGAAATGGTAAAGAAAATTGGAGAGAGTATCGCTGTGGTTGTTTAGAAGAATATTAATGAGATCTTGCAAAGAGAAGGCAAACAATCGGTGAAATATTGACAGATGTGTGTGTTACTGGAGAACTTGGTGACAGCGTGAGGGGAAAAGAATAAGGGGAAGGCAGAGAGGTAAATATCAAGATGGCTTCACCACTTGGCATGGTCGAGGCAAAAACACAGAGCTGATCATCGACTCTGGCGGTCGTGTAAGATGGTGAAACATGACCTCCCACTCTAATCGACACGGAACATGATGATGATGATGATGATGATGATGATGATGATGATGATGATGATGATGATGATGATGATGATGATGATGATGATGATGATGATGATGATGATGATGATGATGATGATGATGATGATGATGATGATGATGATGATGATGATGAGGTATTACAGAATCATGAGTCAACATCATTAGGAGAATAGAAATTAAATATATGGGGCACATCAGCATAAATGGTGGGATAGAAGAATTAGCTTTATGTGGGAAAATACTAGGCAGACATACAGAGATGAATGAGGAACGCTTAAAGAGATGGGCAACAAATACAAATATAAGCAACGTTCATTTCATCAAAATATCAGAGGACAGAGAGGTTGGAGAGTCATCATCGCCGATGTCTGTTCCAGACTAGACACCTGAAGAAGAAGAAGAAGAAGAAGAAGAAGAAGAAGAAGAAGAAGAAGAAGAAGAAGAAGAAGAAGAAGAAGAAGGAGGAGGAGGAGGAGGAGGAAGAGGGAGAGGAGGGGGAGGAGGAAGGGGAGGAGGAGGAATGAGAAGAAGAAGAAGAAGAAGAAGAAGAAGAAGAAGAAGAAGAAGAGGAGGGGGAGGAGGAGGAGGAGGAAGGGGAGGAGGAGGAGGAGGAAGGGGAGGAGGAGGAATGAGAAGAAGAAGAAGAAGAAGAAGAAGAAGAAGAAGAAGAAGAAGAAGAAGAAGAAGAAGAGGAAGAAGAAGAAGGAAGAGGAGGAGGAAGAGGAAGAGGAGGAGGAAGAGGAAGAGGAGGAGGAAGAGGAGGGGGAGGAGGAAGGGGAGGAGGAGGAATGAGAAGAAGAAGAAGAAGAAGAAGAAGAAGAAGAAGAAGAAGAAGAAGAAGAGAAGAAGAAGAAGAAGAAGAAGAAGAGGAGGAGGAGGAAGAGGAGGAGGAGGAAGAGGAGGAAGGGGAGGAGGAGGAATGAGAAGAAGAAGAAGAAGAAGAAGAAGAAGAAGAAGAAGAAGAAGAAGAAGAAGAAGAAGAAGAAGAAGAAGAAGAAGAAGAAGAAGAAGAAGAAGAAGAAGAAGAAGAAGAAGAAGAAGGAGGAGGAGGAGGAGGATGGGGGAGGAGGAGGAGGAGGCGAAGAATAAGATGAAGAAGAAGAAGAAGAAGAAGAAGAAGAAGAAGAAGAAGAAGAAGAAGAAGAAGAAGAAGAAGAAGAAGAAGAAGAAGAAGAAGAAGAAGAAGAAGAAGAAGAAGAAGAATGTTTGTTTTTCAATTGTGATACTATGTTTAGGTAAACTGGGGTTATTAGTCACCCGTTCTGAAAAGCTTTTCAGTTGTGTGTTGTTTTAAAAGTCCGTTTGTTTCGCCACTCTCCATTTAACAATCAACTCATATTTTACATTGACTTCATTTCCTCGGCAAGTTTACGACCTGCACAATTTCATTACCAGCCAAAAACGATGTGCTCTGAGTATGTCCTAGATCCAGCCAGAGTAGTATGGAAATGAGACGGTCGGAGAAACGCGAGCCTCATTCTGTGGTTATTTGCTAAGAGGAACATTTTCATGTGGATGCATTCAGCATCCGTGTTTACTACAGGGACATCTGTTTGTACGCGTGAGTACAGACAAGCATACGCAGTTTCAGGGGTCGGGTTTGTTAGAGGCAAGTACGTTACATGGTGTAACATGGTTAATTTGTGGTGCTGGAACTTTGCCCTAGCAGATGAAGTAACCAATAGGAAAGCGGATGAGGAACGCTTGAGGCCATTAAGGCAATTAGAGACGTTGCAATATGGTTGTGGTTAGCGCACTCGCCTGTCGAGCTAGGGGATTTGGGTTTAAATTACCCTCGTGGTGAGAGTTTTTAGTGAGCAGATGTCTTAGGGGTTGACTCAGCACCACTGAATGAGTGTTATAGCCAAGGACTTTGAGCACGGCCATTCACATACACATGTCAATATGAGCACGGCTTTGGAAACGGACATTCACATACACATGTTACCATGAGCACGGCGTTGGACACGGCATGGAAATTAACTTTGTTTAAACCTTTGATACAGGCATGAAGGTACACAAACATCCATCTGATGACATCGTCTTAACAAATATTCAAAACATATAGGTCTGTGATGTGATAGGGTTACCACATGTAGGTTTCACTACATGAAGCACAGCGTCATCATTAAGTGAACTACTGTTGTGAGTTACAGTGTATCCGACTAACAGGTATTTTTAACTAGGTTACTTTCCCCAGCTTGTGACAGTGCCCAGTCTACCCGCGGGACAGAACGCCTGTAATCCCTAATCCAGTACCTGCAAGACGTGGCAACCTTACAAAAGTAAAGGTCACTTGTACACACCTTAATATGTGTGGGTGGGGGATGTGTGGTTTGGGGATGTGTGTTTGGCTGGGTGGTTGAGGGTGTGTGGGTGGGTGGCTGGGGGATATGTGGGTGGATGAGTGTTGGTGGTTGGAGGATGTGTGTGTGGGTGGGGAGATGTGTGTGGGTGGGGGAATGTGTAGGTGGGTGGGGGATGTGTGTGTGGGGGATGTGTGGTGAGTGGGAGATGTGTGTAGGTGGGGTGGGTGTGTGTGTGGGATGTGGGAATGTATGTGTGCCTGGGGGTGTGTGTGTAGTTGGGTGGGGGATGTGTGTGGGAGGAAGTGTGGGTGGATGGTGAATGAGTGGGTTGGTAGGGGATGTGTTTCATAACATGGTAATATGCATTGTTTATGTTTACAACACTCTTTTGACAAAATTTGTTTCCAATGTGAATGTATTATGCACTATTGATGAACGAAAGATGAGTGATTGTAATGGCCGAATGTAAGACGGGCCTGCGTGCCCAATTTTTAATCCTTGAAAATAAAGTCCGCTCTTTCGTTCGTTCGGCGTATGGTAATAGACCCATATTTTTATAGACCAGTCGGTACTCTGGGGTGAAGTGATCAGAATCTCGCTGGTCGTGTCTACATCCAAAGATATTTCCAGGTACTACATTTAGGCTGAGTCAATGGGCAACGATATCAGTGGCTACCACATTTAGGCTGAGTCGATGGGCAACGTTACTAGTGGATACCACAATTAGGCTGAGTCGATGGGCAACTTTACTTGTGGCTACCAAATTTAGGCTGGGTCGATGGGCAACTTTACCAGTGGCTACCACATTTAGGCTGAGTCGATGGGCAACGTTACCAGTGGCTACCACATTTAGGCTGAGTCGATGGGCAACGTTACCAGTGGCTACCACATTTAAGCTGAGTCAATGGGCAACGTTACCAGTGGCTACCACATTTAGGCTGAGTCAATGGGCAACGTTACCAATGGCTACCACATTTAGGCTGAGTCGATGGGCAACGTTACCAGTGGCTACCACATTTAAGCTGAGTCAATGGGCAACGTTACCAGTGGCTACCACATTTAGGCTGAGCCAATGGGCAACGTTACCAGTGGCTACCACATTTAGGCTGAGTCAATGGGCAATGTTACCAATGACTACCACATTTAAGCTGAGTCAATGGGCAACGTTACCAGTGGCTACCACATTTAAGCTGCGTCAATGGGCAACGTTACCAGTGGCTACCACATTTAGGCTGAGTCAATGGGCAATGTTACCAATTACTGGCAACGCCGATCTCATTGTGTTATGAACCTAAGGCCTATCCACGTCAATATGGAAGCACTATACTCGAGTTTCGCCCTCATTTGAGCTCGTCAGCAGTGCATATCCCTGACCGGATCCGGAAACAGTCCCGGATCACGCGTGTGAAGCGGGTGTGTAACCACGCGGCACACACTGGACACATGTAGCATGATGGAACAGAATTCCCCATTCCCAGTCCGACACATTTCATAAAGATACTTTAAGTCTTAACGGGGACCATCCCAAATAGAAGGGCTATTATTAGATCGTATGTTCTAGAACGAGTTGGGGGAGGGCAGAGGTATGCGCTTGGTTTTGATTGGCTAATCAGTAATGAGCCCACGCTATTCCTGGGCCATATTTTAAAATCTAATTAGTTGAGCGGGGATTTCACCGAGAGCGGTCGCTAGTGTGATGTGATGACCCAACAATGCCCTTAAAGATTCAATAATATATTGTTCTCTGGACAGCAGGTACCACTTTAAACATACTTTAATGTTGTGGCTAGACCTAGTGAACGAAAGAGAAGAATATAAGAGTATTTTATGAATAAAATGTGAAAGTGGAAAACCTGACTTCTGTGCGCCAGTATTCTGAATATTGCTTCTTCAACCTTGACATGTCTTTCACGCTGTATACTCCAAGTGCATTTCAATCCCTTGTTGTGACTGGTTGCGTATGCTTGATGAATGTATAGTGCACTCAGGCAAATTCGCAAACCCAAACCCCTTGTGCATTCTTCATGCCTAGGATGACTTATTCTTAAACCAACTGTACCTTTGCTCTCGCGAGTTAACAAATGGCAGTCTGGATTGGAATGAGTGATGTAAACATGTACAAGTTCCTTTGTAAAACGCTGAGAATGTTGGAGTGAATGAGCTGGTGCTTTGATAAATAGCCTCTCACATCTAGTGGAAGGAAAGATGCTTCAATATCCATCTGTAAACAGGTTGTATGTGGCACGCCAGAATTGCTAAGTCCATGTGATGCCTGGTGGCTACATTATGCTCAGGAGAATTAATAACATTTCTCCCTGAAGTATTACACTATTACCTCTACTGTTGGATGGTTCATATAACTAGTTCCTAAGAGAACCATAGGTGTGTGAACCTGTGTCTTAGTTGGCTGAATATAATGTATGGCTCATGCAAATTTACAAGGACTAAACATGTTTTTCCCATATGTGCTTGGTGCATATGTGAACAATTGTGTATGCAATTGAGCTTCTGTTACCTACTGTAGTAGACATGAAAATTACTCAGTGGGGAAAGAGCACATGATAAAGATGATGTACCTGTGAGACAAGTCTGGTGAAAAAGGGGTGAGGTCTGGCATTGCTGTGTGAATATGGAATAGGACATTCATGCACCAACATCACAGCCATTGGAATGGATGTCTGGTCTGCTAATTTGGTAAATGCCATTAGTTAATACATAATGCAGATTGCAGTTGTAAATGCCTATTTTCCATTTCCCTTCACAATGCCTGTCCCATGTTGCTATGTCACAATGATTGCTGTACTGTGTCTGGTCCTCCCTGTGCCCAGGTCTACTGTGGTTCAAACATGGTGGAACTTAGACCACATAAATGCTTGTAATTGTGTTAAGCTACCCTGTCTCAGCATATGGTCTTGTGATTACCACAGTACATCACAGTGAAATTCACATCATCATCAAACTAGGAGAGGTGTGTTGGAACCACACCCATCCTTTTCCTCCCCATCCCCAATCTGTGTCTGTTGATGTATAATAACATTATCTTTTAACATATGTAAAGAGATGTTGTGCCATTTTATATGTCGACAGAGAACAGTATGGTGGAGAGGCCATCCATATATCATCTGGGACAAATGAACAGAAGTCCTAGATCCAGAAGTGACTCCCTATCAAAAGGCAGGAAAATCTAAAAAGAATTTTCTCTCAGCCCTTTAACAGCTGAATGCACAAATGGGAGAATAACACAATCTGAAGCACTACCAATGTGGTGAACTGGACAGTGATCTTGAGTGTCACGGAACTGCTGAGAATTCACCTAGCAAAACTCCCAAAAGTCCAATTCCCCTTTTTCAGTAGAACAGACGATCTAGTCGAAGGGATACCACCGAGGTATTAATGTACCCCACGCAAGGGCGATTGGTGGCCCTTGTCTTCTAGGCTGTTCGTGTGAGACAAGCTCAACCCAACCAGTTCCGCTAACGCATGCGCAAGAACCGTCTTGGAACAAAGAGAGGCTCAGTTGAGATCCGGCCGTGAGAGCAAGACGTTGTGTGTGAACAACTGTGTTAATTCGTAAATGGGAGAGAGGAAGCCAGTGTCTTGCTGTTTATCAAAGAAAACCGACAGAACGTCCAGTGTTGGGACGGGAGCTCCTCAATTCTGAATGCACAGTTTGTCGTAAGGTACGTGAAACATATTTAGATAAATAATGTGTGTCGCTACCGCGTTGAACCGAAGCTATTCGACCACATGTCCCGCCCGGCGCACAAAGGTCAGTCAGGGGTGAAACTGTGGGCTTGTGTTGTAACTTAACACTGCAGGCTAGTTGAACACGAATGGATTGTAGGCCGGTTTTTTGCGTTACAATTGTACAAGTACGGGAATGCGTGTTATTGCCGCTACAAGTAGTTATAGACATTTCGGACAGGCCCAATAGTGTTATAAGTCCGAGTTCACTCCTGGGCGGCCTTAGAACTCTAACGTAGTCGACACAACCGGACGTGGGCGAAGGCGTTGTAGAACATAGGTCGAGTGAGGTATCAGGGAACTCGGCCGAACTAGACGAAACCCATGCGATGGTCGCCGGACATGTCGAAGGTCATTCGAAGGACATTGCGGGTGTCTAAGTTCGAATTCTTTGGTGTGGCGACCACTGGCTTTGCTGAGCTTTCCTCTTACTCTTTATGTTATTGGTTGTCGTAACGGAACACCATCTTGATAGGCAGTTGGTTCCCGAGAGGTTGACACTGGAGAAACTGGGGAAGGCGACAGAGCTGGTCACAGCCAGCTGAACACCGTTCCAAATGCTCTGACCTTAACTAGGGGAGGAGGGAACGGGATGTGGACTTCCGCTACAGGGGGATTTCCCTGTATCATCTATTACATTCCTGGATCAGTGCTAGAGCTCCAGGAGACCTGGTGTATAGTAGGTAATCCTAAAATCGAACCAGGGAGAGGGGGCTACCTCCGAGGGAGGGGAATTCGGTGGTCACCGGCTCTCCTTCAGAGCCATTCTGTCTCTAGGTATTTTTAACCTACTAACCTGGTATATTGTGTCCTTAGAAGTCTTTTTAGGACAGAAGGATTTCGCCGACACCATGACCAGATACACAGCCCTACCTTGGGCGGGTTTGAGACGGAGGACGGCTCAGCCAGCACTTGTTAGGACCCAGACCTAGTTCAGTTTGGCATTGGATCCTGGTCTGTGAGGCTGCCGGCCGGGTCATAGCGACACCGGCCTATACTGAGTACACATAGGTAACGTGTACCTCTGGGGGTAAGTCTGTGTCACGATATTCACACATGGTGTTATCTTTGGCAGGTTCTACTTTCTGAGAGACTTACGTGACGGGACCAGAGGAAGATCACTTGGTGAAGGCTGCTAAATGGCTGGCTTACCTATGTGACGTGAAGTGAGGCTTCTACACCACACCACGTGCCGGGAAGTCACTACGCCACAGTCCAGTCCCGTCTAAAACGCTAAATGATCTTCAGCCAGTCCACCAAGTATTATGATGGCTACACACGGGCGAGTATCGTGTCCTCTTGTCTGTGAACAGTTTTAACATTATGACCCACTAGCCAAACGGGTAGAGAAGAACTACATTACCCTTTATTTCATGATGGCCGGGTGTTCCGGGAACAGTCTACCATGTAGGATTATGAACAGTTGTGACATTCCTTACCGGGTCACGCGCTACCAGTACTGACTTTGAGTGACAGAGTCAACTTGAACTGTGCCAACTTTCTGTGCTTATAGGCCCAGTTATACCCATCCTGAGCCCATAAGAGACCACCATCTGTTTCCAGAACTTTGACATTGTTAACTGTGGGTTAAATGTTATGGTGGCTTCTTAGGAATGTTGTCTAGCACAGGCCTTACCAGTGAAGCTTGAAGGACCAGTCTTCAGAACTTCTACAGGGATGTTAGTCCGGAGTCATCACGTACCACCGCAACTTGGAGTCACCACATTGACGTGCTAGTCATTCCAGTTGAGACTACACCTCGGCAGAGACATTCCACGCTACGTGTGCAGATGAGTGACCTCTTTAACCTTGTGGTATCGTACCGAGTGTACAGTGATGAGTGAGACGGCCTGAGGCTAATCCAGATAGCCATTTCTTCTATCGCCTGGCGGTAGCCAATATTCTCTCATGAACATTCCCCTTGTTGATCATCCTCTTGTACATTATATCATCTAGTCATTATGTGTAGACACCAGAGTCGTGTCATCTGTTCTGGATGAGAGGTGAAAAAGGTATTGTCCAGCGGTTGATAGTGAGAGAGACAGGAATCCAAGGGCTGGTGGGGTCTGTAGACTGAGATTTATGGTAGTCCCAGAGTGCATCTATCCCGTTATTAAGATGTAATAGTATGCTTCCCTCATCCCAGGAACCACTACGACATTATTTGGGGGCTCGTCCGGGATATTGATGAGACAGCTCTGGTGATTGTGGTTAGGACATTTCATTCCTAGTATCTCTATTCAGGTCTACATAGGTCTTTGGTCCTGTTTCTTCTCTTGTCAAAGACAGATTGACTTGTGGTGTGTTGGGAGGTCATATATAGATTAGATTGGTGTATTGAATATCTCTATCTTGCATGATTTACAGATCACTCACACTACTAACATATACTCTTTAAGTATGGCATCCACAAAATTAAATATGGATGAAGTGCGGGCAACCGGTGAAGGAATGGGCCTCACCGGCACGGCACTATCAGAGTATATCCAAGGGATTGAGAGAGACTTCCGTCAGGAAGAGAGAGAGAGAAAACAGCAAGAAGCGGAGGATAGAAGGATGGCGTGGGAGTTGAAGAAGTTCGAAGCCGAACAAGCCGCTAAGAGGTTCGAAGCCGAACAAGCTGCTAAAAAGTTCGAAGCTGAACAAGAGGCTCAAAAGCGAGAGCATGAGTACCGTATGAGGGAACTCGAGCTCAGGGCACAATCAAGTAGGGATTCTGAAGGAGCAGTAGGAGGGTCTTCACTCCCTGGTTCTCCTACCTTAGGTCGACATGGTTATCATGCCATGAAGTTTCCTCTACCGATTTTTGAGGAAGATAAAGAAAAGATCGACCAGTTCTTACAAAAGTTCGAGGCTATGTCTGTCGCCATGGGTCTCGATCGAGACAAGTGGTGTCTGAAACTGTCCCAGGGGTTGCGCGGTACCGCGTACGAGGTCTATTCGCGTTTACCGGCGGGTCACGAGAATAATTATGCCGAACTGAAGGCAGCGCTGCTGAAACGGTTCGAGATGACGTCGCATACTTACCGCAAGAAGTTTCGAGAAGCGAAACGAGAGCCGAGTGAGTTATTGCTGCGTACGGCGAGCGTCTTAGATCCTACCTCCATAAATGGATGGACTTAGCTCAGTTTGCGCACGATTACGACAGTCTCGAAGAACTGATGATCGTCGACCAGATGCGGAAGCATATGTCGAAACCGCTCAAAGAGTTCTTGGGAGAACAAGGGGCCGAAAGATTAGAGGTAGTAGCCAAAATGGCCGAACGATTCGTCGAGGTGCATGGTGAAGGTGGGGAAACCCATCCCTCCATGGGTAAAAGTCAGGACAAGACTGACAAAAAGAAACTGAAGAACTCTCATGCCAAGAAGGTAGAACCTTATGAAAAATCCTCTGACCAGAGTCCAGAGAAGTCGAAAGATGGGAGCAAGAAGCCACATAACTCTCCACCGAAACGGAAATGGAGTGAGAAGTGGTGTTCGATTTGCCAGTCACCCTCGCACAACACAAGGGACTGCAGATCGAAGGCTAAGAGCTCACACTTTGCGGCCTGCCTAGTGGCTCCAAAGGTTGTTGCCACCGAAAAGGTCGAGGTCGGCGAAGAGACTCTGGATCAAGAGAGGCCACCTGTGGTCGAACTGATCGAAGTCAACGGCCAGCAGGTTGAGTGTCTCTATGACACTGGCCTAGACGGGGAAGCCGTCATTGCCGCCAGTCTAGTGAGACCAGACCAACTCACTGGGGAAAGCATCGAGATACAGCCGGCTATGAAGAGTGCGGTAGCCATGACGTTACCAATCGCTACCGTAGAGATTAGGTCGAGATACGTCACGGGTAGCATCCCAGCCGCGGTATTACTCGATCCCCTATATCCCGTGATTCTGGGGAGTAAATATGTATTTCTAGGGGTGCCGAAGAAGCCAATCCACCTAGGCGACATACATACCTGCGCCCACACGGGGAAAGACGAGGCAAACACAACCAGCTCGAAAACCCAGCTAGGGGGTTTGCGTACGGCCCAGAGTGAAGACGCGACACTACGTCCGTGCTACAAGAAGCTGCAGAAGAGTGCTGACCCAACGCAACGGGACCAGTACTATCTGAAGAATCGGCTGCTCTACCGGAGAGCCGGAAGGGGAGATGAACTGCACGGGCAGTTGGTGGTCCCGACGGACTACCGTCTCCCAATTCTTCAGAGGGGACACACCATATCGGGTAGTAACCTATCCGGGAATGGACATATGGGTGTCAGAGCGATGCTGCAGCGAATTTCCGGTCATTATTACTGGCCACGAATGACTGGCGATGTACGCCGGTTAGTAAAGTCATGCCCAGAGTGCCAGAAGGCTACACCCACAGATCGGACTAAGACTAGATTAGGTCTTAAGGTTGGAGATAGAGTATTATTGTGGGGTCCAAGCAGGACCAATATGCTCGAGGTAGGATGGCAAGGACCTTATCCCGTGGTCAGGGTAGTGTCCAAGACCAACTACGAGATCCGGATCGGGGGAATTTTGAGAATTTTCCATGCAAATCTCCTGCGGAAAAACGAGGAGAGGTCCGGTGACAAATCTCTGCACCTGTCGGCGATGTCAGTCAATAGTAACCCAGTTCGGAAGGGGTGGGTAACGTCGAATGCGGCGCGAGATACCCTGGACTCCGACCGAAGATCAACGGACTGGCCCCGCTATCGAAAGAGATGGCCAGGGAAACCCGAGTCCAGAGGGTTCTGG
This sequence comes from Cepaea nemoralis, assembly GCA_014155875.1. Lineage (NCBI taxonomy): Eukaryota > Metazoa > Mollusca > Gastropoda > Stylommatophora > Helicidae > Cepaea > Cepaea nemoralis. The sequence goes on along the minus strand of JACEFZ010013887.1, from coordinate 40,785 downwards.
GAAGACTATACCGTCCATCGAGGACGATACCGCAAATCCCGAGACATGTTTGTAGGGAGACATAGCGGTAGTGACGACACGGGTACCGCCGGGAAGGAAAGATCCGTCGGTATTGCACCCCGTTGCGTACGCGAGTCGGATGGTCGTCCGGCCGAACGTAATGACTCGACGGGCAAGCGCGGTTGTCGATCACTGATATGAGACGGGCTGTCCAAGTTACTGCCCAAAGTGATGGGGAGGTTGTACCTTTGAGGACACCGGCAGACCATCAACCAAAGATGGGCTTGGCCACCTCCCGTAAGCTCAACGCGTGCTTGATGCGTTGGTCGTTGATGCTTCAGCCCTACACCTTTACGGTGGAATACATTCCCGGTAAGGAGAATGTTGGGGCTGACTTTCTGTCTAGGCATCTAGTCCCAGAGGCAGAGGACGAGTTTGCTAGGAGTGAACATCCAGCAGGAGACAGTCGACGCGGTCAACTCTCTTAAGAGGGGGCCTATGTCACGGAACTGCTGAGAATTCACCTAGCAAAACTCCCAAAAGTCCAATTCCCCTTTTTCAGTAGAACAGACGATCTAGTCGAAGGGATACCACCGAGGTATTAATGTACCCCACGCAAGGGCGATTGGTGGCCCTTGTCTTCTAGGCTGTTCGTGTGAGACAAGCTCAACCCAACCAGTTCCGCTAACGCATGCGCAAGAACCGTCTTGGAACAAAGAGAGGCTCAGTTGAGATCCGGCCGTGAGAGCAAGACGTTGTGTGTGAACAACTGTGTTAATTCGTAAATGGGAGAGAGGAAGCCAGTGTCTTGCTGTTTATCAAAGAAAACCGACAGAACGTCCAGTGTTGGGACGGGAGCTCCTCAATTCTGAATGCACAGTTTGTCGTAAGGTACGTGAAACATATTTAGATAAATAATGTGTGTCGCTACCGCGTTGAACCGAAGCTATTCGACCACATGTCCCGCCCGGCGCACAAAGGTCAGTCAGGGGTGAAACTGTGGGCTTGTGTTGTAACTTAACACTGCAGGCTAGTTGAACACGAATGGATTGTAGGCCGGTTTTTGCGTTACAATTGTACAAGTACGGGAATGCGTGTTATTGCCGCTACAAGTAGTTATAGACATTTCGGACAGGCCCAATAGTGTTAGAAGTCCGAGTTCACTCCTGGGCGGCCTTAGAACTCTAACGTAGTCGACACAACCGGACGTGGGCGAAGGCGTTGTAGAACATAGGTCGAGTGAGGTATCAGGGAACTCGGGCCGAACTAGACGAAACCCATGCGATGGTCGCCGGACATGTCGAAGGTCATTCGAAGGACATTGCGGGTGTCTAAGTTCGAATTCTTTGGTGTGGCGACCACTGGCTTTGCTGAGCTTTCCTCTTACTCTTTATGTTATTGGTTGTCGTAACGGAACACCATCTTGATAGGCAGTTGGTTCCCGAGAGGTTGACACTGGAGAAACTGGGGAAGGCGACAGAGCTGGTCACAGCCAGCTGAACACCGTTCCAAATGCTCTGACCTTAACTAGGGGAGGAGGGAACGGGATGTGGACTTCCGCTACAGGGGGATTTCCCTGTATCATCTATTACATTCCTGGATCAGTGCTAGAGCTCCAGGAGACCTGGTGTATAGTAGGTAATCCTAAAATCGAACCAGGGAGAGGGGGCTACCTCCGAGGGAGGGGAATTCGGTGGTCACCGGCTCTCCTTCAGAGCCATTCTGTCTCTAGGTATTTTTAACCTACTAACCTGGTATATTGTGTCCTTAGAAGTCTTTTTAGGACAGAAGGATTTCGCCGACACCATGACCAGATACACAGCCCTACCTTGGGCGGGTTTGAGACGGAGGACGGCTCAGCCAGCACTTGTTAGGACCCAGACCTAGTTCAGTTTGGCATTGGATCCTGGTCTGTGAGGCTGCCGGCCGGGTCATGGCGACACCGGCCTATACTGAGTACACATAGGTAACGTGTACCTCTGGGGGTAAGTCTGTGTCACGATATTCACACATGGTGTTATCTTTGGCAGGTTCTACTTTCTGAGAGACTTACGTGACGGGACCAGAGGAAGATCACTTGGTGAAGGCTGCTAAATGGCTGGCTTACCTATGTGACGTGAAGTGAGGCTTCTACACCACACCACGTGCCGGGAAGTCACTACGCCACAGTCCAGTCCCGTCTAAAACGCTAAATGATCTTCAGCCAGTCCACCAAGTATTATGATGGCTACACACGGGCGAGTATCGTGTCCTCTTGTCTGTGAACAGTTTTAACATTATGACCCACTAGCCAAACGGGTAGAGAAGAACTACATTACCCTTTATTTCATGATGGCCGGGTGTTCCGGGAACAGTCTACCATGTAGGATTATGAACAGTTGTGACATTCCTTACCGGGTCATGCGCTACCAGTACTGACTTTGAGTGACAGAGTCAACTTGAACTGTGCCAACTTTCTGTGCTTATAGGCCCAGTTATACCCATCCTGAGCCCATAAGAGACCACCATCTGTTTCCAGAACTTTGACATTGTTAACTGTGGGTTAAATGTTATGGTGGCTTCTTAGGAATGTTGTCTAGCACAGGCCTTACCAGTGAAGCTTGAAGGACCAGTCTTCAGAACTTCTACAGGGATGTTAGTCCGGAGTCATCACGTACCACCGCAACTTGGAGTCACCACATTGACGTGCTAGTCATTCCAGTTGAGACTACACCTCGGCAGAGACATTCCACGCTACGTGTGCAGATGAGTGACCTCTTTAACCTTGTGGTATCGTACCGAGTGTACAGTGATGAGTGAGACGGCCTGAGGCTAATCCAGATAGCCATTTCTTCTATCGCCTGGCGGTAGCCAATATTCTCTCATGAACATTCCCCTTGTTGATCTCTTGTACATTATATCATCTAGTCATTATGTGTAGACACCAGAGTCGTGTCATCTGTTCTGGATGAGAGGTGAAAAAGGTATTGTCCAGCGGTTGATAGTGAGAGAGACAGGAATCCAAGGGCTGGTGGGGTCTGTAGACTGAGATTTATGGTAGTCCCAGAGTGCATCTATCCCGTTATTAAGATGTAATAGTATGCTTCCCTCACCCCAGGAAAAACTACGACATTGAGTCAGTCAGGGATCAACTGAGAGTAACATCAAATCTTGTTCTATGAACCACATTCATAGAGAACTGTGGGGTAGCTTGGAGTGTTTGTTTATCTAAGACTAAACTTAGAAAATATCCAACCAGATGCTCACACAGTGATTCTTGAAGAATGTGATTGAACAGTAGGGAAGTTGATCTGGCTAAGTGAGTAGCTGCAATGTATGGGACATTAAGTGTGTCATTATTGAAGTACCCAGTGACAGCCTTCACTAACAGCCTGATCAACTGTGAGATGCAGTACCATATCATCATACCAAATCTTGTCTTCAAGAGGAATGAATCTGCCATGAAGCTTATTCTGGGGAGGCTGCTAACTGGAGCTAGTCCAACATCCATGCTGATGATAAAAGGATTCAACAGACCCAGAACAGTAGTTTCTTCCTTAAGTGCCCATGGATAGGATTTCCTAAATTCCCAAGAGACATGAAATGATGATAGATACCGATACTGTAACGGAATGGTGTAGTGGTAATTAGAGAGGAGAGGTGGATGAGAGTTATTGGGTGGTGTAGTAATGGGGAGGTGTTGTATCATGTTTATCTTCATGCATGTGTGACATATTTTCTGCATTTTCTATGCAATAATTGAAGTGTTGACATGACAGGAGATGAGACAATGGTCATCACTCGACTCACCATCAACTCAATAAATTGTGTATTCCATGAACCAGGGTTTTAAGTACATGTCCCCAGTGAATTTCTTGTACAGTTGCTGTCAAGTGTTGTCTCTGGTGACTGTCTTAAGTGCTGTGGTTGGTTATACATATTGTGAAAAGTCTTGTATAGATGTTGTCAAGTATCTCTTATGATGTAAGTCTTGTACAATGGCTGGTGTACACAATTCCTTGTGAATGTACGTCCCACTTTTGTCAAGAAACTGTCATGTAGATGTCTTGTCCAACAGATGTAATGTACAGTTATTGTTGAAGTTTGTTTGCCTACATATAATTGAGTCCTACAATCCCAAAGAAATGGGACAAACTGATATAGGTCATACTGACAAAATATATAGAAGATCTATGTGACGGACGAACAGCACACTGTCAACAGTATAATGAGTGAGAGGGATCCTCAGTTGTACAGGCGCTAATAGTTCAGATCTTCTCTGGCCTTGGGTGAACTAGTTACTTCTTATATAAATTTCTGTGTAGATACATAGTGGTCTCACAGTGGGGGTTTGAGCCAAAGAAAAATGTTCTCCAAAAAGGCTATTGTGGGAATGATTAGCTCATTTGAGTGACCTCTAGACAAAACGTGCTAAATCATATCCTTTATCTTGTTATTTATTATTCAAGATATATCTCCAGAGAACACTACTAACTAGGTCCTCTGGCAACTCAATCAAACATGTCACATAACTGGTGGCTCTTTCCGGGATATAGACCCTGGGAAAACCTGGTCATATAACTGGGTTGCTCTTTCCGGACTATAAACCCTGGGAAAAAGAACACTCGTCTCAGATTTAAACCCTGGTAATAACCTGCTAGGGGCTCACATACCTGTTGCCCTGATGACGGGATACAAACTTTGGGTATACCCTGCATAAGACTCACTGTTGGGATCTCTATGTTGGTATTAAAATCCGGGGTGACCTCTCGCAAATCAGACCCAATTCTTGAAGGTTTTTATGGTGTTGTTTAATGGACCCTGTCTCTTATATGAGGGCAACTGTCCAGACATGTAAACCCACAATAAATCTCTAGAAGGTTTGATTTCATTAATAGTGATAATATTGCATGTATCACTGTTTTAATATATCAGTTAGGATTCAATGTAGCAGACTGAAAATGATGTATAAATATCTTATGGGTCAACATAAATGATGTATCCATGATATTTGTTTTTCTCAGAATGATATGACTTATTAGCTTGTCAATACTGTTGTATAATTGTGTGCATGCTGGTTGTTCAATATATGTATCCAAACATTAAGGTACCTGAAACACCAGAGAACACAAATTATTTTAAATATAACTGAGACAGCTAGTACAGGGAAAAATTCATTTTTGTCCCTGAAATTAGGACACTTGATCCAGTAAATAATATGGGGCCTACTCCATCTCCAAAATTAATTGCTGGCATGGGTGAGAGAGGGGAAATATTGTTGTAACTACAACATTTTTAATGTCACCACATCACATAAAATAACAACTCCCTATATTCTCTTCTCCCCATAACATGCTTGCAACACTGAGAGTAGAGAGTGTGAACCCTGATGGAAAATTTGGGCAACCATTAAGACACCTCACTGACAATCTCTCTCGGTGATAGTCAGTATTCGTACCGGCTAATGTCCAGGGTCGATTCGACGTTGGATTTATTCTTCAGTTGTGTAATCTTGTCGGTAGCCCTGATCAAGCTGCTGAGAAAGTGAACACAATTGAAATGTCCAGGAGAAACATCCTTATCAATTCAGTCACTTTCCATTCCTGAAGTAGTGGGATTATTAAGCGTACTTGATACGTAATGGACGAGATGAAGGGAAAATTCTACCTGATGTTATGGGCGGTCATACAAAACCGACCACAGTCTGGTGTCTATAAGACATTAGTCTATTGTTCGATGATGTAATCTCTCTGGTGTACTAGGATCCAAGTCGCCAGGAGTTAACTCATTGAATCTCCAGGAAGGCCATCAAAATAACTGAACCCCTAGCCATTCATATGGAAGTGGAGAGCGTACGCAAAGTATGTGTCCAGGAAACGATGGATAATCAACCTGATGTCATTGGCGTATCATACGACTAGGAGCATAACGTGGACAACCTGAAAGATTTTATGAAGAGATAAAACAGGATCCGTCTCCGACGTCTGCCGTCAATTAATCCTCAGTTGAGAAAGCGTTTCTGTCTGAAAAATGGTGGAGATTAAAGGAAGGACAAAGTTGAGTACAACTGATGGCTTCCTCCTTTTTCATTCTCAATTGGGAAGACCTTTCTGCCTGGAAAAATGGTAGGAATGTAATAAGGATTACTGTTCTTAAACAGTTAACTCTTATATGGTAGAGATCACTGCAACTCCAGCAGTTGACACTCTATACACAATGTCTGCGAAAGTGGACTAACGAAAGATCAGTTTTAAACAGCTGACTCCTTTCAAGATAAAGATCCCTGCAAGTCAGCAGACGACTCTTTATATAATAAGAACCATGCATTGAGCAGTGGGATCTTATATTATTACTGAGATGCGAGGCATATTCACAAGACCTGGCCAGGCCTATCCTCCAAGTCAGTAAAAATTGGCTTCCAAAATTCCAGTCAATATTGGTAACTAAGAAGCTAACCCACATAATCACACACCTTCAAAGGTAGCTGTGATAATGACGGACTTCTCTATGGATGAGAAGAAACGCCTTATATTCGCCATAAGTAAACGTTTTGCTCATGTGGGAGAGAAAGAACGGATACTTGCCAGTCACTCAAAAGCACTTAGCTAAAGCATGGCTGAAGACAACTAGTTGGAACCTCCACCTGGAATTCTATATTAGTAGTGGTGGATGTTAGTCTAACTGCATCTACAAACCCAGTTGCGGTGTTGGAAACAGCTTAATTAGCAACTAAGGAGAGAAAATGCTGTCACTTCTCACAACACATCAAAACAAAGGCATAACGGAAGGAGAGAATCTCAACCGACAAGCACCTCTAAATCTATGGTAAGACTACAGAAATAAGTCAAAGGAAATATAATGGGAAATTGCTACCATCTGCAAACACAAGAGGCTTATTGGAAAGGTAGACCCTGTGTCCAACGCTAACCAAATTTACAATAGTAGATTTTAGCCTTGACAAGTTTTGCAGCGGCTGCTATACAGTTCACCCGGAAGTGATTGTCTTTGCTCCGGTGATGATCAAAAATTTTAACCCAGTTCCAAATGCCAAGATTACTGTTGGAGAAAGTGTTCAGTTAAATACACTCTCGCAGGATTATCATTTCCCAGTGGCAAAGGGAGGAATGAAGTTCTGATAAGGTGAAAGGTTGAGAGATACATGGAATGCAACCATTCTCTCTAAACCTCATCTGGAAGTTGGCTTAATTGCAAAGCCATTACTTCACATTGTCGTGTCCTCCTTTACAGTGTCGTCCCTGGAGTGAAGAGAGCCGACACCCACATTATAATATTTTCCTCCTTTTTAATATTCTGGAGAATCCACCAGCTTCCGTCCAACACACTCCATCAGCCCGTGGACACCTTTTCCTGTCACTCTCTCACTGTCGTACTATGCTCCCTCTCATAATTCCCCAACGCAACATACTCAACAACTCTTGCTTCTAAAAATTAATAAAGATTAATTTATTAAAAGAAAAGTGTAACGTATATGAGACGTGTATGCGAAGAAAATGTGTGTGGTGTACTATAACATAACTGTATGTGTCAGCCCTCAAAGTTCAGGATCATAGTGTACACATCATGGCAAGGATCACACGACATCACAAGACTCATCACAGGGACCTCACCGAAGTCGTGTCCTTCTCTCCAGACATGTCCTCCTCCAGGAACTCTGATGACCATGAGATCTGAATCTCATGTACATATATATAATCCGTGGAAAATACTAGTATATTTCCTAACGCAACTGTTCCTAATAGTTTATAGAAACTCCGGCTTCATAATTCCGGCGCAGTGAAAACAAACATGGAACACTGTCCTACTAACACGTCTTTTTGTCTCTTGATAAATGTTCACTAGTTCTCACTATTAAACAGTTAATGTATCTAGAAATAAAATGGCTTGCTTTATTCACTAGATATAGTCTGAAAGTTCTGATTTCCTTGATACGTGGAACAACTACACTTCAATGTTTGGTTTCATCTACTGTGAACATCAGTCCCTACTGATCTAGTTCCACATGGGTTGAACCTCCATCACTTCAGGTGTGTTAACGATTGATATTCACTCATGTAGGATACATATACCATTAGACTCCACCGAGCAATGTGTCTTAACTTCTTCCGTTGCGAAAGTTGCTGGCCCATCTCTCTACATCATAATTTATCCGGGATCGGATGTTACATTGGGTCCGGGTTCTTCATTCCAACCAGAGGAACCTGTAAAATAAATCATACAACTGGTGATAGCCTCCCCGTCACTGATCTCTATTAGATGATCGTGGGCCATCGGCCTCGCTCAGAAAATATAATGTACCTATCAGGGACAGATGAACTGACCACATAGGTTATCATCAGGCCAAGACAAAAAAAAATCAGCAAACAGAATGCGGAACCCCGCCCACCAGGGACACCTACGGGAAGATCCCAATTATCCCTCATTACTCAATTCTCAACTAGTAAAGCTTATCAACACTTCACTAATCTATTTTTAACTAGCAGAGCTAATATCACTATTCTACTCTAACTAGTTTCCACTAACAGTGCTAATCATCACACTATAGTTTTAACAAGGCTACAGTCTATATTAATTAGAACTCAATATAAGAATAGGTTATACCTTAAATGGCACTACTGCAGTCCTATCAATCATATCTACATCTGCCATGATAGGCACGTGTAAAATTAAGTCACTAATTAACACACGGTAGATATTATTTCCACTAAGCACTGCAGTGCCATTGCACTCCGACTAGAGCCACATTTCCAAGTCCCCCTAGTCGGCCCCAACTCGGGTTTATATGGCAAACTACCAAAGTTGGCCACGTGACGTTATCCTTTATGCCCCCACACAGGTGGCACATTGGCAGATCATCCCCTGTCAGGGATCCATCCCCCCTCTGGCTCCCTCAATGTTAGATTTGTCATCACTGGTTTAGACATCCAAAACAATCTAGAGAGTTACTGTCGAGTTCCAACAAAGAGTTTCGATACCAAGCTGCCAATCATGGTTTTCCAAACAAGCTTACATTGTGCACATGACGTTGTTCATGTCCGGCAGGTGTTCCACTGTTTTCAATAACAAGCCCTCAACTTTCTGTCATGTGGTGACAGTTAAATCCGCCATTCCGTTTGATGTCGAGAAATACCTAATGACATTCTGACCGTTTTCTCCCTAGTCGGGCACTTCCGACCTGTTGATAAACTGTCAATCTTCTGTTCAGTGGTGACAATCCCAGCCGCCACTTCGCCTGATGTCCGGAACTATAAATGACAGACAGGGCTGTTCCATGTACTGAGCCGGGCAAGGCTATGTGATTTTAACTGTTTATGAACTGCCAACTCGGTGTATCCATTCCTTCTCACTCACCACCAAATGTGTATATGTGCTGCCCCGATGTAACCCGTGCAGCTGTGTTTACTCTGTTAGTACGACTGTTGTGGCCTAGAAAAATTACGCCAAGCAAACGTCGGTATTATCATTATCTGGTTAACTCACGGCGATCTCGTGACACACATAATGAATCTCTATGGTCCATTCATACATTACAAAATGGTGTGACTCAGAGAGATCATTTATCACAACAGGAAATATAGCAAGGATGTCAGCAGTGGAACACTGTCAGAGGTAAATAGAAGAGCAGTTCACAGATGAGGAGTCAGGACTCCTGATGCTCCCAGTGACTTAAAGGAACATAATGCAGGGCTAACTTCATGGTCTTTGCGTTTACCACCAAATTCATCAACAGATGCAATGTTGGGGAAGATTTTTTTTTTTTAAAGGAGAAAAATCACTTAGTTCCAAATATACTACTCTAGTAGGGTAAAGGGAGACAGGGAGTAATTGACAAAACCACCTGAGGGATCTGGGAACTGTGGATTCTGCGATCATCTGTCATACCTATGAAAGATCTGAGAGAGGGGCCATGTAGCATGATGGAACAGAATTCCCCATTCCCAGTCCGACACATTTCATAAAGATACTTTAAGTCTTAACGGGGACCATCCCAAATAGAAGGGCTATTATTAGATCGTATGTTCTAGAACGAGTTGGGGGAGGGCAGAGGTATGCGCTTGGTTTTGATTGGCTAATTAGTAATGAGCCCACGCTATTCCTGGGCCATATTTTAAAATCTAATTAGTTGAGCGGGGATTTCACCGAGAGCGGTCGCTAGTGTGATGCGATGACCCAACAATGCCCTTAAAGATTCAATAATATATTGTTCTCTGGACAGCAGGTACCACTTTAAAACATACTTTAATGTTGTGGCTAGACCTAGTGAACGAAAGAGAAGAATATAAGAGTATTTTATGAATAAAATGTGAAAGTGGAAAACCTGACTTCTGTGCGCCAGTATTCTGAATATTGCTTCTTCAACCTTGACATGTCTTTCACGCTGTATACTCCAAGTGCATATCAATCCCTTGTTGTGACTGGTTGCGTATGCTTGATGAATGTATAGTGCACTCAGGCAAATTCGCAAACCCAAACCCCTTGTGCATTCTTCATGCCTAGGATGACTTATTCTTAAACCAACTGTACCTTTGCTCTCGCGAGTTAACAAATGGCAGTCTGGATTGGAATGAGTGATGTAAACATGTACAAGTTCCTTTGTAAAACGCTGAGAATGTTGGAGTGAATGAGCTGGTGCTTTGATAAATAGCCTCTCACATCTAGTGGAAGGAAAGATGCTTCAATATCCATCTGTAAACAGGTTGTATGTGGCACGCCAGAATTGCTAAGTCCATGTGATGCCTGGTGGCTACATTATGCTCAGGAGAATTAATAACATTTCTCCCTGAAGTATTACACTATTACCTCTACTGTTGGATGGTTCATATAAACTAGTTCCTAAGAGAACCATAGGTGTGTGAACCTGTGTCTTAGTTGGCTGAATATAATGTATGGCTCATGCAAATTTACAAGGACTAAACATGTTTTTCCCATATGTGCTTGGTGCATATGTGAACAATTGTGTATGCAATTGAGCTTCTGTTACCTACTGTAGTAGACATGAAAATTACTCAGTGGGGAAAGAGCACATGATAAAGATGATGTACCTGTGAGACAAGTCTGGTGAAAAAGGGGTGAGGTCTGGCATTGCTGTGTGAATATGGCATAGGACATTCATGCACCAACATCACAGCCATTGGAATGGATGTCTGGTCTGCTAATTTGGTAAATGCATTAGTTAATACATAATGCAGATTGCAGTTGTAAATGCCTATTTTCCATTTCCCTTCACAATGCCTGTCCCATGTTGCTATGTCACAATGATTGCTGTACTGTGTCTGGTCCTCCCTGTGCCCAGGTCTACTGTGGTTCAAACATGGTGGAACTTAGACCACATAAATGCTTGTAATTGTGTTAAGCTACCCTGTCTCAGCATATGGTCTTGTGATTACCACAGTACATCACAGTGAAATTCACATCATCATCAAACTAGGAGAGGTGTGTTGGGACCACACCCATCCTTTTCCTCCCCATCCCCAATCTGTGTCTGTTGATGTATAATAACATTATCTTTTAACATATGTAAAGAGATGTTGTGCCATTTTATATATCGACAGAGAACAGTATGGTGGAGAGGCCATCCATATATCATCTGGGACAAATGAACAGAAGTCCTAGATCCAGAAGTGACTCCCTATCAAAAGGCAGGAAAATCTAAAAAGAATTTTCTCTCAGCTCCTTAACAGCTGAATGCGCAAATGGGAGAATAACACAATCTGAAGCACTACCAATGTGGTGAACTGGACAGTGATCTTGAGTCAGTCAGGGATCAACTGAGAGTAACATCAAATCTTGTTCTATGAACCACATTCATGGAGAACTGTGGGGTAGCTTGGAGTGTTTGTTTATCTAAGACTAAACTTAGAAAATATCCAGCCGGATGCTCACACAGTGATTCTTGAAGAATGTGATTGAACAGTAGGGAAGTTGATCTGGCTAAGTGAGTAGCTGCAATGTATGGGACATTAAGTGTGTCATTATTGAAGTACCCAGTGACAGCCTTCACTAACAGCCTGATCAACTGTGAGATGCAGTACCATATCATCATACCAAATCTTGTCTTCAAGAGGAATGAATCTGCCATGAAGCTTATTCTGGGGAGGCTGCTAACTGGAGCTAGTCCAACATCCATGCTGATGATAAAAGGATTCAACAGACCCAGAACAGTAGTTTCTTCCTTAAGTGCCCATGGATAGGATTTCCTAAATTCCCAAGAGACATGAAATGATGATAGATACCGATACTGTAACGGAATGGTGTAGTGGTAATTCGAGAGGAGAGGTGGATGAGAGTTATTGGGTGGTGGAGTAATGGGGAGGTGTTGTATCATGTTTATCTTCATGCATGTGTGACATATTTTATGCATTTTCTATGCAATAATTGAAGTGTTGACATGACAGGAGATGAGACAATGGTCATCACTCGACTCACCATCAACTCAATAAATTGTGTATTCCATGAACCAGGGTTTTAAGTACATGTCCCCAGTGCTTGCTTGTGTTCGTTGGCTTGAGCTCCAACGCGAAGTCCTGTATGTCGGATGAAGGCATCCTGTTGTCCAACATCAGTGTGATGTCATACAGGACTTGAGGTTTGCGTGAGTATCCGTTGTCCCATGTCTGGCTTATTGGTGTGCAGACTGGTGGTTCCTCGCCGTACAGGCAGACACTCTCCGACTTCGGAGGAATCGGCGATCCTACTGACCTTAGCCAGGACCCCGAAGGGACCTGTTGCCCAGGACGCTCGACGAGGACGCGTCAATAGGTCTTGGCCAGTATATAACCCGGCCCTGGTGCCTTGGAAACACCTCTGCGTCCCATGTCCCCAGTGAATTTCTTGTACAGTTGCTTTCAAGTGTTGTCTCTGGTGACTGTCTTAAGTGCTGTGGTTGGTTATACATATTGTGAAAAGTCTTGTATAGATGTTGTCAAGTATCTCTTATGATGTAAGTCTTGTACAATGGCTGGTGTACACAATTCCTTGTGAATGTACGTCCCACTTTTGTCAAGAAACTGTCATGTAGATGTCTTGTCCAACAGATGTAATGTACAGTTATTGTTGAAGTTTGTTTGCCTACATATAATTGAGTCCTACAATCCCAAAGAAATGGGACAAACTGATATAGGTCATACTGACAAAATATATAGAAGATCTATGTGACGGACGAACAGCACACTGTCAACAGTATAATGAGTGAGAGGGATCCTCAGTTGTACAGGCGCTAATAGTTCAGATCTTCTCTGGCCTTGGGTGAACTAGTTACTTCTTATATAAATTTCTGTGTAGATACATA
>JACEFZ010013887.1:0-22500 GCA_014155875.1 Cepaea nemoralis | reverse complement strand
TATATATATATATATATATATATATATATATATATATATATATATATATATATATATATATAGGTACCACACCGGCCCACACGATTTGAGTGTCGATAATGATAAGTATGAAGGCCGCCTCTACTCTTCTTTCAGTTGAGAGGACCGACTTTCAACAGCCACTTATTCAAGTGGTGTTTATGGTATGGGCTGAGACGGTGGCACGAAGGAATATCATAAACAGACACCGGGGGAAATGATGCTAGATGGGCTGAGACCATGGCATGTAGAGATATCATAAACAGACTAGAGGAAATGATGCTGGATGGACTGAGACGGTGGCATTAGAGATATCATAAAGAGACTAGAGGAAATGATGCTGGATGGACTGAGACGGTGGCATTAGAGATATCATAAACAGACTAGAGGAAATGATGCTGGATGGACTGAGACGGTGGCATTAGAGATATCATAAACAGACTAGAGGAAACGATGCTGGATGGACTGAGACGGTGGCATTAGAGATATCATAAACAGACTAGAGGAAATGATGCTGGATGGACTGAGACGGTGGCATTAGAGATATCATAAACAGACTAGAGGAAATGATGCTGGATGGACTGAGACGGTGGCATTAGAGATATCATAAACAGACTAGAGGAAATGATGCTGGATGGACTGAGACGGTGGCATTAGAGATATCATAAACAGACTAGGGGAAATGATGCTGGATGGATTGAGACGGTGGCATTAGAGATATCATAAACAGACTAGAGGAAATGATGCTGGATGGGCTGAGACGGTGGCATTAGAGATATCATAAACAGACTAGGGGAAATGATGCTGGATGGACTGAGACGGTGGCACGAAGGAACATCATCAACAGACCGGGGGAAATGATGCTGGATGAGCTGAGACGGTGGCGTGTAGAGATATCATAAACAGACTAGAGGAAATGATGCTGGGTGGACTGAGACGCTGGCATGGAATAATATCATCAACATGATCTATCCAGAACATCAGGGTCCGTGATCTGTGGAGATGCTCGAAAGCCAATACAGGTGGCAGGACACATCATGATGATGATGATAGTCACACCAGATCTCAACACCACCACCTTCAAATGACACCGTGGCCTTGCTCAAGAAACATGTGTTCCAGTTAAACACCCAAATATAGTCATAAGCAAAGCAATATGACCTTTGCACATGCGTTAAGGCGCATTGTGCTTACGGTGCTGGACCCATATTCGTATAGACTATTCGGCACTCGGTGGGTGGTGTGACCAGCACCACGTCGAACGCCTTTACCTCCCAAGAATTTCCGGGTACCCATTTTAGATTGGTCAATTGTAAAACTCCGCCTCGATACGGATTCGAACCCACAACTACCCCCGGCAAGCGAGCATCTAGCCACTAAGCTCCCGCATATCCCATAAGGTATTAATGTTGTCCACTGATCTTCTCCGAGTGCCAATCAACGGCTATCAAATGCAGATTGTTTATTCCGAGTGAAGCGGAACATCCCCAAGACTATCAGCTACGTTAGTGAAATATCGTGGGTTGATTCGAGAATGATTTCTTCAACGAAAAAAGAGCAGGAAGCGATGTAGACATATACACACAGGAAACGGGCTGGCAATATTAAATATTCACTTAACATTTTACTCAGTTTTTCTTGGCGATTCGCCTCTTGCTCTATGTCACGTCACACATATAGTGTGTAGTGAATTACTGTAGAATTAACGATAAATATGCATGAACAGAGAGAGTGGGTAGAGATAATGGGAAGAGAGAGGGGGAGAGGGGAACACAGAGAGCGAGAAGGAGAGAAATAGAAGGGGAAGGAGAGAAGTGGATAGAGAGAGAGAGAGAAAGCGAAAGACAGAGGATAGAGAAAGACAGAGCCAGATGGAGAAAGAGAGATAGCATGAGAGAGAAAGAGGGACGGAGAGGGAGTAAGAGAGAGAGAGAGAGAGAGAGAGAGAGAGAGAGAGAGAGAGAGAGAGAGAGAGAGAGATGGTGGTATTGTAGTTAGTTCACCTGCATACCAAAAAAAAAAGAGCTCTGATTTATTATATTACGACCAATACATCTATGGAGCCTACCCAACTTCATATCCAATCGTACCAGATACTTTTCAGTCATATCTAGGAATTGGTTGGGAAGAAAAGGCAACGAAGAAGGAAACTGCTTGTTTGTGTGTGCGCGCGTGCATCTGTGCCTGCGTGTGTGTGTGTTTAGGTATCTGAATAATATTCAGAGTTTTTCCTTCTAGGAAGCATTGATGATGGACAGACGGAGAGGAATTTCCCATATTTCATATCCGATGCTAACTTTCACCAGATCTCCATCAGATCGGTCCCCGGCGATCCATTAGAAAACGGCCTATAATCTGGAATATGAAGCAACAATAAAAATAAAATAAAAATATCGACAACTCGGCGCTTCTAGCGACAAAAAAAAAATAATCCTCCAGATCAATACAACACAGCAGTCCTGCTGATGCAACATTAGACTGCAACTAAATCAACACAACTAATTCAACAGTTGAGATGGCTTTTTATCTTTCACAAAACTACTTCTTTGCTGCTTCCTTGGCTAGTATGTCTGATCTTTAAGCCTATGTACAACACAAACACGCCATTATGAATACAAATACTTTATCTGTTTATTAAACGTCTGTCGCGTAATTGCTCGATTTCCTGCCTGGTTTGTTGCACAGATGTATGAAAAGAACCCGAGAGACCGATTAATGCAAATTCAGCCGTAGGGCACTCAAGCAAACCCCACAGATTGTCGCACAAGACTGCAGTGACCTAACCGAGCTGAGAGAAATAAACTGGAATCGAACCCACAACTTTTGAAACGCGAGGCAGTCAGCTTAACCACTTCGCTAAGGAGACGGAGCGTATCTGGTATATGATGGTAGCCTCCATTATTTTATAAACCAATCGGTACTCGATGGGTGATTTGGTGGATTCACATCCAACCAACCAACTAATCAACCAACCAGCATAGTCCATGTTCAATTGCCCATTTCTTCTAACATTATGGACATCCACAAGGCACCGAGTATTTTTCCCAATCATCCGAGACACAAGACGAAGGAACCATTAACCTGGAATCAATTAGGATGGTGAGTAAAAGATCCTTTCATTGATCTACAACTTTTGATTCATAATTGGCTTTCTTCCGAAGGAAACAGATATTGCACCTCAGAAGTCGTTCTTTCTTCCCCTTCACCTTTTTCATATTATTTCATGGCATTACATTTTAACATTATTCGAGAATTTTA
Organism: Cepaea nemoralis; assembly: GCA_014155875.1. Classification (NCBI taxonomy): domain Eukaryota; kingdom Metazoa; phylum Mollusca; class Gastropoda; order Stylommatophora; family Helicidae; genus Cepaea; species Cepaea nemoralis. The sequence continues at coordinate 19,224 of JACEFZ010013887.1, read as the reverse complement.
TACGAAGCCCGTTGGCCGTAATCTTTTATGACTTTATTTATTATTTATAGAATTCCATTATAACATATTATCCATACCCGTCTTTTAGTTTTCGTGAAAAGAGCAAATACATTTTTTAAAAATAATATATTTTCTTTGCTAAGCAATATTATGTTCCCTCGCTGTTGGGCCAACCACACAAAAATTTAATTCAGCGTATTCAAGAGAAAAAAAGTGTATAAAACATGTTTTCCCTAGCCGGGGAAATCAATAAGGAGACGAGTGGGCAACAACACAATGGACTCGAAAGAACTGGAAATTGGAAACAGGCGAGTCAGTTTACAAGAGAAGACAGGATAGGAACCGAGTATTTTATGTGAGAGGTGATAGACGGTTTAGGGAGGTAGGCAAGAAGTTGGAGTAGCAGAAGGACGGATAATCAGTGGAGGCAGAGAAAGAGCAGCAGCAACAATGGCCGGTGCTGTAGTAGCTGAAGAAGAGGCAAGAGGAAAGGAGATGAAGAAGATGGGGTGAAAGGGAAATGGATGGACGATGTGGGGGAGGAGGAGAAGAAAAACAGGTGGAGCACGACGACCCAACTGCTGCGGAGGTGGGGAGGAGGAGGAGGAAGGAAGAAGAAGAAGAAGAAGAAGAAGAAGAAGAAGAAGAAGAAGAAGAAGAAGAAGAAGAAGAAGAAGAAGAAGAAGAAGAAGAAGAAGAAGAAGAAGAAGAAGAAGAAGAAGAAGAAGAAGCAAAAGATCACGGAAGAACATGATACATGTTGAAATCGTGTGTACTCAATCAAGACACCAAGTGTGAGCCTGTGTTGTACTGAGAGACGGAGCTACTACAATCTGATTACACTAAAAGATGGTATGGTATAATACTGGCATTTGGGCTGTTTCACATTGATGACACTTTTTTACGGTACTATTAGCATACATATGTTCCTTACATTGATGACACTATTTGACGGTACAATAACGACATACCCGAGTTTCTAACATTAATGGGACTATTTGACGGTACAATAACGACATACCCATGTTTCTAACATTAATGGGACTATTTGACGGTACAATAACGACATACCCGTGTTTCTAACATTGATGACACTATTTGACGGTACAATAACGACATACCCGTGTTTCTAACATTAATGGGACTATTTGACGGTACAATAACGACATACCCATGTTTCTAACATTAATGGGACTATTTGACGGTACAATAACGACATACCCGTGTTTCTAACATTGATGACACTATTTGACGGTACAATAACGACATACCCGTGTTTCTAACATTAATGGGACTATTTGACGGTACAATAACGACATACCCGTGTTTCTAACATTGATGACACTATTTGACGGTACAATAACGACATACCCGTGTTTCTAACATTAATGGGACTATTTGACGGTATGGAATACACCTGTTTCTAATAATGAAGCTATTGCTATGCGGTATTTTAATGGCATACTCGTAAATCTCACATTGATTATTTTATGAAACGGTATTATAATGGTATACTCATATACCTCACATTGATGACACTATTAAAAGGTATTGTAATAGAATACCCGTGTTTTTCACATTGATAACACTATTTGGCAGTAATATAATGGTATATTCGCGTTTCTCACATTGATGACACTACTAGAAGGTATTACACAAGAAATAAATGGGGAGAACCGTTGAGGCCACTAAGATGATTGCATAAATAGACACACATAGTATTATTTGGCACTCACAGAAGAAGAAGAAGGAAATAGAGATTAGAAGTCGCATTAGACAAGTGTTTATGTATGAAATGTATGGTAGCTTGTAACCATGCATCTTCGTGTAAGTGGAGTGTTTAGTTGGTCGTGCGTCGAAGTACACTTGTTCCTGCAGCGAGGCGCCGTCGTCACAGGTTCGATCCCGGTCGGTAACTATTATAGCTTTCAGATTTTATGTTGTCTAGTGCGTCTTCTAATCTCTATTTCCTTCTTCTTATTCTTCTTCTTCTGTGAGCGCCAAATAATACTATGTGTGTCTATTTATGCAATCATCTTAGAAGGTATTATAATTGCATACTCATCTTCCACTCATTTCTGACACTATTAGACAGTATTAGAATGGCATGCTAGTGTTAATCGCATTGGTGTTATTAATATTGACGATACTATTATGACACTTCAATGGCATGCTCTTGTTTGCATTGCTCAAATGTAACTAAACTAGTAAAGTCAAGAAAGAAAGAAAGAAACAAACAAACAAAGACGATAAAACAAGAGTTACAACCCCAAAAATGTACAGTTGATGAAGATGAGGAGTGGAAGTTTTAACTGGACTGAATTAGTAAACACGATAGCCCGTGAACTCAAAAACGTGCTAAACTATTGATTTCACAATTGTCAATATTACAAGCCAAGTAACGTCAGTTCTCGTGGTCTTCTCAAGACCGACAACTCCAATTATCGTGGCTTAAAAATTGCGTTGGAAATAATTCTCCAACTCTAGCTGTTCTAGTAATGTTTAGCTAAAACACGGCCTTTCTGAATTCAATTTAACATTATGTCAAAAGACAATTATAGCATTTCCTGCGCATGTGAAATATGCCAGCCCTTTATTATTTTATCCCGCCTCTTGATTTCCTGGGCGGAAACAAGACAAGAAAAGTAAGTAACAGATCTTGCAATCTGCCTATCAGAGTTCTGCAAATTTGCGGGGACAACCCTACATTTGATACACTCATACTGTGATATAGTGAAAAATGAAAGGCGTGATAGGCAACGGACGAGCTGATCAGTTGATGCGCATGGCGATGATCGAAGAGGGAAGAGCAATGTATGGGACGTAGTTCAACAACGCCATAAGTGCCGATGGACGAACGGATGACTTTGAGGACACTTGGAAATCTGCTTCCTTTTCCCAGAGGTGAAGGAGATGGGAATGAGGCGGGGGAGCCGCCAGACATGAAGATTTTGAAAAAAAATACAAGCCATTTGATTAACTAGCAGAGAGCTGGTAAAATCAGTCGATTTACGCTGGCGGAGATGTTGTGGAGGGGATAGGAGCACCAAAGGACCTGTCCGGAGTGCGATGACGTTGATTCACACTATTCACCAGTTAAAAGCGAAAGGCAGACTGCATAACATCGTCTCCATTTAACATCACCTCAATATGACACCACATCCATATAATGACACTTCCCTATAACAGAGACTCAAGTTAACCTCCCATCCGCATAACGTCGTCCCAATTTAACGTCACCTCAATATAATACCAAATCTATAAAAAGCCACCTCCATATAATACTGCCTCCATTTAACGTCACATGAGCATAACACCACCTACGTATAACATCTTCTCTATTTAACTTCACCTCAGTATAAAACCACATCCATGTTGTTCTTGATTTACTTGGCAATTATACGTTCAGTAGGTATCCATTGCTTTCTGAACGACTGATGCTCAAACTATCTAAGTCAACGCAAAGAGACCTGCTCCTAAACTGTTTACAGCTGATTTTGAACCCTCGACCCGGAGAATTTAAAGGCAAGACATGATAGGTTGGTTCCATTGTGGTCTACGTAATACACTAAAATATCAATGTAGGGGGTACCCACGACGCCACCGAAACAGCACAATATATACATTCACAAATAATCATTGGCCCATGAAGACTTTATCTCATCTGAAAAATGAAACGTCTTAACAAAAGACAAAGCAACACCAACTGCAGAGAAAAAAATAACACAGAAAACAAAGAAAGCATATAGAGCAATCTCATTTCCAAAGCGGAAAATAAACAACATAAATACTCCATGATAACACGTCACTACACTGACAGTTTAACAGAGCCAAACCATGTTATCTTTATCACTACACTGGCAGTTTAACGGAGTCAAAACATGTTATCTGTATCACTACAATGATATTTTAACGGAGCCAAAATATGTTATCTTTATCACTACACTGATAGTTTAACGGAGTCAAAACATATTATCTTTATCACTTCACTGACAGTTTAACGGAGCCAAACCATGTTATCTTTATCACTTCACTGACAGTTTAACGGAGTCAAACCATGTTATCTTTATCAATACACTGACAGTTTAACGGAGCCAAACCATGTTATCTTTATCACTTCACTGACAGTTTAACGGAGTCAAAACATATTATCTTTATCACTACACTGACAGTTTAACGGAGCCAAACCATGTTATCTTTATCACTTCACTGACAGTTTAACGGAGTCACAACATGTTATCTTTATTGGGGGAAAATCAAATGCAAAACAATGTATTCCCTTGGGGAATTTAAACACGGAAGCCAAAAAGACACGTGTTTTAATTGTTACAGCTGAAATATTTTTCATTTACTCACTTCATAGGATATATAACTCTGCAGTATGCCCCTGACGAGATGCAGCGAAATATGCCAGGCAATAAATCGTGAAACATATTGTTTGTGACTTCTGTGTTTAAAAACAAATACATTCGAACGCAGATAAAAATTTCAGAAACAACAGACAATTTGTCTTTGTTAGTCTTTGTCAATTTGATTCCGACGACTGACGTGCAATTTTCTTGCTGTTTTGGCAGTGTCCGTACTTCTTGTATACCATGGACGGCCAGAAGGACCTATTAACAAGTCCTTCAAGAAACAAATGAAGATCGTAAATTGATTAGAGAAATTAGACGTAGACAGTCAAAATTTTTTGGGCATGTTATGAGAAGAAATGGATTGGAGAATTTGGTGACAACTGGTAAGATCGAGGGGAACAGACCAAGGGGAAGACCTAGAAGCAAGTACCTGGATGGCTTGGCCTTGTGGCATGGTCGAGACAGAAACACGGAGCTGATCCACGACTCTGGTGATCGAGTGAGATGGCAGAACATGACCGCCCACGCTTACCGGCATGGCACATGATGGATGGATGGTACTTCTTGTGCAATTTAAAAAAGGTTGCTCAAAAGTCGACAGATCCATTCATTGCGATTGGTTTGATCCCATATGGCTCAGTCTCTTTCCGCAGCAAACTGCAGAAAGTATCGCACAAGCACGAACTCCAGCGACAATCCCCAGGAGTCTGGAAAAAAATTCCCTGGAGAACCGAAGGACGCGACCCGGAATCGAACCCACAAACTTCAAAGCCCGACAGAGTCAGACGGCTTGACCATTTCGCCACGGAGCTCTCTTGTGCAATTCGCCACCATCTAGTCTAAACAGGGCAAATAAGCCCGCGAAGTCTGCGGCTAATTAGCTACTTTTTGCCGCGTCTGTCATTGCTCATTAAGAGTTAACTGTAGCCGCCGTTTATTAACGTTTTTTTTTTTAAACTTCATAAGGAAAACCATGAATTATTTGAGGCTAGCGGACGGAGAATCGATATGCGGCTCTTGGAGAAAATGACAGAAAACATCGCTTGTGTATGACACAACACACGGAATAAACCATTTACATTAGGAAGTCCATTACTGCAGTTGTGGAAACTACCGTTGAGCAATCAGGATAGCAGGTTTCATATAGTTGAAGCGCCTTCCCCCAACTGTTAGACGAATTATAGAGATCCTGATCTTCTTTAGAGATGAGACTGTCTGCCTGCCAAATTGCCTGCTTGCGCGGGCAGGCAGGCAGGCAGGCAGGTAGGTAAATAAGTAGGTATGTAGGTGCGCAGGCAGGCACGCAGGCAGGTAAGTAGACAGGTGCACAGGCAGGCAGGTATGTCTGTCTGTCTGCGTACGTAAGTACGCACGTTTGTATGTACATACGTTTCTATGTACGTACGTTTGTATGTACATGTTTGTATGTACATCGGTCGGTCCGTCGGTGCGTGCGCGCGTGCGTGAACGCATACGACGGTCTCTAATTCTTCAAGTCGTCGTGGAGATAGCGAAAGTGGAGATAAGAGATAAGAAGTGTGGAGACAGAGAGAGAACGTGGGTAGAGAGATAGCATAGAGACAGAAACAGAGACACACAGAGAGAGAGAGAGAGAGAGAGAGAGAGAGAGAGAGAGAGAGAGAGAGAGAGAGAGAGAGGGAGTGGTGAAAACGGAGAAGTGGAGAAAGTGGGAACAATGAGAGATAGAGAGTGAGAGAGAGAGAGAGAGAGAGAGAGAGAGAGAGAGAGAGAGAGAGAGAGAGAGAGAGAGAGAGAGAGAGAGCGGAAAAAAAGTGTGAAACTGGGGAGAGAGGGAAAGCAGAAAGATAGACACCGGGTGGAGAGTGAGAGAGAGATAGTGGGGAAGGAGAGAAAGTGGGGCGAGAGAAATAGAGAGAACAATAGAGAGTGAAGAGAGAGGTGGGAGACATTGGAAACGAAGCCTATAATACGTGTTTCTACAAACAAAATAGATATAACAAGACTCCCAGGAGGTATGGAGACAAGAGGCAGAATCTAGAAATAGACAAATAGAATCCGCGGGATTCCAGAGAAATGTCTTTACTCCGGAACAGAATTCCCCCGACAACAGCTCTCCTACCGTAAATCTCTCGACGTGTCAGCTTAATTTCAAAGCATTAAGGATGCCATTCAACAATTCCGTTTTCAAAAACCTAATACAATTCCCTTGATTAAATGTGTACACATACTCATTTGCATTAGCAAACGGACGAATGTCAGCTCACACAGAATTCCAAAAAACAAGATTCCACATTCACAATAGTGATTGATTTGTATATTCAACACGGCAGAGTCCGGCAGACCTGCCGAGAACGTCTACACACATGCACATGTTTTACCGCGTAAACTGCGCGCTGACCTTTCCGTTTTCAAATACAACGTATGTTTAATATCAGAATAAGAGGAGAAACAAACCAAAACAAGTAAAAACAATCAAGAAAACTGTTTTATGTTTTCCGTCAGCCATTTTAAAATAGGAAAACGGAGAATTACTTTTCGTTGGGTAGGCATATCTAGGAAACAAGTTCCGGTTCATTACGGTAGAGATGAGATTGCGTTTTTCCATGAATTAGTTCTGGCAGCTGATACGGTTTACGGTGGGAATAGCCACGGCCATCTTGCTTATCTCTACCAGGCCTCACCATGTGTAAACATTCCCACGCGTGTGACGTCAGTACTTCTCCCATGAATTATGAGATTATGTGTGATAAAGTACCATGGCTGGGTATGCTAATTTGCGTCGCTAGGTACCTTATTCGATTACATGCCTACCTAACATGTATTCACCTACCTGCATACCAACCCACCCGTCTATCAATTCATCCATCCACTCACTTATTTATCTACATATCTACCTATATGTAATTGAGTCCGTCAATCGCTCAGTTTGCCCATCTGTCTGTCTATCTAACTACTTAACAATATATGTACATACTTGTTTCTTTGCTGTATATCCTCCCGCCCGTCCGGCCAACAAACTCTCTCTCTCTCTCTCTCTCTCTCTCTCTCTCTCTCTCTCTCTCTCTCTCTCTCTCTCTCTCTCTCTCTCTCTCTCTCTCTCTCTCTCTCTCTCTCTCAATTGTTCTCATTCTACTTCTAAGGCAACCCATCTCTGCAACTTCTAAGTAAGTTAACAGAATGTTTACTTTTCAAAGTCAGTTAAAGGGTTTTAGAACTTGTATTTTCTGATCGCCACAAACAATGCCTTAAAAAGCAATTTGACTTCCAGATTTGGGCGAACATGCACGCTTCTGTTGGCGCCCGGATACATTCATCGTTGCTCGACTGATTCTATATCTCTAAACGTTTCATCAAGGTCTTTTGATCTTGTTTCCATTGCAACATTCTTCTCTTCGCGACATTTCCTCATGAGAATCGTTTGCCGATTCGGGTAAACGCATCGTCCACACTGCTCGCATACAGTCGGAGGCCCCATCTTGGCGTCTATCGAAATGCATTAACCCTGCAGAGACAATATTAGCATAGTGGGCTTGTTTCTTTTTTTTTTTTCTTTTTTTTTTGTGGGGGGGGGGGGGGGGAGGGGGTGTGTCTATTCGATCGCTTTGAACTCAAACGTAGTCCATGCACGTGCTGCTACCTCTAGTGTACATTGCTGATTTTGTTGTTGTGTGGGCAGTGTCCCTCACCGTTAAGCGAACCCTATCCGACTTCAGAGGTACTTGTAATTACCGTCCCCAAGTCAAGGACGAGAAGTCAACATGTTAGTCCAATTGACCAATGTAGGGGTTGAAACCGCTACCCCAGCTTCAGCACACCGGGTGTTTAAGAACCAGCGCTCTTATCTATTCGACATTGCTGACTTCCCCAAAGAAGGTATCATCCCAAGCAGTCTGTCTGTGCCGTGCCAAATCCTGACCTGGTAACATCCTAATATGTTTATCTGTAGATGTTGAGTTTCCTTGCCCGTCTTGCACACCACGCAAATTGCTGGGCTTGGACAGGGGAAGAAAAGCTCTGCAACACAGACTCCGCGAAGATGGTATTTTTGTTGCCGGAACGAAAGAGAAGACACCGCACCAACCTCATGTCGACAGACGCAAGCCATCCTTAGGGCTTAGACGACCTGAACGGCTACGCATCGGACAGAGGAACAACTCAAAAGTCTTCCAAAGGACTCAAACCTTAACCACGAACCAAGACTAACCAACCAATGTTCTCTATTTCTTCTTCTTCTTCTGCGTTCATCCGGATTTTTTTTTTCGGATGTGACTGCGTTGTGCCTGTTTACAGCAGAGCTGCGTTCTTGCGCCGTTAGGCCGACACATCCGACTTCTGCGGGCATTTGTTGACCGGGTTAACCTTCCCGGGGGTTTCTTAGGATGTTTGAATCTCACTGTTGTGGTGTTATCCCCCATCCTAGCTGGCCCATATAGAACAGCCAAAGACATCCTGGTCAACCCTCAAGGGAAGGCAGGGGCAGACCATGGGCATTCCCCGCCATCCAAGGAGGCTTCCATACTTGCAGGGCCATCACACAGCGCTCTGGTACTGGGCTCACCCAAGGAATCGTCACGTCCTGCACATGTCTGCTCAGCCACACTTCCGTATATTGGGCCTTCCGTTCACCATAGGCTGTTCTTCCAGAAGCCAGAAGAATGCAGTTTGCAGATGACATCCACACAGTGAGCTTTCGATTAAGCCTTTCCACATAATGGATTTGCTAGCCAAGCAATATTCCATTTCGTGCCACTAGGACACTTTTTCCACCTTTTATGAAGCCCACTATTTCTATTTTAACATTAACTTTCCACCTCCATGTTTTTAAAACATTTATATAGGTGTGTGAACTTTCAGTCCCAGAGAGTCGTGGAAAATGCTTAAGTGCAAGAGGATTGGACTCTGTTTAAAAGATTAGAATCTGGTATATACTACTAGAATATTTAGCACGAGAAACGAAGTTGCGACTGCAACAGCAACCTTCTGATACTTGGAGTGTAGCCCACCTAGACATGCTGTGCTTGTGACGGACTCACAGAGTATGGTGTAGAAAGTGGAAACTGGCATGCTCTGGGTGGAATGGCTCGCACCGCTGGAGAAGACGCTGATTGCCAGCAGATCACGGAATGTCAGTCCGGAACATGCAGGTTTGCGGGGAAATGAACATGCTAATGGACTGGCTGCTGCTGTTTCTCTGGGCGGTCAGCTGCTTTACGATAAGGATTATGTGGTGAGGCTCTCGTGATAGAGAGTGCAATTGAACAGAGAGTCCATATCTGGAAAGACTGGTTCACAAGCGAGTGATTAGAGGTTTAGGAAGACACTCAACGAGTAGAGGAAAAGCCCGCCTAGAGCTACTAACACAGGAACTCGGTGGCCTTGGAGGACGTCGGGAAGCGTGTTCGGGTATGTTCCGAGTGTCATGATATCGATTCTGTAACCAAGTACGATACTTTCCTCCCATAGGTCACACAAGGGGAACTTCAGTAGAGTGCAGTGACTCGGCAGCACCTGCCACAATCTCAATGTATATTTTATGCTAGAAGCACATACGCTATAAAAAGTTGTGTGTGTGCTTGCGTGCTTGCATGCGAGCGCGAGCGCGTGTGTGTGTGTGCGCGCGCGCACAAAACGGACTCACAGCATGCTGAGAAGGGTGTTGACAAGCTTCAATTTTTTACAAAATAGCAAAGATAAGGTGGTATCATTGGATATTTTTAGAGGACCTGTTGGTGTCTTGGGAAACGAACAGGCGGACAGAATGGCCGAATCTGCAATGCTGGGTGGGGTAGTGATGCACTAGAAGGCTGAAGTAGTCAAGGCACTCCGCGACCATGTGTATAGTGCGGTAGAACAGATAAATCATCACGGCCTGGAGAGAATGATGCGGCAGGGAGTGACCAGATGATATGGCCGACTCTCAGTACTCTGAAGAAAGGCCTGATGGACACACAATCAGACTGCAAATGTCACCATTAGTATTGGGACTCTTCGCTGGCTGCTGAAGATGAGGACAAGGCGCGTGTGGGAATGTCCCGGGTGCTGTGATGTCGATTCGTGACTCAACGCAAATTCTCTGTGTGCGTGCATGCGTGTGTGTGTGTTGCTTTTGTAATTTTGAACGTTATTCTGGACAGGCGCCTGTTCAATCAACCCCTGTGGTTTCCCAGCTGGTGAGTGACAAGTATTACTATAGATAGTCGAGGGTTTCAATGTCATGTGGGCAGGGTCACGGCGTCTGCTGGGCGCAGGTCATCCCATGTGTCAGGGGCTGGCAGAGAAGACCTGGGAAGGAAACATGTCGGTTGGAAACAGATCCCTGGGGACTGGAAGGGAGAAATCAATAGATAATTCTTTAAGATGTTTTATACAATACTGAACAAATATGCATACATGGAGAATAACAAATGCATTACTTTTTCTTTCTTTCTTTTCTTTCGTTTCTTTTCTTTCTTTCTTTCTTTCTTTCTTTCTTTCTCTATCCGATGGTCTGTCTTTCCTTATTGCATCATTCTCTCTATGTTTGTATCTTTCCTGTTTTGTTTTCTTAATGTCTTTCTGTCTTTGTTTCTGGTGATTTTTCTTCCATTCTTTCAAAGCCGTTTTCTTTATTTCTCTTGAATGTTTTTCTGTCTTTCTTTGTATCGCTATTTCTTTCTGTGTAGCTTTTTATGTGTCTTTCATTCTTTCTTTCTGCCTTAACGTCTGTGTATCTTTATTTCTTTGGATCCTTCTGTATGTGTATGTGACCTTCTTTCGTTATATCTGTCATGCTTTCTGTCTATCTGTTCTTCTTATTTCATCATTGATATGCTGGCCTAAAGAGATGCAACCAACTATACAACCTCCACGCCTTACACACAAGGTGATTGATTGATTGATTGATTGATTTAGGAATCGACATCACAGCATTCGGGGCATTCCCATAAGTGCTCCGTCCCCATCCTCAGCAGCCAGCGAAGAGTTCCAACACTAATAGTACCAGTAGCAATCTGATTATAAGTCCGTCTCGCCTTTCCTTTGAGCGTTGAGCGTCGGCCAGATCCCTTCGTCACTCCTCGTTGTCTCATTCTTGCCAGACCATGGTAATCCATTTGCTCCTACGAGGTGTGCACGTGCTCCCACAAGTATAACAGAGTGGCTCTGTTAAAGGGTTTAGATGGCATGGCGTGCAAAGGGAAAAGGGTCTAGTAGGTGATGCACGCGTGAGCACCCGGTAGTTAAGTAACTAGGGACGCTCACGCGCTGACGTGGAGGCAGGGAACGTATTAGTTACCACCAAGATCTCAGACCAGCAGGACGTGGGGCTACATCTATGCAATATGTTACGTTTTTGATATGAAGATGTCTCCTGCAATAAACTTAGACAGTATCTACTGCTTGGCCTCTGCGTTCGTTCAGTTGCCTTCGTGACCCGTTGCTCTGTTATACAAGGCCGCAACCACGTCTGCCTTGTCATGTATCAATACTCCACCAAGTTCTGCAGAGCCAGCCAATCTGTCCGCCTGTTCATTTCCCAGCACACCGACATGCCCCGGAGAAAAGATCCAGGCGATGCTTGTCACCCGTGACCTCCGAAGCGAAGCAAGCCACTCCGAACGAAGTCTGCGGTCCTCACCCTCGTCAGCATGCTTTCTGAGTCAGTTACAATCACGATGTGTGTTTGTCGTATTCTCCATCCAGCAGAGAGCCGCAGTGACTGCCTCCACTTCCATTCTTAAGCTGGATGTTGTCGTATCATATGCCAGGCTCTACTGCCCCAAACATCGACCATTAGCTTTGGCTATGTAACCCCAGCACTTCTCTCACCTCTTGACACCGAACCATCTGTGTAGATAATCACATCACTCGAGTGAGCATTGTCCTGAATTAGTTGCTGGATTTCCACTTCCGTGGCCCCTGCTGGCCACTCCCTGCACTCCCGGCTTAATGTGATTATAACTCTGCACAAGTCTGACTGCTCCGCTGGCACTCTGACCCACACCTCTCCACGCCTAATGTTCTCCAAGGGGCACACCTGTCAGATCGTATCCTCCGCCTGAGTCATCCATGATTTCCCTCTTATCAGTCGCTGACCCTTAACTGCGTCCAGCGCCTCATGCAGTGGGTGGTCTGTGTCTGCAGCTACTCTGAGGTATGCCTTCGTCTGCATCACCTTGAACCTACCAGCAACAGTCGGCAGACCAAGGATATAACGCATACACACTACTGGGGTGTCTCTAGTGCATCCCAGAATGACCCGCATAGCTTCGTTCTGTATGCGCTCTAACTTCACCAGCTGACTCTCTGAGACAGTGAGCAGACTTAACTTACACACAAGGTATAGTCACACACACAAACATCCACACGGTGGATCCGAAGAGAGTGGTTGCTGTCTCTGGAGCGGTCTCGACTGGCAAAGATTAGTTTCATCTTCGTGCCAGGGCATGCGGGAGTACAAGGAAATGAGCGGGCTGACACGCCATGGACCAGACTGACATTCTGAATGCTCTACGAGAAGTAAGACTTTTGCGTGAACCAAGTGATGACTGTGAATCTACAACCATGGCCAGACTGCAACAACAGCAAATTAAAAGAGGTGTGGCCAAACAAGAACACTACGCAGGAAGCCAAAGAAGATTGATAAACCAACACAGAACTGGTGTCGTTAGCCGCTACAAGCTGCGGGATTTCCTGAGGAGGGGATCCGAGCACTTATGAACTGAATGGTTCGATATACAATGAAGATAATCTGTCGACTAACTAACTAACTAACACAAACACATACACAAACAGAGAGAGAGAGAGAGAGAGAGAGAGAGAGAGAGAGAGAGAGAGAGAGAGAGAGAGAGAGAGAGAGAGACAGACAGAGAGAGAGAGAGAGATAGATGTATTTACATTTAGTGGAATAGGTACTGTGGAAAAAAACGACAAATGGTATCCGAAGCTCCTATCGAGGGGAGGAAGTGATCTAGAATATTGGACATGCAAGTTGGATCTGCAAGTGATCCACCATGCACTAGGAAACCTACAAATCCATGAAATTCCACATATAATTCACTCTATGTACGCTCTGTTATAAATGTGGCATATATGCGGCATATTATTTATCCCACGGTGAGATCAGCGTTCGTTTTATTCAACTAATGTGGTTAATCATATTGTATTTTTATTATAAAAACAATATTATTCAGTTTATTCGCCCATGTAGAGTTATTGTCACAGCTATTCCTGTTTGTTTTAGATTTAATTAGATTGTCCCTCTTTGTTAGAGAGCTCTGTCATTGGGCAAAAGAAGAAATACAGTATGGAACATGGAATGCTAGAAGTCTTTATCGGGAAAAACGTATAGTGAAGACACTGCAGGAAGCATACTGCTCACACGTGAACTCGGCAAACATGGATGGCATGCATAACATTCTCAATGACACTGCAGGGAGCAGATGACGACACAGGTCGTGGACAACTTGTGAAGAAATATCAATACATGATAAAAGCATAACGATTCGACTCAAGAAACACACCATCTGAATATAATATTGGAAAGACCATTAAAAAAAAACTACAACACTAGAAAGACAGACATACAGACAGACCAGACAGACAATGAAAACAAACTCGAGGCGCTAATGGCATTACAAGACGATATGACTCCAGATACACTAACCAAACAAGCGAAATACATTCTCATCTCATCGCCACAAAGCAAGATTACCTTACAACGGTGCAAGAAAATAGAGAACATATTCTGGCTAATAGAAGAAAGAAGAAAATTATAGCAAATTTAGATCGAAATAAATAGCCTCAAATACATAACAACCATACGAGAGGAAAAACTTAGATTAGAGACGATAAGAAGCAGATTTCAATGAATACTTGCAATATAATGGAGCATAGACATTTGCAAGGTAAAATTACACATTCAAAGAAATCAGAACGTTGAAAGGAGAATTCAGACCATCATTAAATAATAGGAATGGCAATAATTTACCAGAAAGTAAAGATATACTAGAAAGATGGACGGAATAACGTATCTTAAGATGAAGAATATTCTCTGCTATCTATCTTTGGTCCTGCTCTATGGCGAATGAGTTACGTAAACAATTCATAATACCGCATACCGCGTTCGAAACACAGCTGCGGCCGATTTGGAAGCAGACCGCCTTGCGCTGATTTTCAAACAATAAAAAGTATGAGTCCGGTGGTTCAGAAAGGAATGACAAACTACTGAACTACTGCCAAGAAATCACAAACAGCCAAGAAAAATTATGGGCTTGACTGCGACGCCCTTTAAGAGTTTGCATCTACTTTAACCTATGTCTGCGTGAGCCGTGGTAGCATAGTGGCTAGACGCTTGCCTCTCGGCCCTGTGGCCATGGGTTATATCAGCGTTGATCCCAATGATTACATTTGCCCTGATCTCCGAGATCGACCCACCATAAATTGGGTACCAGGCTATGTCTTGGAAAGTAAAGATCACATGACCCCCGCCGAGTTCTGACTTTTTTTTTTTAAATTCGCATATCCTTTACAGGACATCGCTGTCAACAGCAGCATCTTTCATCTGTCTGTTGATTTCTTGGCAAGATTACGCTCAGTAGTTTGCCATTGCTTTCTGAGCGGCCGGCTCAGTAATCCCGCAAGTCACCAGCAGGGGTAGAACCGCTTCCAGTTCTGGCCCATTACGAGACTCTGCGTGATAAACGGGATTACGGAGAAAGTGGTGTAACCCCTCGGCCGAGTTCTGACTGGTCTTTACAAATATGGATCTAGCGTCATATGACCAATGCGGTTAAGGTGTGATAAAAGGATCCTTTATTTTGCTTACAAATATTTGTCAATGGAAGTGAGAAAAATAATTCCTAATAGCTATATTTAGCCAATCCTCATGTGCGGAAGCAAATCATGGACCAATAGCATACTAGTGAAGAACTGTGTGGAGGCTTCGGATACGTGCTTGTATAGAAGGATGATGAGAAATTCGTGAAAGGACAAAAAAATAGTACAGACGAAATATTGAAAGAGGTCAGCACTTACGGCTGAATAGATAAGAGCGCTCTCTCTCTCTCTCTCTTAAACTTCCGGTGTGCTGATACCGAGGTAGCGGGTTCAACTCCTGCATCGGTCAGTTGCACTAAAATGTGGACTTCTCGTTCTTGACTTGAGGACGTAAATTAAAAGTAGATCAGAAGTCGAAGTGGGTTCACCTGCTAGCGAGGTACATTGGTAATTGGGAAAGCTAATCTATAATGTTCCAAAAAAAAAAGAAACGCATAGCTATCCGAGGGTGCGTTTTTATGAGTCTGTAAGTAAAATTTGGTGCTAGGATATATAAAACCCCGCCTCAAATGTTCTTTACAGTCTCACATGCACGTGTTGACCTGAATTGCTTTCGTTTTTGTAATCGTTACAATGCAGTGGTCAATAGTGGTTATGACAAAATTTTTACCACAGCTCATGATGCGCGCACGTGAAAGCAACAATATTTGGGGCGAACACTATTCACTGACTACGCAACTGAATCCCTATAAAAGGATAACGCTACACAAAACAATTCAGTTCATTTTCAAGCAAACGTCTATGGCACCTCCATCGATAAATTTAAGGAACATTGCTATTGGCCGACTGTATGCAGGCGAAAGTCAAAGTCAGGTTGCCAGGCATCTAAACGTGCATCAGAATACCATCAGTTGACTGTGCCACCGGTTCCAAGCCTCTGGCTCAGTTGAAGACCGGCATCGCAGTGGACGACCCAAAGTGGCAATAGCAGCGATTGATCGCTTTATTCGGCTTCGTCACCCCAGAGACAGGTTTACAACATCTTCCTCAACTGCCCAGCCATTACCTGCAGGACGTCATGTGTCTGATCAAACTTCGGAATAGACCTCATGATGCTGGACTTCGGGCACAACGACCTTATCGTGGACCTGTCCTTACACGCCACCATCGCCAAATTCGATTTCTTTGGGCTAACCAGCATCGTCCTTGGGCAGCAGACAACCAAAGGAGATGTGTCTGGTTTAGTGATGAATCTTTCTTTTTGTTGTAGCGCAGAAGGATCTACCGTGAGAAGAACGAACGTTTTGCCCACAATTGCGGCAATGAAGCTCCACCGCACGTTGGTGGAAGTGCTATGGTGTTGGGAATGATCAGTTACAGCGGAAGGAGTCAATTGGTTCACATTTAATGCGCCATGATACGTCAATGAAGTTCTTCGACCCCATGTCCTTCCATTTTTGGCTACCCAAAGTGCAGTGTTTCAACAGGACAATGCCAGACCCGATTGTGCACGGTTGACCACGCAGTTCCTGACTGCCAACAACATTCTCACCCTTCCCTAGCCATCCCTGTCTCCAAACATGAGTCCGATTGAGCAGCTGTGGGATGAGCTGCGTAGACGTGTTTGTCGCCAAGACGTTGCTCCAGCCAATCGTTGTGATCAGTTCCAAGCACTCCAGGAAGAGTCGGCAGCCATCCCACAGGCCCACATCAGACGTCTGATCGCATCCATGACCAGGAGATGCCAGTCGCTAATCGATGCGAGAGGAGGCCACACACCATACTCACGGGAAAACCCGTACACCAAAAATCTCTCGTGACCCAGATGCAAAAGAACTGTCAATTGATTGTCTGAACCCTAAGGTATGCGTGTGTGCAATTTAAACAATTAACTCATTATATTTTAAAAAGTTATTAAATATCAAAATTATGGCTATGTATGTGCCTTCGACAGCTATGCGTTTCTTTTCTTTTTTTCTTTTTTTTTTTTGAACAGTATATATGCCTAGCAAGCCGGCAGGGGATCTTCATACTGCTCGTAAAAAAAAACTAAGAAGTATAAACGGGAAGCTGAATTACAAGACCACATGAATAGTCTAAACGAAATGTGTAGGGAACATAACATGAAAGTTAGCATAAGTAAAACAGAGGTACTGACTATAACTAAAGAAGAAAAAGCAACAACGATTTAGCTAAACGAACATCCCTTGAAACAAGTAAAGAGTTTCAAGTACCTAGGAAGTATAATATAATCAACTGGCAAATCAGAAGACGAGATTGAAAATAGATGAAACAAGGCAAACCAACTCATTGGACAAATGGCACCAATACTAAAGAACAAACATGTATCAATAACAACTAAGAAAGCACTTTACAACACAATATTCCTACCAACTCTATGTTACCAATGCCAAACCTGGACAATGACAGAAAAAAGAGAAAAGAAAAATCACAACAACAGAAATAAGATTCCTGAGAAGAATACTCAACGTATCAAGAAGAGATAAGATCGGAAATGAAGAAATCGGGACTAACGTGGGATTTATAGCAGCAGCAGATTTTATTAGAAAGCAGCAAGTCAAATGGTTTGGCCATGCAAGTAGGTTACCAACTAACAGTATACTACAACAAGCAATGATGTACAGACCAGAGGGGAACAGAGGAAGAGGCCGACCACGTAAACGATGGACGCAGGGAATAACAGAGTCCATGGGAATAACGATACATGAAGCCCATAATCGGGCACTCTCCCGCTGTTTATACTTCACCTCGACACCGCAAGGTACAAGAGGAACACAGTGAGATGAGAGATATGCACAAATCAGCCCTGTGTCTAGACATAGCAGCACGGATATGGACTATGCTTGAGTTCACAGCGAGCGAATGTTTACATAATAACATCTTGAACGAAGTGAACTTATTACAGAGAACTGGTTACATGCATCAGACGAGGGCACATTCGTTGTGCATATCATGCCAAGGGGAACGCTAGAGTACGTCGTGACAACAGGAAAATTGTAGGGGAGGAAAAGCAGGGGGAGGCCGAGAGAAAGGTGCTGGACAGTTTGACATCATGGTGTGCAGGAACATCGGTATCAACAACGAGTGGCTTTACACGGTATCAGAAACTATTGGCAGTACACAAGACAGAAGGCTGTGAAGAAACTTGATCAACAACGCCACATGAAGTACAGTAAATTATTTAATACAGAATCAGTTAACATAGTCTCAAAGATACAACACAGTGAGCGTTCAACTATAAATCTCATATAGTTAATCTAGATTCCTCCCGCCAAGCAGACGAAGAATAGTGCATTTATTTAGAACAGTGGTTCTCAACCGGTGGGGAATCCCCCCCCCCCCCCCAGGGGGAATTTTAGGGCTGCCATGGGGGGGGGGGGGAGGGGGGGGGTTAAGATTATTTCAAGATCGCATTAATACAAGAACCAGTTACTTGGTATTGTTTTTCCCTCTATATTTTACGGTTCTGTACTTCTCGCCCTAATAAAGTTTGTTTTATAAAGTACTAGCTGACCCGGCCCGGCTTCGCCCAGACCCTGGTGGGGAGCATCTCATTTAATTCATATAAGTAGTCATATAAGTTCTCGTTCCCGTTACCGACTATCTGTCTGTCTGTCTGTCTGTCTGTCTGTCTGTCTGTCTATCTGTCTGTCTAACCCGGCCCGTCTTCGCCCAGACCCTGATGGGGAGCATCTCATTTAATTCATATAAGTAGTCATATAAGTTCCCGTTCCGACTATCTATCTGTCTGTCTGTCTGACCCGGCCCGGCATCGCCCAACGCCTGGTGGGGAGCGTCTCATTTAATTAATATAAGTAGTCATATAAGTTCCCGTTCCCGACTGTCTGTCTGTCTGTCTATCTATCTATGTATCTGTCTGTCTGACCCGGCCCAGCCATGGTGGAGAGCATCTCATTTAAATTATATAAGTAGTCATATAAGATCCCGTTCCCGACTATCTGTCTGACTGTCTGTCTGTCTTGGGTAAATGTAGGAGGGAGGAGGAAGAGGGAGGTGGAGGAGGGAAGAGGAGGGAGGAGACAGGAGGAGTAGGGAGGAATAGGAGGGAGGAGGAGGGATTAGGGGGAAAGGGGGAGGAGTAGGGTGGAGT